>OZ007582.1:41541459-41688959 GCA_963931925.1 Onchidella celtica
GTGCAAATCGACCAATAGTGAACCCTCTCTACACATCTATACTCTCTGGTTCAACTTAGTTGTGCGTCAAAATCAACGAAAGTAATAAAAATATAGCGAACTTCAAGACCTCTTGAAATATATCCAGTACACCTTCACGTTTTCTATGTGTGTGATACGATATTTTGTACAATTGAAGGCTCAGCGGTTAAAATCCTTTCATGATAACATTGGAGGCCTTACTTCATTTATAATAATTATGATGATTAGCTTTTGATTTTTGCTCACAATGCGTGACTGTCAGTAATGTATAGGTGTTGACAGAATTTCACTGTTTACTGACCTCGTTAAGAACAGAACTGTGGCCTTTAGCTCTGCACTGATCACAGTGAATATTAGCGTGTTATTTTGTATACACCACCAGTGCCGGATCAAGGCAAGGGCTTTGTGGGCTGCAGCCTCCGCCAGTTGAGGGCCTTCAGAGATTAAGTGAAATTATAAATATCAAAAGCTTGCTTAATTTTTATGGCAGGTCGTTCTCTTTCAAACAAATACTATTACTTTTATGAAAATGTTGATAGGTATTATAATATATAATAATTTACATAACATTAAGTTGTAGACGTTGAACAAACTGATTTCAAGAATCCGAAATTCGTGCGTTTATTAATCATTAATGTACTGACAGTATCTGTAGCCCAGGAGCTATAACATCCTACTCCGGCCCTCTCCACAAACCAAACTTTAAGCTTTTTCTTTTCATTTCTGATTGAGTACAAATCCAGCCAAACCTCAGATGAATTGACTTCCATGGAGCAAGATTACAGAACTCTACTGAAAACAAAGACGAAAATGATTCTAATGGTCCTTTTTGGCATTTTATTTAATCTTTTTTGCCCTTCGACCAATTCCCCCCCCCCCCCTCTCTCTCTCTCTCTTTCTCTCTGTCTCTTTCTCTCTCTCTTACTCTCTCTTCTTTCTCTCTCTGCCTCTCTTTCTTCCCCCTCTTTCTCTTTCTCTCTCTCTCTTTCGATCTTTCTCTGTGTAGGGACGTGTGTGTTTGTAGGTGTGTATAATTAATCAGTGGGCGAGCATGTAATTAAGTGCTTGCCATTATACACCATGTACTGTCTGTTTTGTTTCTGATATTGCCCCTTGCATTTTCAAAGTTTTTAGATGTACCACTGTACAGCTGACCAGTCAAACTGCTTTGGGGGCTTTCACCGTTTTAATTTTCTATTCTGCACTATGCACAGTGAGGCGAAAGTGTTTTATTTCGAAAAAAGAGAAAAATAATTTCTCACGTTTATCTTCACGAATCGAGAATGTTTCATTCGACACGGTTTCGAAGCAGTCTACCGACAATTGGAACCCTTGGTGAAATTAGCAAACAGGACGATCGATATAGTGAGCAAAAGATGGAACACCATAACTATCAAAATTGCACTTTAACTGTTTGATTGGCTAGAGAAAGAGAAATCCCAAGGCATAACAAAATTTAGAAACGCAGTTTTAATGGGCACAAAATGACATTTTCTCCCCCGAAAATTAAATTGTTTAAACTTAAATATATTCCACTTGCAGCTCAGGCTTCTGATTTAACTCGAAAATTCTAAGCTTAAAATGAAAATAAAATGTGTTGTTTGCTTCAGTCAGTTACCAAAATCTCACGACAATGCCCGAAGAAACCAGCCTCGGCCCATCGTAGCCAATCAGAAAGCTCGCGTTAATTGCACGTGACGGCCAAGCACGTGGCCTCGGTCAAACTGTGACAATAACCCGGCTAATGAGATTATGCGGAGGGACATCCGAGACTGCAAGCACGATCTGATTTCCATTAAAGTGGACTATGTTTGTGTGCAGCCGTTCTGTTTTGTCCGCCGGTTATATGACAATAATTGATTGTCCCAAGTGGCTTGGCATCGAATCCAGATATCCATAACTGGGGTCGTCCAAAAACAAAAAGAACAAAAAGCATCGATCTGTATCCTGTGACATGACTGATCATACCCGACCCAAATGAAATTGAAAAAGGTTGGTGTTGGTGGGACACAGTGGTCTTATAGAAAGCTGTATCTGAACTGCGAACTCACGTCAGTATTTTCTCTATTTGGCTTTGTAATAAGGCTACGCCCCCCCCCCCCCATAGCATCCATTGAAAAATGCTTTACTTGGTGAACCTTCACTCTTCTCGTGGCAGGGGAGTGCAGAAAGGGGGACAGGAAGGGCGACATCTAGTGGCATCCTTTTCAAGGGGGGATCCAAATCAAAGGGTGAAATTAGAATTAAGTTTTTTTTTTCTGAAATTTGAAATTATCGCTGTTAACTTCCTTGTACAAGCTACCCTACAGTCCCACAAGCTGGCGTGAATGTGGATGTGTGTTTTCATAAGCGAGACCAGAGTAGAGAACATGTTATGTGTAAATACTGTGCATAATACTGATTAAGATAGTATAAAGTAGTGGTGAATCTATGAACGCTGTAGAGTTCGCTTAAATTCACAGTCTGTTTGTCACACCACAAATGACCGGCGTGAACGTTCAAAATGTCTTCCTTACTTACATTACTCAGTCCTAGGCCCTAACCTTGAGTCGTAAGGCACACAATCAAGGAGTACGCCCCGGCACCACCAAATCTCTGCACGTCACTGACTGCCCTCGTGGGTGTTCCATTAAACAGGTCGGAAGCTGAACGTGATTGGGAAGTTTCCAACGCTTTCGTGACGAAGACATTCCGTTTTGTTTCAGCCTGCAAGTCTGTTTCTGCTTTGTCTTCTGTATAAATGCATACTAGATATGCGTTATTCAAAATCTAATATTATTCCGTCTTCTGACCCTGAGACACCGACTACACCGTACAGAGGGGAATGGACTCTTTGAATTGCACGGCCATCTGTCTTTTTTCATCTCTTTGTTATAATACTGCCATGGTATGGAAAAACAGAGTATGCAGCAAAAATAAAGATTTATTGGAGATGCTTTGAGTTCGAGTTTGGAGAAAGTACATTGACACGATAACGGCCATTTTGTTCTAAGAAAAAGCGATACCATAGACAGATGATAGCAGAATGAGAGGACAGAAAATGTTTTGCTTTATTCCTTGCTCATTATCCGTTTTGTATGACCAAAGGGTTTGAGTTTGAGTTCTACTGTGCGTCGGCACGAGAACGGCCACTTTGCACCTTTCATAGTCTCTCTTGGATACCCTATTTATGTTTGGTATTCAGAGCTTCAGCTATTTTAAGTTCCACAAGTAGAAGTCTTCTTCTTCTTCTGCGTTCTTCGTGTCAGACTGTACTGTTTATATCAGGAGGCCGGTAGCCTTTATGAAGGACGCTGTGCTCCTGAGATCCTCTGCTGTCCCAACTAGCTTAGTGTGAAGTGTCGCACCTCGGGGCCAGCTGTCTTCCCTCTGTTGTCTGTACAGGGGGCATTGTTGGAGGAACCAGTAAAAGTAAAGAGTTCTGTATAAACACTATTACATTGGTAATCTTCTCAAAAAATTGTTTTGTGTCGATTTTAAAAGAATTTTGTACGTGCGCGTAACAGGTTTGAATCAAGTTGTGGATCCCAGACGCTTTCAGAAAGGACAAGACGCACTGTGGGTCCAAGTCAGGAAATAATTCTTTTATGGATCCGCAGGCAAAATGCTGTCTTCGGGTAGGCATGAAATCCCCAGAAAAGTATAAATCGTACGAAATTATAACTTAGATAGAACGATATACATGACTTCATTCTGTAACTATTATGATGTTTAAAAGTGAATTGAACCTACACTGGTGTTTGCGGTCTCTATCCGTAGCACGGCAGAATGAGACCAAAATATATTATAAAAAAAAATAGTGCCAGGAGTAATTCATTGTGGTGTTATTTTGCCCCCCCTCCCTCCGTTTTTTCTCTATTCTACAGCCTAGGTAACAGTTTTAAAAAAATATAAATAATTTTCCCAAGTGTCAACCAGTCTGACCTAATCGGTTTTGCATCGTCAGTTTCTGTGTATTCAAGTTTAAGGCAATCCTTTTCTATAAATAGTTGTTAAACTGTAAAATACAATGATTGTTTTTTTTTTGTGCTCCCTTTGCTAAGTCTACCCGCTCTATAGACTGTATCTGACAGGCGTTCAATTTGGTGCATAGTGTAATGCTGTGCCTGAGATCTGAAGCAAGACTGGGTCATAATGGGAAATTGTTTAGATCAGACAGAGGGAGAGAGAAGGGGTGGGAACACAGGTTTACCCCGAGTAATGCCGGGCATCTCATTGTGTAAATTTAAAAAAAAAAAGAAAAGAAAAAAGTTACGTACACTTAAGAGAGTGGACAAGTGCTAAGACTGTGAGGAAATGTCATTAAATAGAAAAAAAAACACAAAATCTGTGGGTTCGCATTGAGGCTTGAAGTTGGGTCAAAATATGGCAAAAATAAAAAGTTGTGTGAAGCCCAGCTTCTCCTAAGAAATAATACAGAGAAGATACAATAAAACGCAAAGGAAAAGGAAGACAAATCAATCTTTGGATCGATTGATCTTCATCGGGAAAAAAAATATGTAACAAGATAAAAAATTGAACAAATGACAAAATTGAAAAAATAAATAAAAAATGTAGAATGTTATGCAAATACGAGTTCTTCGATCCACCATACACCAACGGACGTGCTGCACTCCGAAAACGTAAGTATGGAACTGGCAGCTAAGTACTCGTATTGGCTTAACATTCTGCAATATTTTGATTCGTTCAATTTTGTTATTAGGTTCTAAGATTTGCATGGTAGAAAGAAAACCATGACAGACTTACGAGTGTGTCACAAGTCCTAAATACTAATTATGTCATGGTCCTTAATCTACATTTTAGTGTTTTCGCGCCTGTCCACTCTACCTAGACTGCGAATATCAAGCATTCTTTACTTTTCTCCACTACAACGTTGCATCCAACTATTTCTAGCGACCAATTGCCTCTCAATGCCCATTCGCTTATGCCACTCTCACCCAGCACACTGTAAAATTCCGTTCTGACAACCTTTACTTAAGACATTTCAATTGCAACTTAAACTCCTGGTTCACAATCAAATATTCTAAATTGAACGAAAACAACTTGTTCTTAGAGTGAATTACCAAACTTCAACAGGACTTTGCTGGTGTAAGGATTAAGAACCCGAATTTCTAAAAAAAACAAACAACCTCTAATACTTCAACACGGCGTGTGAAACAAGTGTAGTTGAACTAAATATAGAACAGGAGCATTCAATATGCCACAACACAGAACTCCCTTTACTTCAGACAAACTCAATATATTGAATAGTTTATTGTCTGAGAGTTTCTCCAATATGTCACGACAAAACTGACAACACTTCCATGCAGAGTAACTGAAAATAGGAATAATTAATGGTCTAAGACAGTGGTTCTTAACCTTTTTTTTCCTGCAATCGAAAAACCCCTTAGGCTCAAAATATTTTTTAGTTGCCCCCTTCTCTTCCAGCTCCCCCCCCCCCCCCCTGTTCAAACCCAGCAGAATATATTATTTCACAAGATGAAGGCACACAAATTATGATGTTAATCGTTTGAAAGCCTTATTAATGAAAACAGGCATGTTTATTCATTATGAAAAAGATTAAAATTCCTGGGAAACCTTCATTTGTCAGGCTGCTGAGAGAACAAATGAACTAAAAGGAAAAAAAAAAGTGGGGGGGGGGGGGGGGGCTTTTCTGTTGATAAAACCCACCTATCCGTGTTGTTGAACAAGTCAGTAACTGCACTGTATTTGCCCCCCCCCCCCCAAATCCATTAATGTTCCCCCCTCACCTCTCCAATCGTCCCCATTTCATCGTTTTCGCCACCTTGTCGCCATTTTCTTGCCCCCCCCCCCCCAGCCTAGAAATCAAAATCACATACTTTGAGAACCACTGTCATAACGTAGAACGCTCTTTAGACGTTCATGCTCAGAATCTGAGTATAGAGAGGACCAACACTTGGGGACAAGGTGGTCTAGAGACAAGGTGCTCGCCTCTCATGCCAAGGGTCCCGGGTTCAAAACCCGGCCGGTGCAGGCATGTTGAAAGTTTGGGATTTTTCTCATATTTTCGTGTCCTTGATCCTATTGAGGGGTAGGATCGAGTACCTAGTCTTCTCGGATAAGGACGAAAATATTCGGAAGGCCCGTGTGCACGTTAAAGATACCTTGGCAGTTGGAAATCGTAAAGAGCAGGCCGAACAGGCCGCTGCCCGGGCAAAATTTTAAAAAATTCATCCCTATCACCCCCCCCCCCTCATCTCCCCCTCCCCCCCCCCCCCCACCCCACCACCAAAAAAAAATAAGAACCGCCGACCGGCGCTGCACTGTGGCGACGACATGCCTGCTCCAGTTGTAACAAATGGCACAATGGCACAAAGGCAAATTTCCCAAATGGGATTAAAGAGTTATACAAATACAATACAAATACTAATACTACGAGAGAAGGTCAGATTCTCATACTCAAAACATTTCACCTAACTTTACTTTAAGCTTATCTTATCTCCTGCCTCTTATCTTGATTTCTTTTTTGTCCCTCATCTTACCTCCTGCAGCTTATCTGATATTGGTTATTACCTTGTCAGGGTTTCAAAAATTATTTTTGAAAACCTTACTTTATTATGAAGACAATTTGAATTTGATAGGACAATAGTGCATTACTTCAGTTCTTCAACGGCTGTTTTTTTTTTTTTTTTTGCTTTGTTTTTGATTTTGTTTTTAATATGGAAGTTGTGTTTGTTGTTGTTGTTACTGGATTTTTTTCAGTGATTTGAAATCAAATCAACAAAAGTAAAGAAAGAAAGAAAAAATTAAAGGAAGAAAGCAGAATGTCCTCCATCAAAAATAGCGCTAAGTCACAAACTTTCTATTAAAACATCAGACAGACTATCATGCAGACAGACAGACAGACAGACAGACAGACAGACAGACAAAGGCACACCTTCTCTCCCCTCCCTGAAGGCATGACTCCCTTGTCGCACCCGTGAAACCGGAAGCGGGGGCAGCTGAGGATGGTAAATGAGAGAGTAGGCGACGGGAAATTGTGGGCCACGGCAAAAATGGTCCATACAGATAGACGGGGCCCGAGAGACAATACACACTCCGATTTCTGACAAAACTTTTGATTCATGCATCCACGTACACACACGTTCACCCACACACACACACCCACCCACACACAGTCCCACTCTCTCACGTACACACGCACATGGGCAAATAAACTTCCCACACGAAGTTCAACTTCACCACCACTGACGCGGGTAGGGGGACGGGGTGGATGTGGTGTGTGTAGGAGGATGTTTATGTTCCTAGTTAGTTTCGAGTTTGGAATTCCAACGCAAGCCAAGTCGTCCCCTCAGAATTACAAGGTTGTAACTCCCATCCTGTCAACTTTTGAGAAATCTAGGATTGATATTTTATGTGATCTTAGCTTTTAGAGCATATTGATTAATTATTTTTTTTTAGTAATACTTACAAACTACGCACCGAATAGTCTTGATACTTTGACACATAATGGAAAAGGCCCGTAGAAGTAGTGTGTAGCACAGACTAATAAAATACCCAGACTGGATGATCCCATTGTGTGACCTCACAAAACAGCGAAAGGTCATGAACCATCCGCCATGTTAGGTTTAAGGTAGCGACCGACGCTTCAGCATAGCTACAATTTTGAATGATACCATTTTGACGCGCCTACTGAACGCGGAAGTTTGGTTCCGCACCAAGAAATTAATACATGTACAACCAATCTTGACAAATAAAAAGAAATTTCTACTACAGATAGAACTAGATTCGGAATTTCCCGAGCGGCGGCCATGTTGGTTATACAGTCGCCGTTCGGGAAATTCCGTAAAAAACGACACAGCCCGAGAAGCTCGTGTTTCCAGTCTGGTTAATTTATTAGTCTGTGATGACGTCTATGTATGTTGCAGTTATGTAAAGAACTGAGGAAAGTGCGCGACCTTTGTTCTCGCTTGTTCTATCTCCATTTTTTGCAGAAAAAGAAAAAAATGAAACGGGAGATCTTTTGGTATAACAAATGCACATTTTGACACTTTTTTAAATTGCATTGTGGCACTTACCAAACTGTTCCACAGCTCCGATTTATTACTGTAAATGTATCTGCATTTCGTTCCCACAAAAGTGTACTTTCTACACGCTCATTCCCATTTCCTGTTGTGTTGACGATATTTAAATGATAACCCATCTAAATGTTATTAAACCTTAGCATCTCTACAGTTACTCAGTGTTGAAGAATCCTCTCGACCAGTTTTACAATAGCATGATAGTACACTATCTGTCATTGTAACGTTTACTAAAAAATCGTTTCCAATTACAAATGCAAAATTAAAGTAAAACTGTGATAAACTGATCTATGGCTTCGAACTGCGCCCCTTTCATTATCTCTCCATAATGACATAATAATCTGAAGTGAATTCTGCTGCAGGATATAATAATTGCTTTCTCAGTTTAAAGTTTTCAAAAAAATACAGCAAAAACCAAAAATTGCTTACAGTTCTGAATATTTCGACCCTAATTCTTGCTTGTTCCAACTCTACTTTTTGCACAGTTGAGAAATTCGACCTCAACGTTTTGCTGCTTTTAGTTATTATGATACGGATTTAGAATAAACCGGAACTGTGAAACAGTTTGATAAGTGCCGAAGCGCATTTTAAACAGGTATCAAAGTGCGTTTGTAGTATCTCTTCTACATACCAAAAAGGTCTCCCGTTTTTTTTCAGAAAATGGAGATGGAAAAAAACAAAAACTATAATATTGCGACACCGTAAAATATAAATAAACATTTTAATGAACAAAGCAGAATGTTTTGGTTCTATAATTGGAATGTGATGTTTACAGTCTCCCATAATCCTATTATGACGTAGATCACGTTTGTTATGAACAGACGGAGCCGTCATGACGTCACGGTCGGTATGGTGTCAGATTTCCGCCAACTTGCACGTGAAGGCGTCCACGTGGCGCCCATTTCTTTCTTCCTCTTTGTTAGTCGCGCGACAAGAGACGCCCTACGATATTTATGGAGGTCCACGTCACTATATCTGACTTTTTGACTTGTGGTCGTTTTGCTGTTTTCTCTCTCTACTTGTATGGAGAACGACAAGTGCTAGTATAAGAATCTGGAGAGGCAGCGTAGCTTTAACATGACACAAGCACGTATGTTTGCAAAACACAATATTTAATCGATCACTAAACGATAATCAAGTTCAAGTTCGAAACTTTGTAATAGTTATAGGCCCCTTGACGGCCAGTTGAAAACATACATAAGAAAGAGACATGAAGCAAAAATTTGATCAACAGAAACAAAACACTGCACTCGGTCAACCACTCTCTCGGCTCCTTGCTGCCTAGTGCAATTTGTACAATTGAACAGCCGTTACAAAATGTAACATATTGTGGAATTTCATGAAGTAATCATCATTCAGTACCGTTCTTCTAGGACGAGTTAACAAGTTGGATAGCAGCGAATTTCAAATGAACCTTAGTGTAGCTTACGTGTCTTATGTATTTATACAACATTTTTATAGTATGTAGTTTATTTATACAACATTTTTATAGTAAGTAGTTTCTTCATTTAAATTCAGGGGAATGTAAACCTTTCTTTCACCTCTCATTGTGTGAGTTCTTGACGATAGTAGAATGTCATTTTAGGTTTGTTAAAACATCATCTTTTCTGAGGTTTTCAGTATGCTTTCGGCCATTTGTGGGTGGATCTGACAAAACCGGATTAAAGGTGTAATTTTTATAACTCTTTAAAAAATAAAAATAAAACATTTCTAAGACGATTTCAAGCAAAATATTTCAACTGAATAGAGAAAAATTACGAATCTTTCATAATGTTATAAGCCAATCTCAGTTTTCTTAGAAAAACTCTTCCTCCTTTGGGAGGGGTTTTCTCAGAAATCTGGTCTTTCACCTTAAACTCGGTTTCCTCAGATCCACTCACATTTGTATACATTAGGCAGACAATGAGGTTTGCATTAAAATGAACTTTGATGACAAATAAATGAAGAGCAGAGAAGTAAGAAAAGGGAAAGTGAAGAGATAGGAAGCGAAGTGGAGAAGGTCAAGGTCTTGAAATGGAAAAGACAAGAACCAAACAAAGGCCAATTTGTTATTGTTATTATTATTATTATTATTATTCTGTTATTGTCGTTTCAATTAATGACAGCACTCTGAAATCTAGTACAATACAGCAGTAATAATAAGCATAATAATATTTTAATATCATTACCTTTTATAAGTAAAGAAATAAACAAAAAAATAAATATAAGCATAAATAAATAGATTAATAATTAAATAAATAAAAATAAATAAATAAATAGTTTCCACCGAGTATTGGCAAGTCGGTTTGAAAAGCTAGAAATGTTACAAAATGTTTGCCTGTTGGATTTCTGACAGGAAAAAAAAAAAAAAAGTTAATGATCTCTTGGGTTTCCATAACTCTCTCTACCCCCACCGATGTCTCCTTTGGACATGAAGATTATCGCTAAGCAAACACGTGGCTGGAAGCAACTGCTCAATTATGGTAGACCACAACTTCATGGCTGACAAAACCCGTGTGAGGTCGGAAATCTGATACCGTTACAAAGTGGACGAGCTGACTGGTGGACATACTTGTGTCTTGTAGTTTACCTTCACAGGTAGGCTTAAGAATGACGCCTCACATAGGACGAAAGGCACTGAAGGTGTTGGAATGTGTTTGGGGCTGCCCCCTCCCTTTCAGGTCGCTGTAGTAGCAAAGGAAAAGGGCCACGATGGGGCGAAAAGGATGAAAGGGGGCCATTGGGGGAGGGGGGGGGGAGAGTGAAAACAGTCATGAATGGAGAACGATTTGGGGGTTAGTACAGGGGGTCAACTACTGATTTGTTCAGTATGTCACGTGTAGATGGGTTTTATGTACAGAGAAGGCCTTTAAAAAAAAAAAAAAGAAATTGTTGCGGATTTGATAATGAATGTTTTCTGTTTTATAATGAATAACCAACACGTCTATTGTCATTAATAAGGCTTTGGAAATCTTAACATCATAATTTGTATGTAGTTTGTCTTCTTGTGAAATGTATCTGTTATTTTGGGGGGGGGGGGTGGGGAGGGGGGGGGGCAGCGAATGGAGGCGATGGTAGAAAATTTGGAGACTTATTATTATTATTATTATTATTATTATTATTATTTTACATAGCGCATATCCATTTTTAAAATGCTCTATGCGCTTTACAGAAGAAACCTGTCAACCACAGAGCAGAATGGAGCGCCGGCGAAGCGCTCAACACTCTACACTGCTACTTTCTCTCTCACTATCTCGCTCACTCTCTCTCTCTATCTCTCTCTATCTCAGAGCAAATTGTGCCGCAGCCTGTTAGACGCAGTACACAACTCACAACAGTTCACAACTCACAACTCACAATACAAATAATATTTGAATATTTATTATAATAATATATATTTAATAATGAATAATAAATTTTGTTGTTGCTGGTGGGGGGATGATATGGATAAATTTTAATCTATTAATTTCAATTTTGCCCGGGCAGCGGCCTGTTCGGCCTGCTCTTTACGATTTCCAACTTTGGGGGCGATTGCCTGGAAACGGTTGAGAAGCACTGTTTAAGGAGGATCACTGCTCCTAGCATTTACACCTCGCTTTTCTTGGTTTTATTTGTCTTTTCTTTTGGTTGTAGCAATACCGTCAACAACAACATTTTGTAAATATACAATACCATCTCTGTGGTCTAAACCTCGACCCAGTTCTTGTGTTGTAGTTTGTGGTTACCAGGTCAGACTGTCTTTGTTGGTTTTAGCAGGTCATCGATGTCCAGGGAGACTTTGACAACTGGACCATTTCTGTCAACAAACTCTGTCCATAGACAAAGTCTGTGTCCTGCTCTAATTCTGAAAGAGGAAAGTGTTGTTTTGTCATTGTAAACACCAGAATAGGAGTTTGTCCTGGAAGATTCACCAAGGCAATGTGTATCAAATTTCCGCTTTGTGGTATATTTTTTTCGGGTTGTCCCAAATGATAATGTTGTGTAAACATTAAACAGTTTCTGAGTTGTTGCAGATGTTGCAGTATAGAACAAGTGTTCGAGCCGCCAGCAGCTGAATACTGTCTCCGGAGGATGGAAGAGAATAGGGTGTCTAAGTATGCAATAACAGGAAAAACTACGCAGTCAGACAAATAGGCGTAATTACAAAACTACAGAAACAAGGTGGGACCGATACGGGAGGGGAGCAAAAGGTTCTTGTGACGGATAGACGAGAGGTAGAAGGGATTAGAGCGAGGTAGATAGAGAGAAGGGGACTGGGGAGGGGGAGGGAGAAAGAGAGAGAGAGAGAGAGAGAGAGAGAGAGAGAGAGAGAGAGAGAGAGAGAGAGAGAGAGAGAGAAAGAGCGAGAGAGAGAGAGAGAGATGCATGCTGCAGCTACTGAACAAAACGTTACCATTCCTACAAATCACAAATTGACTTTGACTATAATGCTGGACCTCATTTGCTAATTTTTAAAAAATGTTTTTGTTTTGTTTTGTTAATTAATATTTTCATTTGTGTTATTCCACATTCCTGTGTCTGTCTATCCATACACGTAGGTCTCCGGAGATACTTTTTTCTTGTCGGTTATTGTTGTTTTTTGCCAACTTCTGTAAAATTAAGTCTTTACATTCGTGCAATTTCATAAAAGAGCCAACTTTAGGACAAAAAGGTATTTGAATAATATGGTGCCCAGGACAGACATGACGATAATAATTAAATAATTTAATTAAACTAGTCTATGACGACCACGATGATAGTGACGTTTATGACGTGTGTGTTGACATACACAATGGTGACCATGCGCTACATCCAAGGATAGTTAATTGTTTGTGATTATTTAAAGATGAGACTGATCATTGCATAATTGAGAAATTAGTGTATCATTTAGAATCCAAAGAAAAATAATATCTTTGCTAGGCTACAGTCAGGTAAATACCACGGTTTCTGTCTCTCTTTCTCTCTCCCTCCTCTCTCTCTCTCTTTCTCTCCCCCTCCCCTCTCTCTCTTTCTCTCTCCCTCCTCTCTCTCTTTCTCTCTCCCTCCTCTCTCTCTTTCTCTCTCCCTCCTCTCTTTCTCTCTCCCTCCTCTCTCTCTCTTTCTCTCTCCCTCCCCTCTCTCTTTCTCTCTCCCTCCTCTCTCTCTCTCCCTCCTCTCTCTCTCTCTCCCTCCTCTCTCTCTCTCTTCCTCTCTCCCTCCTCTCTCTCTCTTTCTCTCTCCCTCCTCTCTCTCTTTCCCTCTCTCTCAATCTTATCCCCCTTCCCCCCCATCTCTTTCTTTCCTTTTCTTTCACTCTAATCTCACTGTCACCCTCCTCTTTATCTCACCCTCATTTCTCTAGCACTCCTTCTTCTCTTCTCTCTCTCTCTCTCCCTTTTTTCTCTTTCTCTCGCATCTCTCTTTCGTCCTCTCCTCGTCTCTCTCTTTCTCTCTCACTCTCCCCGCCCTTCTCTCTTTCATACTCTCCAACTTTCTCTTTCTGTTCCTCTCTCTCTCTTTCATACTTTCTCTCTCTCTCTCTCCACCTCTCTCTCACTCTCCCTCATCACCTTTCCTTTCTCCCCCCATTCTCTCCTTTTGACTGCAATGAAAAAAAAAAAATGTTAAAAATTAACAAACATGAAAAATTTGAGCAGAAAGATATCAATATAGCTGGAGGACGAGGAGTGCTAATCTTTCACATGATCATTCGGATGCCATCATTTGGTAATGTTAGTGGATTCTTCTGTGACTGGAGGCATTTGCTGACATTCAACGAGTGCACTTGAGCATGTCTACAGGTAGTTGGAGCTCTTACAGACATTTTGAATGAGGACGGTGAAAGTAATAGTGGTGCTGGTGGTGGTGGCGGTGGTAGTGCGGTGGTTGCTGTTTTGGGGATAGTGATGATGATGGTGGTAATGGTAGTTAAGGTTGTTTTGATGATAATGATAGTGGTGGTGGAAGTGGTGTTCGTGGCAGTTGCTTTGGCGATGATGGTGGTGGTGATTGTGGTGGTAGTACTGGCAGAGATGGGTTTTTTTGTGTGATGACGATGGTGGTGGTGATAATAGTGGTGGTGGTAGATATGATGGTGGTAATAGTGGTGGTGGTAATAGTGGTGGTGGTGGTAATAGTGGTGGTGGTGGTAATAGTGGTGGTGGTAATAGTGATGGTGGTGGTAATAGTGGTGGTGGTGGTAATAGTGGTGGTGGTGGTAATAGTGGTGGTGGTAATAGTGATGGTGGTAATAGTGGTGGTGGTGGTAATAGTGGTGGTGGTGGTAATAGTGGTGGTGGTGGTGGTGGTGGTAATAGTGGTGGTGGTAGTTGTGGTGGTGGTGATAATAGTGGTGGTGGTAATAGTGGTGGTGGTGGTAATAGTGGTGGTGGTAGTTGTGGTGGTGGTGGTAATAGTGGTGGTGGTGGTAATAGTGGCGGTGGTAGTTGTGGTGGTGGTGATAATAATGGTGGTGGTGGTAATAGTGGTGGTGGCAGTTGTATTGGTGGTGGTAACAGCGGTGATGATTGTGGTTGTGATGATAAAGCCGATGGTGAAAACGGTATTAATGATGGTGGTGGTAGTAATGGTTGTGATAGTGGTGGTGGTGGTAGGTGATAATGGTGATGTCGCGATCACAGTACACGTGATGATGGTAATGATAGTGATGGTTGAGGCGGTCATCATCTGTCCAGGTATGACTAGAGATAACACAACTTCATGCAACCGAGTTGCCTCAAATGCAAGAGCTTTCAAGGTCGAACCCCCACACTCAAGGATTCTCTCGGTTTGTCTTTGGTCTCTCAGAATATGATTTTATTTACCAACCCCCACCACTCCCCCCCCCCACACACACACACGCATACACATTTTGCTGGTGGTGCACCGAGTGAAGTCTGTTTTGTCTCGGTTTGAGTGTGAGATGCGAACTTTGGAGTTAAACTAGAGAGAACGAAACCAGGTTGTCTCGTTAGTTCCGGTATGAAAACAGTCTCGAGTCAATTGGAGAAAGAGAGATCTCGCGCATTGAGTCAAAACAGACGCAAAGACAGACTTGACTAAGTGCACAATCAGCCATATCGCGACCTTAGTAAAGTTCTTGTTAGTTGTATCTCTATTTTCTGTTAAACTAGAGATCGTATTGTATGTAATAAAGGTATAAGAACTGCACACTCTGACACTTGTTTAAAATGCGTCCTGGCACTTATCAAGCCGTTTCACAGTTCCGATTGATTCTAATTCCTATTCATAATACTATTACAGCAAACATTTAATATTGAATTTCTCAGTTGTGCAAAAATATGTGAGTGTGCATGAGAAAACCCGGCATATGTCGGCAACATGACTTTTTGAGTTCTGTACACATAATAAAAGACAAGACATTTCTGATAAATTGAAGTCGGTGACCCCCCTAAAACAAGATTTTGAGAAAAGAGCATTTAGATCTAATCCTAAAAGTGGCAATTGCTAATTGACTCATTAATATTGAAGTGATAGCTGTTAGGAGACCGTAGTCTAATAACTAAGGCGTTATAGAGATCATACTGAGTAGTGTTCACTGCTCATCTACAGTTCACCCTGTAAAATGCCACGGCCCCCTAAACAACAGCCAAGTCGGAAGTTTTTTTTATCTTGTTAGGAGACCGTAGTCTAATTACAAAGCCTTTATAGAGATCATAGTGAGTAGTATTCACTGCTCGTCTGCAGTTTACCCTGTAACATGCCACGGTCCCCTAAACAACAGCCCAGTTGGAAGTTTGTGTCGGACCCATATTTTCACTTCAAAGCCGTTTTTCTCAAAATAATCTCTGCCGACTTAGGCCGGGTTTTCTCATGCACACTCACATTTTGCGTCGGAACAAACAAGAACTAAAATCACGATATACACAGGCATACCTACAATTCTTCCCACCCCCCTCCATGATACCCAGTTAACCGGCCAAACTCCTCGTTTTCTTTCTCTGTCGCTCTCACTGAATGAAACGTATTCAAACTAGGCCGTGCAAGCTTGCATATACATACATCACACAATACAATCTGATGAACAATGTTCAGAACTAATCAACACAAAATACGTGGTATTTTCTCATCAGAGGACGCGGCATCTCTACAATCTCAATGCATTAAACACATGCTTATACCCGTGGCTACAGCCATGCACTGAGGCACTCTTTCAACGAAGATACCAAATACAATAACTTGAGATCCTCCCTTTTCGCGTCTCTAAATCAATCGTGCACACAGTTGGTGCACCGATCGGCTGCAGAGGCTATGGCGCATTGCATGAAAAGAATGCTTGATATAATGATAAATTAATGATGCGGATTTGTTACAGTGCTACCGCGACTAAAACAAAACATAAAGAGCCAGAGCTTGAAGCGATTGAAGTTAATAATTACACATTGAGTGATTTCAATCAAGGCCTACAGCGATAGCTGAACAAAGAACAAAATCCAGTATTTTCCCTACATCCTCTTTGTAAAATACGGCATTGTTCATGACTTCCGCGCATTTGCCGCTAGATGGCGCTGCGAAATCTGTGCACGATAAATGCTCTAGTTGTCTCATCTTATTGTATCTAGTATCTTTCCTTTCATCTGGCAGCGGTAGCGTCAGTGCACATAATTACATGTGTATTTACACCAATATTCATATTTACACCAATGTTCATATTTGCACCAATGTTCATATTTGGACCAACAGCTCCAGAATAAACATATCGTCGCTTTGCTGCAACACTCCTGTAACTGACATTTCGAAAATTTTAAAGGAGAGCCAAAAAACTGATTTTCTTTGGCTTATATAGTATTGTAAAGACAATGAACTTGATATTGCAATATCGTTATTTATAAGAATTGAGCTATGAGCTTTTGACACAAGGTGCGCTATTGATGTCCAAACCCAAAGAATAAAAAAAGTGATTTGGGCCAAAAATGTTAGTTACAGGAGTCTTGCACCAAAGCGACGATATAAAAAAATTGGGATACAAACATACCTACATAACAGATCTTTTCGACATACATGAGTTGACATATCGAAAGTTCTCAACCATAATATGTTATGTCCAATTTTATTCATTGCTCTTAACTGCCTGCAGATATCCAAGACACAGGCTGTATGACGTTTATTTCATAACCTAATAAAACTATACATGTGACCGTCTTGAAGTTATTGCAATTATTTGAATTTTCATTAATGTTACAAATTTCGAACTCGTTTTTTCTCAAATTGATGATTTCGGACCTAAAACATTCTGGTTGCCAACCCTCGATATGCCCTGTCCCGGGTCATATGAGTTTCGCCTTTAGCTTAATACACTCACACAGACAGACAGGCAGGCACATTTCCCGAAAATACAAACAAACACACACACATTCAAGCACTCATTCACGCACCCTAGTACCGTTATTTATCCAGGTACTCAACTAGAAACTCTTATGTATTATACATTATTTACAGACATGCTTTCAGTCATAGAACCAAATAAATGCACACAAACCACTCACGGTAAATGACCCATCATTCATGTAGTCCTTGAGCTACCCATCCTGCCATTGTAATTCCACCCGCAGTCTGAACATTCCCCCCTCTCCCCCCCCCTCCCTCCCTCCCTCCCCCCACCAGCACCCTACCAATTCTTCCCCACCCTTGTCACATTTGCATTCCAGTTCCAGTCTAATCCCATTGCTAGAATTTCTTTTTTTCATCCTCACCCCTCTGTCTGTCACTCTATGTTTCTTCCTCATAGTTTCAACTCCCATACCCTCCCGCCCCCCCTCCGCCTCTCTGTCTCTGTCTCTCTTTCTCTCTCTCTGTGTCTCTGTGTCTGTCTGTCTGTCTGTCTCTGTCTATCTACCTCTCTGTCTCCCCCTCCCTCCATCCACTCTCTCTGTCTGTCTCTCTGTCTGTATGTCTGTCCGTTTCTCTCTCCGTTCTTTTTCTGGCTTGTAATTTCATTTTCCCTTCCATCATTCCTTTACTCCCCACCACACCTCCCCCCTCCCGATATCTCTACATCATGTTTACATTGTACAACTGGTTCATTTCTTTCTTTCTTCCTTTCTTTCTTTCTTATGATTTCCTCGTTCGTTCATTCCTCTGACCTTTCGCGTTCTTCACAACAATATCCTCCTCTCTATACACCTCTCCCTATTCTGTTAGTTTTCGCTCTCAGTTCCTCCGCTTCTCTCTCTCTCTCTCTCTCTCTCTCTCTCTCTCTCTCTCTCTCTCTCTCCATCTCTCACACCCCCCTCTTTCCCCTCTCCCCCCATCGTTCACTCTTTCGCAATCTTGCCATGAACTACACATATTTATGAGGCCCACCACCCCGACCCCAGCACATTTTGCGTCCAACCTACTCTCGCTATAATAACATAATTGCCTATAATTGAGCCGAGCAAGGTTTGGGGACACTCTCCAGAACCGGGAGATCAAAATTGCCCAATTTTCCTGTCCGAGGGCCCTTCAAGCGCAAAAACAACCAACTCTGGCATTTCTGAACCACCCTGAGCCCTCGCCCCCCCCCCTCTCTCCCGGCCTCCCTTACTCCTCCTGAACCACCACTAGCCAATAGTCCCCCTATACCAAGGACACCAGTATAGACCATCCCTGTCATAGTTCTATGCACGTATGGAGAACCTAATTTTGCTGGAAAAACAAAAAAAAAAAAAAAATATGACTTGAAATGCATTCCTAACCCTAAATACATGTTAGATATGTAAATACACATTTGAGAAATTGCATCTATACTATTATATATTTGTGGACTTGAGATTTTTCGTTGCAAAAGGTTTCTGAACCACTCAACACTCAGACTTCAAATTTTATATGGTGCACCAGAATGGATGTAAGGGTGCACAGTTTTTAATAGAAGTCTCAAATCGGTGTAGTTTTGTTTTTATTGGAAATGTATTGTTTCCCCAATTTTAGATCTATTTCAAGTCATGGTTCGCCATTTTAAGGTTTCATTGAATCTGCGCATGCGCATTATGTTTGTTTCGAAGTTGAAACTGAAAAACAGCGAAAGTGCAAATCCTTACCAGAAATGAGTGCGCTGTGTGCTGGTGCGCATGAAATCTGTAGTAAGGCTCTTGGATATGGGAAGTTTTCCAGACCGAATAGAGAGAGAGAGATAGAACTTTGGGTTCAGAGGTTTACCCGGATAATGCCGGGTGCCTCAGCTAGTTCGTCTATAAAACAATAGTAACAAAATTCTCTCAAGCTTCATTGGCAATAAAGGGATCAAACTCCTGAAAGGGACAGTGTCCTAGAACTGCCTTCCTCCTATCACTCTTGACTTGTCCTTACCTCGGCGTACACCATAAAATAAAATTAAAAAAAACAACAGAATGAACAGACAGAAAACCAGACCAGAAAAGATAACAACAGAAAGAAAAAGCGAACGAAGAACAAGAAGAAGAAGTACTAGTAGGAAACAAGCAAGCAAGAAAGAAAAACAATCAAAGAATAGGGGGCCAGCAGCACTATGCTGGGGGCCCCCGAGACACAAAAACATCTCAATATCTCTTAAGCAGTGCGGAGACATGTTGCTCTAGTGGCAAGATGCTCGCCTCTCAAGCCGAAGGTACCGGGTTCGATCCCCTGCTGGTACGGGCATGTTGAATTTTAAAATTTTTTTGGGGGGGTGGGGGGGGGGATTCCTGTCCCTAACCCTGTGGTAGGTAGGATCAAGGGCCTGGTCCTCTCTGATAAGGACGAAAAAACTCGGAGGGACCGTGAGCACGTTGCGCACGTTAAAGATACTTTGGCAGTTGAAAGTCGAGAAGAGCAGGCCGAACAAGGCCGCTGCCCTGGTAAAATTCTACACTCATCCCTACAGCAAAAACACACAGACACAAGAAGAAGAAAAATAAAAACAAGATAAGTCAGGTGTAAATGTCAAGGTCAGCGGAACCTCCTAAAAAAAAAAAAAGGCCTAAACACTCTGTCAAGCAGTGCATGGAATATCTGACAAACCAGAGTTGACGGACATCTGCAGTCCTGGGAGTGCACTTAACGTGTGGAGTTTCATGAGAGCACCAGCTGTACATATACCCTGTCTTCGACTATACATCTATCCACTATCTCCCCTCCTCATTTTTCTAAGATCAGACTTGTAAAATTATAACAACCCAGCCAGCAACCTAGGGAAATCCGATGCCCGGAATTGACGTCAGAATTGCACATAGGAATGACATCGTTCTTACGTAGATCCACTTTTTCCGAGATCGCACCAGCATCGGTGCAATGTAGGGAAACTGTCTCTATGGTAACCCTACCAATCCTACTGAAATCTTATACAAATCTGCGTCGGATTGGCATAGGGATGCCGGCTGAGAACAGTTATCCTGTTATTCAACTTCTCCTTTCTGTGGAAAAAGCTGCAGTTCCACATTCTATTTCCAGAAAGCGTGACCTCCTTTAGATCGAAAGGGAGACCCTCTGCATATTTCCATCCTCACAGGTTGTTCCATGATGCAACCTCCCCTCCCTTCCTCCTGCACTCCATCTCCTTTCCCCTCTTTACTTTCCTCCGTTATAATTCATCAACTTTCGTCCATTTACAGCAAAGTTTTAGCAATTTTTTTCTTTCTGTCTCTCTCTATCTCTCTCCCTCCATTTCTCTTTGCCTGCAGGTTCTTCCCAATCTTGTCAAGAGTTTTCTGGAAACTACAATTTGACGCCTACCCCATCTACTCCTGGCTAAAAGATCCTCCGCCCATTCCCTCTCAACCTGTCCTGCTTAAATTCAGAGACATAGACCCCCCCCCCTCCCCCACCCTCCACTCCCTCATGTCTCCGTCCTCTCTGATCCTCTCTCAAAACAACACCAGTCATTCAACTGGCCCTTTTGCCCTCTCTTCCAGTTCGCCGTGTCACCGAAAAAGGCCGTATCGACGTCAGATTCTCTTTTTAATTAACATCAGTTTATGGAATAAAATCTGCTTTGTATTTATACCTAACTTATCATTTTGTACTACGAATTGTTCCTTTTCATCACCACAAATTGGAAAATTGAAGAAAGAATATAGCAGGGGGAGACTAAAAATATGTTTTTCGCGCCATCTGTAAAATTTTGGTTTCAGCGCATTAATTTGGTCTTCCTCCATAACTCGGCAGCAGTGATGTCATTCACTGAAACTGTGTCCAGTGTCTTTAAGAGCCTGACAATTTTAAGTCTCAGTGCCAGGCGTGGACGAAACCCTGGTGGAGAATTCCTAGAAGATACAATATTCACCTATACCAACAATCTTCATAATAATCCACTTCTCCAACGTCATATCGAGACCTTACGTCTTGTTTGTTCGAACTCCATAATTATTTTGCATAACTGAGAAATTCGACTTTAAACTTTTTTCCGGATTTAGTTTTATGATGAAGAGTCAGAATAAATCGGAACTGTGGAACAGCTTGATAAATGCCACAACGCATTTTAAACAAGTGTCAAAGTGGACATTTGTTACACCTCTTCTACATACTAAAAGATCTCCAGTTTTTCCGAAAATGGAGATCGAACAAACAAAAACTAAGGTTACGATAATTATACCAAAATGATGTCAAAATAAAGCAACGATTATGAAAACGGTTTTAGTTTTCATTGGTGTAAGTCGTTTGAGCAAATAAAATAATGTTAAATATGAAGTAATCTTACACGTGTCATAAAGCAAGACAACAATGTATGTGGGTGTAATAACAGATTTCATGAGAAAAAGTGTAAACAATTCTCTGCAAAAACGAAGTTGTTAAAAAAAAATAAAAATGAATAAATAAATACGGCAGACAATGAAACCAAAAGGTCATCGTAATGACCAAGTGGGTAAATTGCCTGGCCATGTAAGACAACATCATTCAAGTCTATGAATCCTTAATCTATTATATATTTCAGTAACTTGCAACCTTTGGCATGACTACCTGACCAAACTATACACTCTTCAGGCCTTAAATTTGGCAGGAAGGTGGCAATTGAGATAAGGAAGATGATGGCTATAATTAAAAGTTGTTTACTTCAAGCATGTATTTTTTTAAAAATAACAATGTTTATTGCTATGTAACATCTGTATTTTTGCATGTTTGTTTCGTATATATAGTACCTGTGCATGTCATAAAAGTAACCGTATCAAGCGTTCAGTTTGGTGCGTAGTCTTCTGGTGCGCACGGGTTCTGAAGCAAAACTGTAGTTTATTACTTTTATTATATGAGGCAGAGAAAGAGAGAGAAAGAGAGAGAGAGAGAGAGAGAGAGAGAGATGGGGGGTGGGGGGGGGGAGAGAGAGAGAGAGAGAGACAGACAGAGAGAGAGAGAAAGAGAGAGAGAGAGAGAGAGAGAGAGAGAGAGAGAGAGAGAGGAGCACATGATTGTTTATTCCGGGCATTGTCCGGTATTTCATCTAGTTATCAATATTTTCAGCAAAAAAAAAGTCAACCTAACATTGACATTTCATGGATTCTCGATACTCTGCATTCATTTCAAGGTCAGGAATAAACTGTGGAAAAAAAAAAGAAACCTTATTTCGTTTTTAATGGGATAGTGAGGGGTTTAATAAGAGCTCTCATTCATAAAAAAAAAAAAGACCTCTTAAGATAAAGATAATAATAAAAACAAAGGCTTCGTTTTAATGATTATCGTTAAATTTACCTGACAACTAACACTTCACGAAATCTAGGAGAGAGAAGGAGCAACATCTCATTGTTGCTTCTAAAGATCTTAATGTAACAATGAAAAATCAATGGTAGTTTACGTATCACTGAAGCACCTCTCTGAGTCTACATGTCTAAAACCTCTTAGTTCGTGTACAGAGACCCTTGTTGCTTTAATTAACTATAGCCGTCCAGGTTTTGTGTTTCATGTCTCTATGCTTTGAATCATCACCTGGAGAGACAAAACTGATTCAGTCTCCCTAATCCGTGAGCTGCCGTTTGATTTAATAGTCCACAAAACCAATGGAAAATATACTTGAATCAGTTTTCTATTTGCTCATTGTGTTTGTAAGTGTGTTGTTTCGTTTTACAGGATTTATTTATTTATTTTATCTTTCGGCTACATAGCCGTCTGATTCTGTGTCAAACTTAATGTATAATATAAATCAAAACCTTGAAATCTACCAATCTATCTGTCAAACCTGGCAAGAGGCTGAGTTACATATCCTTTGGTAATCCGACAAACTGATCAGTTTTTTTGTTGGACCTTAATTTTTTGTTTTATTTATAAATCTTTTCATTCAATTTTAAAAAAAATTATTAATTCATTTATTTATCCAATTTAACATTTTTGAGTAAATTAATTTGTCTGTCATTAAATCTATGTTCAGTTTATTTGTTTTTTCTTTAATTAAATTTATCTAATTAATTAACTTTTCTGTCATTGAACAGTTATAACATTTGTTTCATCCATTTGTCTGTCCTTAATTTCATCTTTAATTTATTTACTTTATTTTAATTCTAATTAAAATAAATGTACAATTACTAAGACCATTTCCCCCAAAAGTTTTGACGATAATTTTATTACTTAATTAGGTCTTTAAATTTTTGTTCTATTTATTTATTTATTTAACTTCTTTTCTTTAAAATTAGACTTTCTCTATTTCTTTGTCTTTTATTAAGAAAAAATGTTGTTGTTTACTTTATTTTAATTCTACTCTAAAGGAAAACAAAAAGAAAAAAAGTCTTACTCATAAGGAAAAAGTCTGTCCCTGAATTTAGCAAAATTAACCGATTATTTGTCTTGAATATTTCTTCATATTACCTATTTATTTATCTAACTGAATTTTATTTGTTTGTCTGCCCTTTATTATTATTTTTTAATTCATTTACTTTATTTATACTTCAGAAAATAACAACTAATATGTACATAAAAATGTTGTATTTCTAGTAAACTGTGGCCCCCAGATTTTAAGCAAGATTTTTATCATAAATTAGTCTTCTACCATCTATTTTTTAAAAATGTATTAACTTATTAAAATTTATCTGTTTTAATTTGTTTATTTGTCTGCCTCTCAATTTTATTTTAAAAATTATTTATCATATTTTAATTCTGCTTACAAAGAAATTGAAAAAGAACTATTCACAGGAAAGGCTTTACTAACTTTGCTATATCTATGTATATATATACATAAATACTTATATATATAACAACAAAACTATTCCTGCTGGGACAATGTCCGCCCTAAAGTTTAGCAAGGTTTTTGTTTGTCATTATCGTTTCAAATATTTCTAAATGAAACCATATTCTAACTATTTTGGGCTGTTGATGGGAGCGTGTGATATTTTACATTTATAAGCCATTGCTGAACTGTGAAACAACTCAGTATTTTCCCTGTTTGGCTGTGTAGTTAAAATACACGCCCTTTACGACATTCAAATAGTTTTTGAGCATGATAAGCTTTAATTTGACAATGTTAGCTTGACACCCTTCTGATCTTTGAAAACAACATCATCAACAACAACAGCAGCTACAAAAACAAATAGAGGTTAATAATTATGTTATTTTTGTTATTTTCTTTCGCAGTGGAGGGGGCGTGACTGTGTAGGAGTGGGAGATTCAATCGTGGAAGGCGTCAGGGAGTCCAATACAATAGTGTGGTTGGTAGTCACTGAGTCAAGTCAGTGTTGCGATAGAGCTGACCCAGTCTTGAACTTATATCGAATCATAATGTTTCCATGCTTTAAATCAGCAACTACTGAGACAAAATTGTTTTAGTCTCAGTAATGCGTGAGGTCCCGTTTAACTGTACAGTCCACAAAACCTAGGGAAAACATACTTGACTCAAAGTCAATATTTGGCAAAAAGAAAAAGTTGATGTGCTTCTGTGCTGACAAGCAAGTATTTGCAATTAAGTAGAAATATTCTGGTTAGATTCTATACATTTCATATTCAAATCTTATATTGTTCGATTGTTTTATCTGTTCACGTTTCCAATTTTTTTTTCTTTGAGAAAAAGGCTGTTGCCGAAATATAGGCCATTTTCTGTCTTCTCTTTTAATTTGCATTTCTTTGTATCGTTTGGGTATTATTTCTTACGCGAGGCTTTGCTACATACAACTTTTTCTTTTTTGCCAAATTTTGACTTTGCCTATAGCTTTGCTGCGACCCCACAGTTTTTCTGTGGTTTTTATAATATTTCGTCATTCTTGACTCAGTTCGCTATCTTCGTACAGATGGGTGGGGTGGGGAGGGAAATAGACTTTTTGGGAGGCAGGGGAGGGGGTAATTGAGAAGTAGAAGTTTGCGAGCTATGGAAATAGGAAGACGGGAGGTATAAACAAAGTGTTGTACTTGAGAACAGAAGAATAAGGATGGGAAGTAAACACTGAAGAAACAAAGACAATAATAAAGTGTGCCTATGTGTAATGTGTAAGTGTTTTTGTGCACGGCAGGGAGTGGGTGGTGGAGGCAGGAGGTAAAGGGAGAGCAGCACTGCAAACATGGGGGACAGAGTTAATTCCCATCAAATGGAGCCAATGTGATTGTAGTCGCGTGCATGACCTCCCCTAACCGGAAGTTTGGCAGCGTAATGACGGGCTACCGTTGTCATGGTAATTATAGCCCCAAAACCACACTGCTCAGATCATGAATCTATTTTCCTTTTAGGCGCGTGTCCATCTGTCTGTCTGTGCATCTGCCTGCCCCCTTTGTTCCTTGATTTTATAACAAGCTGCCTTTAATGTTGCCCAGTCTCGCACACCCCAGTTCTTCCATCTTCCGTCTGTGCCAGCAGATTCCGTGTCTGTTCAAGCGACAAGAATAGATGCAGTCATTGTCTCTGTTTTTCTATGGTAAACTGACAATAACCTGGTTGTCATGTATGTAAAACGTGTCCTTGGCTTGTAAGACACACTTCATCTTGTTCCAGACTTATACATTATACATGATCCTGTCCTTCGTGTGTAAGACTAGTAAGACATACCACATCTTGTTCTTGGTTTAATAGACATACTTCGTCGTGTT
This sequence comes from Onchidella celtica, assembly GCA_963931925.1. Taxonomy (NCBI): domain Eukaryota; kingdom Metazoa; phylum Mollusca; class Gastropoda; order Systellommatophora; family Onchidiidae; genus Onchidella; species Onchidella celtica. The sequence continues at coordinate 41,567,403 of OZ007582.1, forward strand.
CTTGGTTTATATTACACACCTCGAGTTGTTTTTGACGTATAAAACATACTTCGCCTTGTTGTCGGCTACTGAGATGTAAATCGACTTGTCCTTGGTTTATAGGACATACCATGACTTGTCCTTGGGTTATAAGACATACCTCGAATTGTCTTTGGTTTATAATACAGATCTCGACTTGTCCTTAGTTTATAAGACATACTTCGACTTGTCTTTGGTTTATAAGACGTACCTCGAATTGCCTTTGGTTTACAATACAGATCTCGACTTGTCCTTGGTTTATAAGACATACCCCGAATTGCCTTTGGTTTATAATACAGATCTCGACTTGTCCTTGGTTTATAAGATATACTTCGACTTGTCCTTGGTTTATAAGACATACCTCGAATTGCCTTTGGTTTATAATACAGATCTCGACTTGTCCTTGGTTTATAAGATATTCTTCGACTTGTCCTTGGTTTATAAGACATACCTCGAATTGTCTTTGGTTTATAATACAGATCTCGACTTGTCCTTGGGTTATAAGACACACCTCGAATTGTCTTTGGTTTGTAATATAGATCTCGACTTGTCCTTGGTTTATAAGACATACCTCGAATTGCCTTTGGTTTATAATACAGATCTCGACTTGTCCTTGGTTTATAGGACATACCTCTATTTGTTCTTGGTTTCTAAGACACACCTCGTCTTGAACTTGTTCATAAGATATACCCCCCAATGACCTTGGCTTATAAAAATCATACATCAACTTGTCCTTCGTTTATGGGGCATAATTCATCTTATGCCAAGCTTATAAGACATACAGTCTCACCCATTAATTGTATCATGCACTCAAATTGAGTGTGCACAATAATATGCAACAAAGCAACATATGTACTGAATATTACATTCGTTATTTCCGCTCATGTGGAAGGTTGACAAATAGAATGTTTTATGTCTCAAATCGCCAAATTAAGGAAAAAAAGTTGGAAATACGTAACTTTAATGAAAATCCAAATAATTCCAATAACTTCAACGCGGTAATATGAATAGTTTTTATTGGGTTATGAAATAATGTCACACACTTTGTGTTAAGGATATCTATAGGCATTTAAAAGCAATGAATGGAAATGGACATAACACATTCTGGTTGACAAACCTCGATATCGGCTCTGTCATACTGAAATCATAGATCTGAGAACTGAAACAAACAAACACTTTATTATTTAAAATTTGCCAAATGTGAAAGAAAGAAAAGGTAATCTTTGTAAGGGTTAAAATAAAAAATCAGGTTGAACAAGAAAATATTTCTTGAGGAACAATTAACTTTAAAACCAATCATGTCAAATCTCAAAGAAAAGCAATTTTGTCACAGAAAACAAAGAATAGTAGATTCAGAAATCAATAGATAACCAAGTATACAGAAAATATTAATTTTGCTTAATTCACCACGCCAGTGAGCAACATATGAAACTAAGACAACAACAACACCCCCCCCCCCCCCCCAAAAAAAAAAATGATACTAAGACAACAACACCACCCAAAAAAATGAAACTAAGACAACAACACCAGCAAAAAATATGAAACTAAGACAACAACACCAGCAAAAAATATGAAACTAAGACAACAACACCAGCAAAAAATATGAAACTAAGACAAGAACACCACCAAAAAAATATGAAACTAAGACAACAACACCAACAAAAAATATGAAACTAAGACAACAACACCACCAAAAAAAATGAAACTAAGACAACAACACCAGCAAAAGATAAAAATAAAAAAACCCATAAAATTGACAGCAATCCATTAGTTTTGATTCTTTTGCGACAGGGTGATGTTTCAAAAGGAGATATTAAGACCTAAATGAAAATTTGAGTTGACGTTTTCTTTTCGAAAATAGACATCATCAGGCATAAACCTGAAAGCTGCAAAACTTAAAAAGAAAAGACAGGGCACTGATAAATTGGATAAGATAGTTACAAGTTTTCTGAGGTTAAATGGAGAAAACTAATGCAACTGAAGTAAAACTTTTCAAAAATGCGAATGTAATAAAAGACAACTAATTTTCAAAATTGATACATGAATGCATGAATAAATTAATGAATGAACGAATGGATGAAAGAAAGGCTGAACGAACGAACGAATGAAGAAATAAATAACGAACGAACAAAATGAATGAATGAATGAATGAATAAATAAATGAATGAATGAACGAATGAATGAATAACATTATGTTCTCAGAGATGCCTTTAGTATTGAACCTTCCGGTCTTCACATTACAAAGGCAGTTTGTTTAAGGACACGTGCGTGTCTTTATGTGCATGAACGCACTCGATATTGGTCGAACTTTGAAGATAGTGAACGCATCTGCGTCTCGGTCGACTCGTGCGTGAAACCCACGCCATTGACGACGACGAGAAAATAAAAGAGGTACAGAGAGGACTTGACATTTTCCAAAGAGTACTTGGTGCAGAATGTTGTGTTCATAGTGAAAAAAAATGTATTGTATATCAACAGGTTTTGAATGAACATGTACACATACTCACTCTAGCACACTCAGACACGCACACATGAAGTTTAAATGGACACAATACGAAACAACAATATTGGAACAGCATTTTTTTTTTTAAGTGCCGTAAATTTGATTGTCGGATTAGATTTTTGCGGGTAGCCATAGTTGTTTTGAGTTTTTCCGGTTCATAATTTGAGGTGACAAAGACATGCGTAAGTTTGAGTCATGTGTACAAAGTTTGCGCATGCTTTGAGCGGCCAGTCTGCATGTGTGTGAGCATTAAGTAGTTGAACGTCGACACGTGCCAGTTGGCGGGTGTTTGACAAAAGTAGCAGTCGGGAAGACGCCCAAACTGGTTGTTATTTTCCAATGTTTTATTTGTCTTGTAACAGTCGAAGCCGCGAAAATTGTTTGAGTGGTCGACGGTGGTGTGTTCTGCGAGAGGAAATGACTGGTGAACTAAAGGTAGAGCCACTCGCCGTTTGTTAACTGAACGCTGCTCTCCCAGAGGAGACGTTTCTTCTCTTCAAGGGGGGTTAATCGATGGCAGGAGGAGACAATCATAGACAAGAGATGTTGGCCTTGATCGATGAATCTACGTTGTCTGACTTTCACCCGTATTTCTCTTTGTGTTCAGTACCAGTTGGTTCCCCCTTTAAGGTCAAGTTCGTTCAGCGAGTCCAAGCGACGTTCAGGGTACGCAGAACGGCGGTCGAGACAAGATGCCGTCTTTTCTTTCCAGTGGTGGTCTCGAGTTGAACTCGACGTTCCGACTGGGAGTGAAACAGTCCTAAAATACTTAACCACCATCGAGCGCCCTTTCTAGCGGCGTTCTGTTATGAGAGATAAGTACAGAGCATTTCAATAGAAATTAAGGGAGGGAATTACTTCATCTTCGCCAAGGGAGGCAACCCACAAATTCATTTATCTCTCGTAATCTACACAAGAATATCGATTATCAATAACACTGGCGTTTTAAGGTTGACATTTTTCTCTGGTCGTTTTCCAAGTTTAGCCTCAGTTGCGAGAACGAAAATTTGAAAATCGTGAGGCCAAAGACGTAATATTCGCGAAGTAAACAAATAAAATGCTGCGAAAATACAGAACAAGAAAATTGAAATAATGGACTTGTAGAAAGCTTTTATTTGTTGTTGACTGTATTGTGTGGAGCTTTGAATGGTTCAAATTCTTGTTTGTCTCGGTGATAACGAGCAAATAACGTTAGCGTTTTGGCGTTGTAAATGTCGAAACAAGAATAATAGTTGAAAAGGTTTTTGTCATTCAGAGTGAAGATCTCAGACAATGCCATGGCGAGAAGTTGTATTGTGTCACAGGGACGGATCCCCCTGTCAACACAAACGCTTGTTTGTTTATCTAAACAGCTGCATTGCTCATTGGTGCCACGATGCATTCTCGGCATACTGCCTAGGCGAGGTAAATTTCGGGCGCCCATCATAATGATAGAGTAATGATGGTTCTCTCCATTGTTCGTAACATGCGGAAAATAAGTTTAATTTGCGAATAATAACAATTTAGCATAGGAGCGAGAGATATATTATAATATCATCATATTATTAGCCTGCTTCTCGGTGGCCTTCAAAATACTAGCACACTGCTTTGTTCATTGTATTGGCTGATAGTTCTTGATGAGTACACAACTTAATTTCATGATTAATACACAAACATTGTAGACATGTTGAGTAGTGAAAGTTTTCTTGCAGTCATTTCACTTGTGTATTGTTCTCAAAACATATTTTGCACATTTGCTTTCCTAAATCGGAAAAAAAAAGAAAATTAAATGTAAAATCCAAGTTATTACATGTGGTTAGTTCAACTGAAATCCTTAAAAGAGTTGTTTTTTTGTTTTTTTTTGGCTTCAAGCTGTCCTGGGGTGGTATTCCTTACATTGAAAAAAAAAAAAAAAAGCTGAATTATTCTCGGATAATTTTAATGAATTCCCTATCGTGGCATTTAAACTTGCGCAATTATTGGAAGGTTATCCTCTTAAACTGCAGTTCTGCACTGGAGTTCATAAGAGTGCATTTAACTTGATAGTTAAAGCCACGATGGTGACTGTAGCCTACAGACAAAAACCAGGTTTTGTAATAATAACACGGCATATAGGACACAACAGTTTTCCAAGATGTGGCCTGGCCTGGTCGTAGAAAAATAATTTTGAACGAGGAACCTGGACGATTTGATTTCATGAAAAGAGAAATTAATCACAAATGTCTGTGTGTGTGTTTGTGTGAATATGTATATGTGTGTGTGTGCCTGTGTGTGCATGTATGTTGTGTGTGGGTGTGTGTGGGGGTTCCAAGAGAATTATTAACACATTTATTTCAATTTTCTACTGCACAAAAATGACTTTTGTAGCACTGAACCAGAAAGTGCATCTGGAGGAGAGACACCAAGTTCAGGACAAACGGATGCTGTCTATAATCATCTCATTCCACCCGTTTTGCTTGATTGTTAGGGGACCGTACTATTTTACACAGAAAGCCATAGATGAGTAGTGAACACAACTCTGTATTTTCTCTGTGTGGCTTCGTAATTGGACTGCAGTCCCCTAACACACAACTGCTTGTCTGTCCCAATCAGATAATTATTGATCGATCCATGTTTTAATCAGTTCTCACCTCTCACATTTATACCCAATTATCAGGTGTGATGTAAACTTGACTTTTCTGTCTCTATTTTCTAGTCTATTCTATTCTATTTCTGTTCGAATTAGAATTTCCAGTATTGCCTATTGTTCTTTTCCCTTCTTTTTATTCCGTTTTACGTCATAATTGTAATTACCGTACTCATTTTCTTGCAGTGAACTAAAATGTTTGTTTGTTGCATTTTCGTTTGTTTAAAACTTTTATATGTATATGTGTGTGCATTAATACCAAAGCCAAGAGCAAATGCTGTAAAACAGTCTCGAGTTTATTTATTTATTTATATTTATTATTATTATTATTATTATCATCATTTTCATTTTCATTTTTCAGTGTGAGAATGATCATAGGGATAAAATATTCTGCTTCCTTTTTAGGTCTGTTACAGTCTTCATGTGACCTCTAGTTTGCCGTTGCTTTGGCACCCTCATTCAGTTTTGCAAATAAAAGTAGATCTCGCTTTTATAAAAAAAATTTTGTTTCGTTTTGTTTTTGTGTGTACTATTTTATATCATTTATTTCTTGCATTTTATCCTCTGTTATACTTTTTTAAAAATGATTATTATTTCATTTCCTTCTATCTTACTGTAGCGTCCCACTATTTGAACGATCGATATTTTTCTTCCCCCTGCATGACGCGTCTCACTCGGCGACCTTCCTCCCCCCCCCCCCCCCCCCACCCTCTCGCCAGCAAGGCCGGTATTTCCCTTTGATGTCGCTGTGTGGCTTGTTTGTCTCACTGTAGAAAATCTAGAAGCGTCTGGAAGATACTGCAGTGTCCGAGATTACGCTAGGTCGACCTTGAGTGATGTAATGCTGTGACGTGTCTGTGTACGATTGGGTGGCCTGTATGCGTCCCGAACGATCTAGGTCTGTCTCGTGCTTATGGGGCGGTAAAGCCGCTTCCTGAACGTTCCTGGACAGAATATATATAAGGAGGGCCAGGCGAGTAGGATAGTGTGTGCAAACCATGGATGCAGGTCGTAGGTGTAAATCTAGTCGTGGTCAGATATATTATAGTGCCTTCCCTGATAGGTGTAAGTAACTTGTGGATATCAGCTCGTGTTTACAGTTATTAAACGTTAGTATTAATTGTTCATCGGATCCTGTTATTTATTTCTACAACAGTTCGAGACAGTTTCGTTTTTTAAGGGGTAGACGATCAGTTCATCTGACTCTCCCCATCATAAAGTGCTGAAATTTGCATCAACTGTTACACTTACTTTTATTACAACATATTAATTTTGTTATAAGCTGTTGTTGGGGGAACGCAGTGTGCCAACCACCGATTTATCGGTTATTCCGCTAGTCACGTTCATGCTAATCACTGATGTATCGCTGCACAAGAATGCTAGGCTATTTTATTTCTGGAAGAACGAAAATTGACTTCCTATCAATAGATGTTGCTGTAGTTCGTCTTCATTCAACTCCCCCACTATTTCTTCCTATATCAAGAAACATGGAAAAATTCCTGGTACACAAACAGTTAATATACTAGCTTGTGCCCTGCCTGAGCAGCCATCATTCGCAAATTTGCATCAGCTTCGGTTTATACATGACTGTGTATCATTACTGGGTTCTAAGTTTCGGAATCAGTTGTGGTCATGCACAGTCCCAGTACTTTAGGTTGTTTATTATGAGGGGAGAAAGAATTCAGAATTTCCTCATTTTCAAATTTATAGTCTAGAGCCTCACCTACATGTACTTCTCTCCTGTTCGTTATGGAACAACCCAGAAATTTCATCAAAAATCGATGGTAGTGCATGTTAATATTTCAAGCCAGTACTTTCTTCCAAATCTGGTGCCTTAGATTCTAATAGCAAAATCTGTCTCTACCTTCGCCCAAACATTCTACCCTGAGAAATGATGAATAAATCACGTTTAAACAAAACAAAAATACTTCATTTTCGCAAATAGAAATGAATAACACATACCCTCCCTTTACCCCCACTCTTTTTGTTTCTCTTTCTCGACACTGCACCGTTTCATAAAACCGTTTCGTACGTCAGCAGAGCAGAGATAAAACCTAGATACACGACTTGTGTCCTAGGAAAGTGAAGAAGAACAAAAAAATATGATCTTCTTATAAAGAGCGAATTGAACAGGTAAGCAAAGTGGGGTGACAGAATCGAGTTGATTGTTTTATTGGAGCTCAAATAGAAAAGTAAAGGTGTCGACTTGTGTCGAGTACTTCTGGCCCCCTGGCGCTGCTCAGATACGATATTTTGGCACAGGTGGCGTTAAGCAGTTGACAAATTTGACAGGTTTCGTCACTTGTAATGATCAATCCATGAGAAGAGGATGCATGGGTGTGAGGGAGAGGGGGAAATAATTTCAATGGTGATTTTCATATTTATAGAAATAATCTGAGGGTTAAGAGTCTAGTTGTTTCGATAGGTCACATATTTTATCCCAAGTGTGTAAAAAATGTTGACAAACGGCATGCTAGCTCGGCACTGCTTCATTTTTATTTTACTTGTTTTTGTACATTTATTTGTCATGTCTTCTTCTTTCTCTCTCCTCCACCCCCACCCCCCTCCCCGTTCCTCGATAAACCATAAAAATGGATTCCAGAACCTCGACATTTAGCTCTCCTTATGATATACAACCGAGTTACAAATGAAAAACAGTTTCTCTCAGTCAACGGGCAGCTCAAATCCGACTTCAGAGGCACTGCATTACTTTTGTAGTTGAATATAGTTATTTCAGTTTCCGGATGCAATGAGTCTAGAATTTAAGTGATCAGGCTTAGCAGATTTAATAAATACCTTCTCTTCAAATGTTTAATACGTTGTTTCGTTGCTGGAAATGTGCAGTTTTATTTATCTGCAATCAATTTAAAACATCTTGATTGTTTTTTTTTTTGCTTTGTTTTTTACGGTGACACCATCCGTACAAAGTTCTATTTAGCTAGCGATAAAGCCCATTGAGAATGTCACTAAACCCACTTCAATGAAATCTTTCACGGCAATTTCCATCAGAAAAACTGCGTCAATAGTACTTCACTGAAGCACACACGAGTCTTCATCTCTGAGCTGTTGGGAAGACATTTTTAACTAGATAAGAAATATTAAAATAAAAAAAAATTTTAAAAAGTAGATCTAACTCAGAACACTTACCGACTTCCTAAACCTATCGAGTTTTTAACTTTTAATGCCAAATTCAGTCTTATTACCTGGCAATTTTTGCGCATATTTTGTCACTCCTCGTGTTAAAATGTGCGCATGTTGCCAGAAGGGATTATTTAAAACAAATATGTATTTAATTTTTAAATGTTTTTTTGGCTCTAAATTAACTCTCACCCATGTCAGATTTCACGATGCACTTGGCCAGCGGCAGATTTTGCAATGCAAAACTGTAGTAAAGTCTAATTCAATATACATGGTTATAAATGAATGAAAATTTCTAGAAAGAAATCTCACGAAGCATGTAGGCGGTCCTGGCAGGCAAATATTACCAGTTCAAAAACTGAATAAGAACAAAAACGATGTGTACATTTTTTCTTTGCTTTGCTTTTCAAACATGCTATATTTCAAAATCTCTAGGAGCATTATTTTTCTCATCGCCTTTTTTTATACCTGCTTGCCGGTGTCGAATTATATTATTAAAAAAATACATTATTAATACGTTTTTGGCCAGAAACAGCGCCAAATGCCTAAACTGGAATTTGGAATATGTGGAAAATTGTTTGAAATAGGCACTAAAATATGATTGGCAAGAGTTTTGCAGCTGTTGTTTTTTTTTAATATTTATTTTATTTTTATATGAAATATGGATAGAAGGATGCGGACATATCTTGCAAAACTTTGTCTAAGTAGGGCCACAGCTTTTGGTAACACGGCAGAAAGGATGTCCTTATGGTGTTATTTTACACAGTAAGTTGATGATGTCGAGCAAACGGAATTCAGTATTTTATCCACTGGGCTTTGTAACTTGACTACGGTTCCCCAACAACAAGTCCACATTTTAATCAACATCATCGTCATCGTCATCATCAAGAAAAACAACTGTTCTATTATTCCATGACTTAGGTAAAGGGGCCAGAATCCATCCGCACCCTCCACCACTGCCTCCTCCCGAACATTTGTCTTAAAAAGCTGAAAAAATGTAAGAAATCCAGTTGTGCCATAATGTAGGCTGCTGTAAAGTTTACCTTTAGAGAGATAATCAGAACATAATTATGACGGATATTACCAATACATTATGCAGCTAGAAAGCTGAAGAACAAAAAAAAAGGAAGGTAAGATAACTGTAGGTAAACTTTACGTTAAAAGAGACAGAATATGTGATGTGTTTTGTGTTCAGGTATTTATTTTAGGAGGTTTCGCTGCCCTTGGCATTTACACCGCACTTTTTCGTGTTTTTTATTGTTCTTGTTGTGCTAGGGATTAGTTTTTTAGAATTTTGCCCGGACAGCGGCCTTGATCGGCCTGCTCTCCGCTATTTCCAACTGCTAAGGTATCTTAAAAGTGCTCAACGTGCGCACGTTCAAGTCCTCCGAATTTTTCGTCCTTATCCGAGAAGACTAGATGCTCAGTCCTACCTACCATTGGATCAGTGACATGAAAATATGAGAAATATCCTAAAAATTCCAACATGCCTGCGCCGATCGGGACTTGAACCCGGTACCTTCGGCATGAGGGGCGAGCACCTTGTCTCTAGACCACAATGTCCCCAGTTTGAGTTTAAGCTTGGGTTTGGAGTAAGCACGTCTGAATAACGACAGTCACATTGTGCCAGGAAAGAGCAGGACGAAAGACAGAATAGAACAGAACAATAACATAGGAAGAGACGCCATCAGGAACACCCACCAATCACCCCCGTTAAAGACAGAAAGAGAAATTCGCGTTACGGAAACGAACTTGGACTTTGATTTCTCTATGTCAGAACTGAACCATCTTCTGGTGTTAGTCGCGTGCAAGACATTCGTCCATCACTCATTTTCCTCCCAGACTGCTCACTGCGCATGCGTGACGCACGAACCTAAACCGCGCCTGTGCAGCAATCTGTGTCATCGGCACTTCCGGGACACGTGATGGGACTGACTTCCGGGGCATGCTGTTGCCCTTGCGTGCCGCTGTAGGCTGGGGTTGTTCCTCTTGTCTAAAGTTGTATCCCCTTAGACAGGACGGACAAGGGGAAATCATTTGTGCCTTCACAACCTATGCCTGCTGGTGAGAGTTGCAGCAGTGCGCACTAGGCCAGTTAACCCTCTTGACCCCAAAGTGTAAAGAACGGTATTAAAGCCACAGAGATATGAATTTACACAATGTGCCATAATTTTCAAGGCGACACACTTTACTTACCCGTATCGACAGATTTTCTGCTCATGTATGATTATACTAGCTGAAGTACCCAGATTTACTCAGGACAAACCTACTCCCCCTCTCCTCCCCTTCCTCCCTCCTTCTTCTACGCATTTGCCCTACTTTTCCTCTTCATGACTTCGCACCAATTCTGATCCATCCTTCTATTAGTGCGTATAGGTGGGTACTGGTAGTGAACAGCAATACGGCACAGATAAAATGGTTACAATGGATGTGGTCCATGATACAACAGTGCGACTGCCAAATGCTAGACAGTCTTATTCACCACAAAATGTAATATTAATATGATCACTCTCCGCCTTGGACCTAACAGTGTGCAGCTATATCTCTATTTAATGGCGGAATAGTGTACTTGTTGAGATTAAGTGTGACATTCTACCTCTGTCCTTGAATGGTCAAGAGCAGATCAAAAACATTCCCACTGCCAGTCCTCCTTGAGTGGTAAAGACAAGGAACATTGCGTCATTAAAACTACAATTAAATCATATTGCAAATATGTTACATACATTATTATCACTTCTCACTCCTGGGAGTAGGAAGCTTAATGAATGCGGAACTCATAACTTCTTTATAAAATTGTGTTCTTCGAAAATGGAACAACCATTTTTCCAGTAAACCGAGGGAGGGTCAGTTTTTGTAATAATCCTAAAATTATTCTCAAAATTCAACGCACGTTCACTCTCCCTGTGAAAAACTAACACTCCATATAATGCGCGTGACAAGTGAACAAAAACGAAATCTTTTGAAGCGGAGTTTACAAGAGTAACAAATTTACGAAAATAGAAGAGACTTTTAATTAGAGTACATGTACTTCAAAAGCCAGTTATGTAAGAATGGAGAGATTTGCCAGCTTCATGGAATTGTGAGTTATTAACTCGTCTGATTGTGCCTGATGAAGTATAAATCATTATGAACCTTTTGAATATTCATAAAAACAAAGATGAAAGTAAACCAAAGAAACAATGCTATGGATGGGGGGAAGAAGGGTTTTAGTAATTACTCTTAAGGGCTCAGGGACATACCCAAATGAAAGGCTATGAGGCTGGTGGTGTATGGTATTGAATCAAGTCTGCTTTGACTCAGTGCACTAGGCCTCTCTTCCAGCAGCTGCCTCAAGACAGTTTTTAACGCTCCACTGAACTGTTTATCAAGTTTCTCCTCTGTTTCTTTATAAGCCAATGGTTTTGTTTCATGTTTGTAAGGGCAAAATGGAAGACCACTCAACTGCTGATGAGGAAGAGGGAAAAAAGGAAAAAGGGGGGGGGGGGGAAGGTCTCATTATCACAATGCCATCAATGTTTAGTTCAGGGATTCTCAAGGAATGAGTAATGGGGACATCTGGGTATGAACATCTCACTGGGTAGACCTGGGTTACAGGCAGTACATATAAAAAGTAAATCAATAAGTGGGTAAGTAAATAAATAAATAAATAAATAAATAAATAAATAAATAAATAAATAAATTTGGTACGTTTATTATTTCAAGCCAGGCCACCATCGGGCAAAACGTGTTCTTGGTGCAACATATCGCATTCTTCGTTCTTGTTTGCTCTATCTCTATTTTCTGAAAAACTGGAGATCTTTTTAGTATGATTGTAGAATGTGTATAACAAATGCACACTTTGACACCTGTTTAAAATGCGCTGTGGCACATATCAAGCTGTTTCTCAGTTCCCATTTATTCTAATTCCTTATCATTACACTAAAGCCACAAACGGATAACGTCGAGCTGAAACAATCAGAACTAAGATCCCTACATAATTCTGAGACCTCAGACTTTTCAGTCCTTACAATAACTGTCCTGAAAAAGAGTGCTTCGCCCAAAAGACAGAGTCTTGGCTGATCATTATGCACAACTTCACTGTTTGTTCTGCAGTCCCAGGTGGCCTTAAGCACTAAGTACAATACTAATTCTTTCAATTATGACATACTATTATGTATAAATTGCATGGCATTTGATTGGCCAAATATTTTCTGGCCCGGCTGTCTATAAAAATCATTTAGAAATAATGGCGACGTTCAAAATATTTTCATTTGTCGGGAAACCACGATAAGAACAATAACAACAAAGCAACGACAACGACAAAAGCTCAAATTCTGTTTTTGGTGTCGACCAACAAAATATTGAAGACTCCCAAAGTGGACTTCTAGCTTGAAAAGCTTGAGACCCCGTGGTTGAGAATGTTTCTGTTGGAATTTAAAGTAAATGTTGTTCCAAATCTCTGGCGTCTGTCAAGAGGAAGGAAGGGCGAAGAGGAAAGAGATGCCCGTGTTTGCGAGCTGTTCGAGAGGAAACAATATTTATGGAACAAACAGTGGCGAGGTTATTAGCTAGAGGGCCGTGGAGGCCTTCACGTAGACTCTCTATGGTCTGCACGCTGGCCCCATCAAGAAGCCGCGCTGAGGACAGCCGTATAGTACATGCACTCTATTCTGGCATTTTTTTAAACACCCCCCCACCCCCCTTTTCCATGTACGGTTTTCATACTCTTGGCTTCAACCCCCGCTCACCCCCCCCTCCCACCCACCTACCCACCCAAACCGTCGTGTACAAATGTAGGGCCATTAGAATGGTGAATATTACATCATAGAATCATCATCTTCATCAGTTACCCTGTCTGGAACAGACGTTGGCGATCATGGCTCTCCACTCGGATCTGTTATCAGCCAAGATATTATAGAATATAATATCACCCCCCCCCCTCCCGCCCCCCCCCCCCCAAAAAAAGGTTAACAAAATTGTCTTGTCATCTACAGTTAGTTGTGCTATCACGCACTAATTACATACTTGGGCAATTTTATGATATTTGCCAGCCTGTAGACACATTTCAGGCACTTTTATTTTGTTTATGATTCTGAATGTCCCCTGACAGCGTCCACTCTACCAAAAGGTGTGTTGACGTCTCTGCTCTCGAGGGATCTCTGCGTTTCGCGTTTGCGCCTCTCTTTTTCTTGCTTTTATTCTTCCTGTTTTTGTTGTTATATTTCTTGGCCCTTAAAAGGGCTCTCTAATGGGTTGCATTCTTCTTTTTTCACTCTGCCATGATGGAATGTCACCATTGCTGCAATTTGTTACTCTTCTCTCTAACATTTTAGTTCCTCAAAGTGAAAAATAATCAAAAGAGAGAACAACATCACTACACATACGCAAGATAATTCACACCTTCGTCACTGCACCCATTTTCAACAAAGGTCATGACAGTATTGATAGTGTGTCCATCCTTAAGTTATTCGCGACAAAAACCCAGCCAGTATTCTTAGGTCAGTGCGAAACAGACTTGTACAGTACTGTACTTACGTAAGGTTGGTGGGATCCGTGTATGGGCGGGTTACCAAGTTAAATCAAATTCACGTCGATACGATGTCGAAAACAGCGGGTCTAAGTAGTACAGATGTTGGCTAGGAATAACTCCACTGACGTTGTGGCATTAGCACCAATTCAGGATTTGCTTCAGAGCGACGAAGAGCATTATTAATCTCTTCTTCGAATATAATTATCCTCAGAACCTACTTTTCCTATCACTGCCATACCCGCATCTTTTATTCTTTCTTTAGTATTAATTTTAGATTCATTAATATGTTGTGCTCCCACTTTAGGGACTATATGTAGAATGAGCATATCCACCATCTTGTCTGTCCGTACCCACTTAAGGCGTCGCGAACCAATCGGGGGCGAGTTCACTACTGTAAACAATGTCACGTGTGCGTACGCACATGGGAGACGTTCGGTCAATTCTTTCACTTCCTTTCTCTCGTTTACACGGATGGTAGGGAATCGGACCAGTTTGGATACATCCTTTCCACCCCTGTCACAACAGTCAACTGCAATGCAACCAGCAGGCATTTTAACTGCTTAGACACATCTCGAAGTTACACTCATCAGTTGATCCACCGGCCATCTTGTTTGGCAGAAGTACAAAACAAAAACTCTGTGACGTCATGCGCATTCTACCTATACCAACGGCAAATCCACACTTCTACTTGTTACTGCAGAAAGGTATTGAAACGTCACTTCATGTAATGCGGGCTATTGAGTACATTGAGTTGTGATATATGTTTATGTCATGATGGCATTGCGTAAGATTAATATACCATGTATGTGCTCTTAAACGCTTTGTGAAAGAGAATTTCCCTCATGGGATAATAAAATGATTTTTATTTTATCTTATCTAACTTATTTTATCTATCCTATCTATTTATCTTATCTATGTTATCTTATCTATTTGTCTTATCCATCGTATCTATCTATCTTATCTTGTCTATCTTATCTTATCTGTTTAAATTATCTATATTATTCTATCTATCTTGTCGTATCTATTTATCTTATCTTTCTTATCTTATTTTATCTATCTTATCTTATCTACCATTTTTTGAAACATCCACTGTTTCTATCTCTACGACCATCATCATACCACGGCATCCCCCTCCCTTCTCCCCTGACATCGAATTTTCTCATGCCACCTTCAAAATATATGTCAAAAACACCACCACCACCAGCAACAACAACAACAACAACATCAAAGCCCATAAAATGTGTTGGGGTCACAGCGGGATTCTACACCGCACAATCTTTTTTATTTTGTTTTCTCCTATTTAAGCTTCCCGCCATCCTCAGCAGCAGAGTTCTCACAACCACCCCTTCCAGTACTAGCAGTGGCGAAATACCATGTTCGCTCGTAGCTGTCCACAGCCACCGATTTCCCACCACCGCCTTCATCACCAAATGTTCCAAAAACCTCGCTGAGCTCCTCCGTAAATTAAACATCATGCAGCGCCACTCCCAATTTTACCATTACGTCAGCATACCTACCACAAACACTATCTGAACCATCGCCAGCCGGCCTAGTCGCCTGGATAGACCAATTTACTTGGATGCTTGGGGTCCACGTTCGAATCCCTGTAGGGCAGGGGGCGAGGGGGGGGGGGTCCAGTCTAATTTGTTGCAGTGTTTTTTTTAGGCATTCATTCACCAGTGACCTGATATGAGCCCGACCACCTCGCCACTGTTACTGCTTATCATGATGGAAAGGGACTCGAAACCTCAAGAAGTCACATAAATAACACGAAACACCAAAATCTGAAAGATACCACTGACTGCATACATTAAATGATAAAATTTGACTTCTTTCATTTTCAAACCAAACCCTTTCCCCCTGAATACGCTTCGTACCGCTTTCAGACCTAAGTTTGTAGGCAATAAAATAATTATGCACATAGTCCTCTGATTTTTTTTCCAGATTGTTTCATTTTCGAACTTCCGAAAAACATGTCATTTTGAAGAAATTCAGACTATGTTATAAAAGAGTTCTTCAGTTGGATTTCGAAAGAATTTCTGAAGGACTTGATATTATATTAAATAATCTGACCTCTGTGCACACAGCTGCAACTTTAGCCGTCACGAACAGGGTTTTATTCTTGTAGAATACGTGTGTATTTGTCCATGGTGTCATGGAGGACCATCAGTCAGCCGGAGGGTGTTGGGACTGGATAATGTCGGCGGGTGTGTTGATAGTGTAGTGAAAAAACAAAACTGGGGCGCAAAGGCCTGTTGCTGCGTTCTTCCGAAGACAAAGATCTCTACACGACAGGGTTTAAAATAACGTTGGCATAGAAAAAGTAAAGTGGACGCCCTTGCAAGGTATTACTGTTCATAAAAAGTCATTGGAGCTTGTTTGCTAGTGAAGGAGGTCCCAAGAGGCTGACGGGGTAGAGGTCCAGCCACGGTCCTGGTGCCAGGTTCTACACAGAATTTCCAACAAACAATCCGAGTGCGCGAGACGTCCTGAAAACGGAATTTCTCCGAGAATGCCAGGCTAGAAAATTGGCTCCAATTTGAGGCTCGCTTCCTGCCGGCAGGGGTCGCATGATTGACCATGATTGCTCATGATTGCGCATGATTGTCTATGATTGGCCCCCTCCATCTCCGACTTCAGCTGCGAGCGATCTGTGGTACAGGCGGTAGGGAAGTTTGAACAACATAAAAAGAAAGGAGAGAGAGAGGGAGAAAATACGAGTTCTAAAAGGTTCGGGCGAAAGCTTGTCCCTTAGCGTGACATTCCCCGGCTGTTTGTTTTGCTTCCTTCTGATTTATTCCCTCATTCCTATTTGATGTCTTCTCCGCACGGTCTTTCAATCCGACTTCTGGCTATGGGGAGAATAACTCTACTTCATCCATTTCATGTTTTTCGAGGCCAGGATTTAATCAGATCTTTGCCATGAAGAGGCCATTGTACATGTATAACTACACTTTTATTCTCCTTGTCATACTTATTGCCAAGGATGTATGACCGTGGGCTGTAAATCTTCATCTTCCCAAAGGAAATTTCACGAAGTCATCGCTAGTGTTCGATATCACTGAAGGAAAATGCAAAATGAAACAGCAGAAAGTATTGCTTTTTTGGAGTTTTCACAGTGTCGGCACACGAAGTCAAGGCTGTTTTGTCTCGGTCTCAGTGGACTGTGGAGTTAAACAGGACTTCCCGCACTCGGGAGATTGAAACAATTCTGTTTCATTAGTGCAGGAGCTTCAGAACTGCCCTGACTCCGCGCACCTCCAGCTTTGGTCGATGTCCAGCATAAGGAAGCTATGTATATGAGATTTGACCCACAAAAATATGTTAAATAAATATTTGTTTGGTGAAAACAGCATTACGAAACCATTTGATGAATCTGCTTTGAATTGTTAAATTTAATGGTAATAGTAGGTATTGTGACTTACAAAAGATTTTTATTGGTGTATTTATGATCCCCAACGTATCACAAACTTCAGATTTCAGTTCATTTTTGAATCAGAGAATTGCGAAATCCACATACATTGTGCACTGAAGCCAGTGGAATCTAAAAAACGACAACGACAACAACAACAACAACAACAACAACAACAACAAATATTAGATAATCATCTAATCTGACGCAACATCAAACTTCCTTGGGTAAAATACGGAAAATCGGTTCGGTTGCTGCTTACTCTCTCAAATTACTGCGAACACAGTCAGGAACAGTCGAACAATTACATAAAATCCGTTTGTGATCGTTTAATATGATACTACTAATTGAGAATATTAACATTAGGGATGGCAGTTTATCGCATCGCCTGGGTTCTTCTCTATCTGTGCAACAAACTAATGTTAGGTTTTACTGATCAACGACGGCTTTCGCTCCTTAACTAAACTAATCCTGTGGGTGGTTGGTGGACACTCCTGGCAGGGTCTACGTCTGTTCTATCTTTCTGTTCTATTCTGTCTATCATTTTGCTTTTTCCTAGCACAAAGGTAGCCGTTGTTGGGTCGAGATGCTTTCTGCAAACCAGGGAGTATCTATATACAGAGATGTTTCACTATTGGTCGATTTGCACTGAGAGATACAGGAACCTCTGCGAAACCATTGTTAGCATGGAGCGGAAAGTAGGTCGCTGCGGTAAACAATATACGTTTGTGCATTTCTACGTGGAATAAGAGCTTACAAACGGTTGTAAATACTTTCAATCGGCCCAAAAATATGAACAAACCACAGTAAACAGATATGCACACTATCTTTGGTGAAGACTGTCTCTTTCAATTCTTCAATTTCTTGTTTACCGCAGCGACCTAGTTTCGCGATGTGGCGGAAGTGAACCCTCTCTATACATTTATACTCTCTGTGCAAACTCATTTATCCTGATCTGGCACTTTTTCTAACACAAGTGGAGATACGTCTTATTTGACTTCAGAACATTTGAGGAAATTTGAGTAAAAACCTGATTATTTTTTTTTCATCATCAATTTCTGACGGCCATTGTAAATTTTGTTGTTTCCTATGATAATTATATTACGTCTCTTGCACACTTTTCATTTTTGCTTTTTTCACGAAAACTTTGCCTTTGTATTAAAAAATTTTGGTTCTTTTTAAATGTCTTCTATTTTTTTTTCAAAATCTGAAGTCTGTGAAAGTTTCCTGAAGTTTCGGTTTCATCTTGTCGTTTCTGTTTGAGTTTGTTTAGTGTAAGTATGTTTTAAAAAAACAACCACAGCCACAACAACAACAAAAAGGAGGCACAAAATCGTGCTGGAGCCTCACCACTATGACCTTCCTTAGAACAGACAGATAAAATTACGTTAAGCACTGTCACACGTCATAAGAGTTCACGGCGCCCTCCAACACTGGTTTTGGATACCCCGCCCTGATAACATTCACTTAATCTTCTTTGTAGTTGCACAGAATAAAAGGAAGGAAGGAACTGTGGACATATCCCCAGACCCCCCCCCCCCCCAACCTACTCCCGAAAAAAGTGTTCAGGATGACTGTCTCCCTCCCGGCTGTGTCACTGAATGTAAGATGTAAAGCGCATGCTCCGGCAATCCAAGTTGACAATCGTCGTCAAGGCGTTATTTTGAAAATGACGTTACTTTCTGGAGGACAATATTCTTTTTATTTTTTATTTTCAATTCAAATCCACTCATGGCATAAAATTTTACGATATTTCAGTTCAACAACTGGATAATTTTCCCGAAATGAAGAAGAGCTGCATAGACGCACATGGACATTGGAATCTGTATTTCCTGCAATATTCAACACAAATCATATACTTATGCTAATGGTTTTACTCTTTACTTGCAGAATACTTTACATACATAACATTATGCTAAGGGTACACTAGAGTGGAAATTATGGTAGTGGACAATAGCTGTCAGGATCACTGCCAAACAGCCAAAATGCCCGATACATCTCGTTTCCCATCCATTGCAACAGCTATTACGACATTTCATGACAAGAAAATTAAAATTTACAGAGTGCAGACTGTACACTTCTGAAAAACTAGAAATGTATTTTTAAAAAACAACTTTGCTTAGTGTCTTTTATATTATTATTATTATTTTTTTTTTTGCACTGTATGGGTTCCTTCCATTCTCAAAGTTGAAGGTACTATTTGATACCGACCAATTTGAGAGGTCACAAATCACTAATTAGAGTAAATCACTGCCTCTTCAAAGTCAAAATTGGCAAAAAGCAGAAGTTTATGTGGAAAGGCTTTACTACACATAACTTTTTCCTTTTGCCAATTTTTGTCTTTTCTTTAAGCTTTGCTGCGACCACACCACAGACTAATAAATTAACCAGACTGGAAACACGAGCTTCGGGCTGTGTCGTTTTTTACGGAATTTCCCGAGAGGTGGCCGTATAACCAACAAGGCCGCCGCTCGGGAAATTCCGATTCTAGTTCTATCTGCAGTAGAAATTTCTTTTTATTTGTCAAGATTGGTTGTAACATGTATTAATTTCTTGGTGCGGAACCAAACTTCCGCATTCAGTTGGTGCGTCAAAATGGTGTCATTCAAAATTGTAGCTATGCTGAAGCGTCGGTCGCTACCGTAAACCTACAATGGCGGGTGGTTCATGACCTTTAGCTGTTTTGTGACGTCAGACAATGGGATCATCCAGTCTGGGTATTTTATTAGTCTGTGGACCACACAGTTTTTCTGTGGTTTTTATAATATTCCGTCAATTTGCCTCTTGATGCTTGCCCACAGCATCCGTTATCCTCACCGCTATAGAGGCAAAGAATGTTTTACTTTTTCGTACGTCCTTTTCCGTAAAAACAGCGAAGCTGATGTTGTGCACAAGAGCACTCATGCTGAATTACATCTCCAAAAACACTCACTACATGACAGATCTACCTTAATAAATCCACCAACAAACCACAGATATATAATGATAATAATGAAGATCATTTATATAGCGCCTAATCCAAACGAGTTTGCTCTAGGCGCTTTACAGAAAGTCTTGTTCTCTCGATTTGCATCTCTCTCACTCTCTTTCTTTCTCTCACTCTCTTTCTCTCACTCTCTCTATCTCTCTCTATCTCAGAGCAAATTGTAACGCAGCCTGTTAGGCGCAGTTCACAACTCACAACAGTTCACAACTCACATCTTGTATTCTAAAGTATTACAATATTATTTGAATATATATTATTATATAATATTTATTTAATAATGAATTATGAATTTTCGTTGGTGATATGGGGGGTGATAGGGATAAATTTTAATCTATTAATTTTAATTTCAATTTTGCCCAGTACATAATATCATTAAACACATAGTTTCCAGAGTGCATGACATTGGTGTAATATAATTATCACCAAAATATGAACGAAGAAAAGATTGCAGTGGACTGCAACTGTACTGACCAATGTCCGGTTGACAACATTAAGGCCTAAATGGTAAATGTAGACGCCCCAATTTCAAACTGCCCATAAAGTGCTTTTGTAATCATTGCTAACTTATATGTATAAAATGAATTGATTTACATGGGTACACATAAAGTGTATTTCATTTATCTGTATTTTTAGTGCATTAATCTTTTCTGAATCTTCTTTAGAATTTTAATATTTTGCGCTACAGGATCTCCGCCATATCGAATCTTTATACCTATCAATATTCTTTACCAACTGGTTGGCCTTTTGTCTTTACCAAGGGGTTGGCCTTTTGACTTTACCAGGGGGTTGGCCTTTTGTCTTTACCAAGGGGTTGGCCTTTTGTCTTTACCAGGGGGTTGGCCTTTTGTCTTTACCAGGGGGTTGGCCTTTTGTCTTTACCAAGGGGTTGGCCTTTTGTCTTTACCAAGGAGTTGGCATTTTGTCTTTACCAGGGGGTTGGCCTTTTGTCTTTACCAAGTGGTTGGCCTTTTGACTTTACCAGGGGGTTGGCCTTTTGACTTTACCAAGGGGTTGGCCTTTTGTCTTTACCAAGGGGTTGTCCTTTTGTCTTTACCGGGGGGTTGGCCTTTTGACTTTACCAGAGGGTTGGCCTTTTGACTTTACCAGAGGGTTGGTCTTTTGACTTTACCAGAGGGTTGGCCTTTTGACTTTACCAGAGGGTTGGCCTTTTGTCTTTACCAGGGGGAGTCCAGATCTGTAGGTCCATGCTAAATGGCCCACCTGATATTCCCCCCCACCCCTTCTTTCTCGCAGATTGTGGAAATACCCACGAGGGATGTGTTGACAGCTGATTTTCCGAACAATGCTGAACCCTATTATCAGATTAATTTATTCTTTAATGTTTTATTAGGAAATTGGATCCCTTTGATGCCAAACCTAACTTAATGAAACATGACTTACTGAGACCACTGTCCAACCAAGCATGGACATTACATTGCCAAAACTGCCAGTCATAAAAATAAACGATTTCGGCACGGTAATCAAACATACGAGTAGGTTACATTAAATACATACACGCTTTACTGGTAAGGCAAATAAGGTGAATGATTTTTTTTTTTTCTTAAAAAAACAACAACAAAAAAAACCCAACTAGGAAAACGATTTTTGCTTTTACACTCAGAAATATAAATCAGTGATGGCCGAAATCGATTTGTTACAATACACTGATTGTTTCTTACTTTAGAATGAATTGCTAGTTTTTTGTTTTTTTTTCCTTTTAACCGCAAATCGCTTGTAAAGATATTCTTTAGTTTAACGGTAGTCAGATTTCGGCCCGCAAATTAATTCTTAACAAATCTGGAGACACAGCATTACCAGTGTGTAAAATAGCAATCAATATGAAAGATATTGTATTGGTAATTAATTAGTCAATGATTACAACATTCTTGAGAACTTCTTACAAGAATCGTGTTGAATAAAATTTAAAAAGCCGAAGAGGGAAAATTCTGACTAGTTCACTGCTCTTCTTTTGCTTATCATGGAAAATTCTGCAGTTTCCTAACAATTTATCATTGCTTTACGAAATTCGTGTCAAACTTTCAAGGGCTTTTTTTTTTTTTTCAGTTTTCTTTTTACATTATTACACAAGGTGGTCTAGAGGCAAGGTGCTCGCCTCTCATGCCAAGGGTACCGGGTTAAAAACCCGGCCGGTGCAAGCATATTGGATGTTCGGGATTTTTCTCATATTTTCGTGTTCCTGATTCTATTGGGGGGGGGGGGGAGTAGAGGGGTAGGATCGAGTACTTAGTCTTCTCCGATAATGATGAAAAGATTCGGAGGACCCGTGTGCACGTTAAAGATACCTTGGCAGTTTGAAATCGAAAAAGGCCAGGCCGAACAGGTGGCTGTTCTGGCAAAATCAAAATCAAATAAAATTCATCTCACAAAACCCACAATATGTCGACAGAGCTGATTTTGAGAAAAACGGCTTTGAAGTGAAAGTATGGGTCCGACACAAACTTCCAACTTGGCTGTTGTTTAGGGGACCGTGGCATGTTACAGGGTAAACTGTAGCTGAGCAGTCAACACTACTCAGTGCGATCTCTATAACGGCTTAGTTGTTAGACTACGGTCTCCTAACAGCAATCACTCCAATATTAATAGGTCAATTAGCTATTGCCACTTTTAGGATTAAATGCCGTTTTCTCTAAATCACTGACTTCCATTTATCACAAAATAATGTCTTATCTTTTATTATGTGTACAGAACTCCAACTGTCATGTTGCAGACTTGCTGTGGGTTCTCTCATGCACACTCACATATCACCTACCCCTTGCTCTAATGTTCACCTCTTACCTCTGTGGCGATATGTTTTATTTTTTAAATCTCTTTTTTTTTTTAAAAATAAATCAAAAGGTGTTCAGGCTACAGTCTCACGACAGCATGACATGTGGCGTTACTTCATAACAAAGAGGCACAAAATCGTTTTTGTCCTCCACAATTCGCCTCAACAAGACATAATATTGTTAACTTATAAAAGTGTTAATATATAATTATTAAAGCATATTATGTGCCATAATATATGTGTGCCACTTAGATTCTTTACCATGACACTTCATATTGTATGTCTTTTATTGAGTTATGATATATTATGTTTATGACTTTGTAAGAATGTGTAAGAAATGGATAACATGTATTTACTATTAAACTCACTGCGAAAGAGAATTTCCCTCAAGTGATGATAAAATGATTTCTATCTTATCGTATCTTATCTTATCTTTTCTTAAGGACAACAACATCATTATCATCATCATCATCATCAACAACAACAACAATAACAGCAGGCGTTGATACACTGTCCGGAGACAAAACAGGCCGTTTTGCTAAACTAAAACACCTGCTCTGCACTCACTCATTCACGAGCCTTACTACGTATGTACTTGATCGACAGATAAGCAAAGTTAGCCCCGCCTTGTAGGCGTGGCCCAATCTCGCCCGATCAATATGAGCTGTACAGCGGATTACCACTCACCCTTTCAGAAAGACAAAATCTCACAACTCCGGCTTTTTTATTACATAGGTCCGAGTAGCCTTTGTCACTTCTGTTTTTACAAGCTTTTATTTTTTCCTAAGTTAATTTTCAATTATGGATTCTTTGATTAGAGATAATGAAAATGGAGAGCTTCCAAAGCATACAAAGACGGGTGGCATTCATTAAAACCAATGAAACACGAAAATGGCAAACCAAATAGAAGTAGTGTTTTGATCTGAGTCCCAGCCACATTTTCACCCACTTGCCACGTTTTTTCTGTTTGTTTAAGAAATTCTCTATCTCTAGGCTGAGTTTGATTTCAAGAACTTCCGTGTTTTCCTTTCTGTGCGTGTGTTATATGTTTCTCTCTGTCTATCTTCTGTCGGTCTGTTTCTCTCTCTCTCTCTCTTTCTCTTCTCTCTCTCCCCTCTCTCTCTCTCTCCTCTCTCTCTCTCTCTCTCTTCTCTCTCTCTCTCTCTCGCTCATTGTCTCTTCCCAGCCAGTAACCCCCAAATTAGTCGGATTGACGTCAAGTTTGCAAAGGAATGACATCATCGTTCCCAAACAGATCCGCTAGTTACGACATCACGCCGACGTATGTTTGATGTAGGATACCCGCTTACGGTTATCTTTCCATCGCTAAGGAAATCCTTTATAAATTTAAGTGGGATAGACCTAGGGATGCTGGCTGAGTCTTCTTTCTCTCTCTCTCTCTTTCTCTCTCTCTCTCTTTCTCTCTCTCTTTCTCTCTCTCTCTCTTTCTCTCACCCTCTTTCTCTCTCTCTCTCTTTCTCTCTCTCTCTTTTTCTCTCTCTTTTTCTCTCTCTCTCTCTTTTTCTCTCCCTCTTTCTCTCTCTCTCTATCTCTTGTTGATGGAGAAATTCAATTTTTTGGTCTGAATACATAAGTAATTCAAAAAGGACAAAACATGCTCTGTAAGATAAGTCAATGCTTTTTTGGAGTAATATTATTATCTAAATACGGGAGATTTCTGACTGGCTTGGCTAGACTACAAGCGTGTTTAAATTACTGGCACTACACACAATCATGTTCACCAGAAATTAGGGCTGTATTCAGCCACCACCTGGTTCAGTTGCAGTTCCGGACCATCACGAACCCCACAGCACATCTTAGCAGCTGGTAGGCCATCCACATGGTAACCGACAGCCTCGGGTTCGGTTCCTGGTCTCGACTTTTTTTTCCAATTTCTCAATCTGATTTTACTTCTATCTATCTGTCTGTCTGTCTGTCTGTCCGTCCGTCCGTCCGTCCGTCTGTCTGTCTGTCTGTCTGTCCGTCTGTCTGTTTGTCTGTCTGTCTGTCTGTCTGTCTGTCTGTCTGTCCGTCCGTCTGTCTGTTTGTCTGTCTGTCTGTCCGTTCGCTTGTCTGTCTGTCTGTCTGAATGTGTGTGTGTGTGTCTCTCTCTCTCTCTCTCTCTCTCTCTCTCTCTCTCTCTCTCTCTCTCTCTCTCTCTCTCTCTCTCCGTTCTATTTTCCATGTTATTTCAGGGGTCGATTACCCTGAAGATGTTATTTATTGTCTTTCCTTTGTTGTCAGCCGCTACTGAAGACTTATTCTAGGGCAAAATCCTAGACCCAAAAAAGCCTTAGCCCATACCTATAGCTCAAGCCCCGGTTGAATCTTAAACCATGTAACGACATGAATATAAATCCTGTCACTAGTTACAAATCCAAACTATTCCATACAGGCCCGAGTCCTCACTATGTTTGACTGCTCATGCACAATGAGTCATCCCTATCTAAGTATATACCTCAGGCATATGTGTACTTTCCCAATACAGTACCTATTCGGTTTTGAATCACCCCTTTCTGCCTTTTTTTCTTTCTGTCTTTCATTCTTTTTCTTTCTTTCTTTCCTTCTTTCTTTCTTTCTTTCTTTCTTTCTTTCTTTCTTTCTTTCTTTCTTTCTTTCTTTCTTTCTTTCTTTCTTTCTTTTTTCCCTTTCTTTTCATCTATTTTTGTGCAAGCGTCGATCCAAAGGAAGGAAAGTAATATCTGACTGTCGAATGTTACTTCTTTCTTTTCATTCTTTTTCTCTTCCATGCTTTCTTTCGTTGCCTAAGAGAAGAAAAAAATAATCCTCAGCTTTGTAATGTTACTTCTCTCTTTCTTTCTTCCCTTGTTTCTTCCTTTCCGTTTTCTTTCGTTCCATTTCCTTTTGTACATGAGTAGATCCACGGCGTACACAAATGTTTTCAGTTGTCGAATGTCACCCTTTTACTTCAGCCATTAACCTGTTAGAAGTGTGTACGTTTTAGAATATCAAGCAAAATTAATTTTTTTTTTTAAAAATGTAACCTATTTTCTACTCACCTTTATAATACTCATCTTTTCTGTCCTTTCCTCTCCCCTCCCCCTGCCCTTTTCCATTTTTGAAGTTACCTCTTTATTCTGGTGGTTTCTCCCGATCTGCATGATATCGTTCTGATGAATCTTACTCATTATATTGACACTCTTAGAAAGGCTCACGCATAGCATCGTCATAGGATTTAGCGAAATCGATACTTTGCTCTCATTTGTCCTAAACTTGGGCAAACTCCTATGGTCTTCCGGCGGGTGCTCTTGCACCCATCTTTCACCCAGGGTACACGTAGACAAGTCATCGATCTGGCAAATATAGCGGAGAACCAGTAAAAGACAAAGATTTACATAAATTTAAATACTGGAAAATTAAGGTTTTGTTATCGATGAAACCTTTAAATTTTGCACAAAAAAAAATACCGGCAGGCTTTTTTTCGGGGTGGAAAATTGTACCTAATATTTGATTAATTATACTTTAATTATAGCAAGCGAGTTAATAATGTTAACCCCCCAAACCCCCCCCCCCTCCCTCCCTGCCCCTATGTCGATCTTTGCTTGAGAAGAGGATGAAAGCCCCAGCACTGCTGTATCGCTTGACAAGTAATTTCAAGACAATCTGGCCTTAATGATAACAACGTCTCCACGTTGCGACATCTAGATATAATTTATATTTCATTTTACAGGTTAATTTTAGGTGAGTCGACATTGCTGTAAAATCGATATAGATGTAATTAGAAATTGGCACCATGCCATCCAAATAAGGAAATGAAATTTAATAAAATCTCATATAAATATAGAAATACTAGACCAACAACAACAACAACAACAACAACAACAACAACAACAACAACAACCACTGCTACTACTACTAACCAACTGCTGCTGCTGCTATTATTGCTACTACTACTACTACTACGACTACTACTATTACTACTAGCTCGAGCTCCCATGCTTTTGGCGGACGGACGTGCTTTGGTGCTGCTAACGAAGCAAGAACTCGCAGCTAAGTAAACTGTTTCACTTCGTTCCTGTTGAAGTCTTTTTTTTTTTGTTCACTTGAAAAAGGCGAAAGCCGAAAATTTGTGTATTTTCTGTCTCCCCTTTAGTTTGCTTGTATTGTTTGGGTTTTATTTCTCACGCGGGGTTTTGCAACATACGACCTTTTCTTTTTGCCCAATTTTGAGTTTACTATTACCACTACTACTACTAATAATTATTGTCGTCCTTTCATCTTCTCCCTGGTCGTCCTTACATTACAGAGAGAGGAGGAACAACATGGATGAGGAGAACAGACAGACAGAAAAGAATGGAAAGCATTGTCGGAGGGCTACATCCTGCAGTGGATGGGCAACGCCTAGGTGAAAGGTGAAAGGTGAAATAATAATAATAAAGCTGTTTTGATACGTCCTGTCGTCACAGTCATTCCACAATTTGCCTAAATCAGATTTTGGTGATTTTCAAAAATCAAAGAAAACTGTTTACTTCAAATACAGTGATAGCTGTTGTTAGGGGAACATAGTGTTTTACATAGAAAGCTACAGCTGAACAGTGCACACAACTTAATATTTTCTTTATTTGGCTTTGTAAATAGTCTACGGTTCCCTAACAACAGTCTATAATGGTGGTTTAGGTGGATGTGGGTTTTCGTTTAAAAACTCATAAGTCAACAAAACAAAACAATGTAACTGTTGAACGATGCAGCGTGATTGTCTGATAAAGGTGGGCATTTCATTTCAAAACACCAAAAAGATGACATAGGCGATTGTAAAATGACCGTGACGCTTTAGATCTATTCGCGCTTTCCGATTATGTCTTGCTGCACCGTTTCACTTACTAATCCAAAACTGAGATGTGGACCGTCATGCAATGCGCCGTGGTTATTTTGAGTAAAAGTAATTTTAATTATCAGAGAAGAGCGCATTCCATGACGTCATGTGAAACCAAACAGTTGATGAAATTTGTTCGAAATGGTTTGCTTGTACATCGGAAGGTGAAATATTACCGGCAAACAAAATATAACAGACCATTTAAAAGAATATTAAAGAAAAACAGAAGAGGCAGAAAGAGAGAGAGAGAGAGAGAGAGAGAGAGAGAGAGAGAGAGAGAGAGAGAGAGAGAGAGAGAGAGAGAGAGAGAGAGAAAGAGTGAAAGAGAGAGATTTTATATACATACTGCCAAGCGCCAACCTGTCCTCTCTCACAAACACATACACGTGCAAACACACACACACACAAACACACGGGGAAAATGTTGACGTCAAGTGGAAACACGCCAATAAATCCGATAAAGAAAAACAATATTCAAGCTGTCTTCGAAACGATGGAAAAAAAAAAATTGAATTAAATCACTCACTTCCACTGAACTTGGTAACTTTTTGTTGCTGTTGTTTAGAAAACACGATATAATTTTACACGGAACTGGTGAATAGGCGTGGTGGGGGTGGGGTGGGGAGAGGGGCTGAGGGGGGGGGGGGGTGGTGCCCTCTAGAGAGTGTATGTAAGACATTCGTGTGCGGATTTTGAGGTTTGGAAGGGGGGTGGGTGGGTCAGGGGGTGATGTTGCACGCGGGAAGCGGAGACAACAGAAAGCAAATTTAACATTGAGATCTTTCCAGCTCCGGGTGCTGAAGTTTTTCCCTCCATTGACAATTGCTCGGTCTGGCCTTGATTAGAAAGCAACCCAAAGCTACTCACATGAGTCCATCCTCCGCCCAGGGCAAACCTCTTCTGTCCCCCCTCCTCTCTCAGTTTTCACCAGCTGGGGAACGACAAAATCTTCACATCCGAACCGAGCGCCAAGGCGCCAAATGACAAGCTTAGGATAAAATTATAGTGGGCAGATTTCTTCACTTTACACCGGTCCTCGCCCCAGCGCCCCTAGGATGCTGATGTGTGGAGACAAATGATTGGATGAAGTACAAAGTAACGCGGCTAACGATTGGTTGTGAGACCACATATAGTGATTAGTGTCCGATTCCGGTTCCGGTCGACACCTCAGAGCAAATGGTGCGTTGGGTTTGGCAGTTTAAACGAAATAGGTTCGCGTCATACTCTCCATTGCTTTGCCCTCATTATCACATCTCCACGCCTTGGCTGGTGTTCTATTTGCATTTTCTGCGAAATAGATATACTCCAGTAATCCACACGCCTTATAAATGAAGTAAATTAAATAAACAAAAAGGTGCTTGCCTGTAACATTACTATTTACTCTATTTATTTCATATTCTTCATGTCTTGGTGCTTGGTAGGACCATCATTCTGTCCTATGGTAGCATTGATTTTGATTCGTTAGCTAATTTGCACAGCGAGCACTTCAGGCGTCGCGAACCAATCGGCGGCGAGCTAAAAAAAAGTTCACTACAGTAAACAATGACACGTATGTTCACGCACATGGGAGACGTTCGGTCAGTTCTTTCACTTCCTCTCCCTTGTTTACGCGGATGGTAGGAAATCTGACCAGCTTGGATCCATCCTTTCCACCCCTGTCATAACAGCCAACTGCAATGCAACCAGCAGGCATTTTAACTGCTAAGACACATCTCGAAGTTACACTCGTCAGCTGATCCACCCACCATTTTAGGTGTCGGAAGTACAAAACAAAAACACTCTGTGTCCTCATTCGCAATGGGCCTATATTATAATTTTATTTAGATCTACGTCACCAATATTGAGAGAGACTGTCATGCTATCCCCCCCCCCCTGACAATATGAGTAAAAGACATTTCATAGTCGAAAGCCCGAAGTTGTACGAGGTGAAATGTTCAAAGCCAATCGGTTTTGTTTGTTTTTATTTTAAATAGCTGGCTCATACACGGCTCGAGATTGATGTTTTTTTTTTCCTAATCCCCACCCTTCATCATTTCCACCTAACCCCCCCCCCCAACCCCGTACCCTCTTGTCATCATTTTCCTCGTTTTTCGGCCACCCCCACCCCCCACCCCCCACCTCGGAAATCAAAATCGCTTCCTGCTTTACACCTACAGCGATAATGGAGGACTCACTGACCACCGACGAGCGATAGGGCAGATTTAATAACACCCAAAGCATGAATTATGTAATGTAATATACAATGTAGAATGTAGTGCAATTATACGATGTACTACGTAATGTAAATATACTTTGTATGGAGCTATGTAGGCCTAATTGTAGTATGTGTTATGCAATACAAATATATATGGATTTAAAAATACGATTAGATTACGGATTACATAATACAATTGTATTATGGAATAATATAATGCAAGTACACTATTAATAACTGAAAGACTGACTGTCTAACTGAATAATTGACTTACTACTAATTGATTGATTGATTGATTGTCACAACCATTAATGAACTGAATCATTAATGCTATGAAATGTTCAAAAATAATCCACGCTGATTTAAACTGTCCCAGTTGATAAACAAACAAACAAAGCTAACGGACATAGTAAAATTCATGCTACAACGAAAGCGGAATTGGGCTGTACATGACGTGGGAAGGATGAATGATAATAGATGGACAAAACGCTGCACTGGATGGCAATCGTGGACAGGAAAAAGGAACATCAGGACGACCAGAAAGAAGATGGCAGAATAATATTGAAAACAGAGGGGGGAACAACATGGATGAGGAAGACATCAGACAGAAAGGAATGGAAGTCATTGTCCGAGGGTTACATCCTGCAGTGGGTGGACAATGCCTGGGTGAAAGGTGAAAGCTTAAAGTTGATAGGCACTGATATTGATTGACTGACCGAATGAGTTAGTGACTGATTAATTGATCGATTGATTTACATAACCATCATAAAATGCTATGATTTGTCAAATGTCCTATTTGATCTATGCTGATCTCCTACTTACGACAAATTGTATTTTCCCGTGTACTATATTCTCGAAGGTGTACGGTAATCCAGGAACACGTGCGACAGCAGTCATTGGTATGTATTTCACACCTCAAGAATGTGATCATCATTGAAGAATTTTGCACTAAACGCCAACGTATGACGCATGTCTCACTTTTTTTCTTTCGCTTTCGATGGAATCGCCAACGACTACACTGTCGGCTATTTCCGCCAGTGGCTGGCTCCATCAGTGATCAACATTCATGTACAGATGCTTGTCATTCAGCTGACTGATTTCCTGGTCTGTCGTCGTCCCATGCTTGACATTTTAATGTGTGAATAACTAATTTGCAAATGAACATTCAAAAAGGAAAAAAAGACTTCTAATTAATGAATGTGACTAAGTCTTGTATTTATGATAACTTATATGAACGTAACGACAGAGAGTATGTACGATGTATTACAGAGAAGTTTCACTGTTGGTCGATTTGCACTGCGAGACACTGGAGGCTCCGCGAAACTACTGTTAGCGAGAAGCGGAAAGTAGGTCGCTGCGGTAAACAATACTCGTTTTGTACATTTCTACGGGGAGTAAGAGCATACAAATGGCCATAAATAGTTTTTTTTTCTTCTTCTTCTTCTTCTTTCGTTCACCAGACTAAATCTGCCGATTTGTTCTTTTAAGAAAATCGACGGTTTTCTGCAATTCTGGCAGGGCACCACAGAGTTTGACATTCAGGTCGGTGGGTTTGGGCCAGTGTCTTTCTCGTAGTGCTGAGAAGAGTGTGCAGTTCTGCAATATATGCTCTGTGTTTTGAGGAGACTGGCTGCACTCACATATGGTAGATGTTCCTATTCAAAAATTGGTGAACATATGATGGTGACGCACCCTTTTCACCATTATGTCTGGGTTGTTGTTTTTTTCAATTCTTGTTACCATAGCGACCAAGTTTCGCCAGTTGGCAGAAGTGATTTCTCTCTCTACATCCACATACTCTCTGGTCACGGCAAACTGAGTTGTGTTTTCACACTGAAGTGTTTGGGGAAATGCCAGGGAACGACGACAATAACAACCACGGCAACAGCAACAACAACAAAACAGAACAGCAATAGCAACGATTAAAAATAATAACAAGGATAAAGACACAACAATAACAACTACAGCAACACCTGAACTCGGCCACAACAAAAACAACTGATGCCACAAGAACAAAACTGAACAACAATATCTAACAATGATAACAATAGCAACAACAGTAATGACACAACAACAAGCATCTCTGGATCAGTTAATTCCTTCTGGAGTCGTGGGGGGGGGGGGGGGAGGGGGCATTGCACTACATGTAGTGAGCGTCACACCAACTTACTGCCTCCACCTCTGGCTGACATGTGCAAGCTTCTGGGTTGTGGCAAAGTTTTTCCCCTGGCCATTCAGCAATATTGTCCGTCCACCTCTTTGTCTACACCGTCGTCTCGTTTCTTGAACTGTACCCTGCAGGATGGTCTTTAATAGTGCACTGGCTCTTGTCACATGTCCGTACCATTTCAACTTTCTCCTCTTCACCGTGTTCAAAAGGTCTTCACAGTGACGCACATGTTGGGTAATGGTTTTGCACACTTCTGCATTCGTGATGTGCTCTGTGTACGTGACGCCAAGTTCTCTTATGAGACATCTCAAGCATAACAACATCAACAACAACAACAACAACAACAACGCAACACGACAGCAACAAGAACAATTAGAACAAGAGTAAACTATTATGACATAAAATAAAACAAAGCGCACCCCCCCCCCCACTCCCCACCCTCACGCCGAGACACAGAATACCTCGACAGACCATTCCTTCTTTCACTATATTTTATGTCCACAACTTGAGGGAGTATAAACACGGTGAGCACTTCTTACAGAGCTCGGTGGTACTAATCTTTTTCGTTCAATACTGAAGGGGTGTGCTGCGAATTGTTGCACTGTTGACATGGATGATACGCGCACAAGACGAGGGACGGAATTTGGCGAATGGAACCATCTCGATAACCTTTGTCTCGGGTGGACCTGACTGAAATATAATGCCCAAGGACTGAAAGTAGAAACTGATAGAAAGCAGACAGAAGGGTGGAAATTGAAACGCCAAAAGCAAAGATAGAATAGAAAGAAGACAAAAAATAAGTAGAACATAGTGAGTGATACAAACGTATTAAAATACAATATACACGTTTTTACATGAAGAGAGAGTCCATCTAAGCCGTTGTGTCGTGTGTTTGACCACCGGGGAGGGTGTGTGTGTGACCAGCCCCTCTGAAAATATGGGGTGAGGTTGGGGGGGGGGGGGTATCAAGCCCCTCTGAAAAATAACAGGGTTGTCTCCCTTGTAACTGCTGACCCAGAAAACTTTCCCTGGGCCAATCTCGCTTGGTTACCTCCCCATGTTCGCGCCTGTATTACGTCCCGCGTGACGTGTGGAAGTGCACAGAACTTGTATGAGTGAACCAGGTTTCATTCTTAACTGCCTTACAAGACCAAAAAAAAAACGAAAAGTTAGAGAAGAGGGGTGCATAGGGCTGTTGATTGGTCAGGTGACAGAACTACAGGCCACAGTCAGTTTGACGTCATTTTGTCATCATTTTTTTTTTTTTTTTTGGGTCCCTTTGAGATTTCCACACGAGCGTGTATATTTGTATTTGTATTTGTATTTGTATAACTCTTTAATCCCATTTGGGAAATTTGCCTTTGTGCTATTGCAGCCCAGTTATAACTGGAGCAGGCACGTCGTCGCCACAGTGCAGCGCCGGTCGGTGTTTTTTTGGTTGTTTTTTTTAGGGGGGGGGGAGATGAGGGAGGAGGGGGGGGTGGTAGGGATTAATTTTATTAAATTTTGCCCGGGCAGCGGCCTGTTCGGCCTGCTCTTTACGATTTCCAACTGCCAAGGTATCTTTAACGTGCGCAACGTGCACACGGGCCCTCCGAATTTTTTCGTCCTTATCCGAGAAGACTAGGTACTCGATCCTACCCCTCAATAGGACCAGGGACACGAAAATATGAGAAAAATCCCAAACTTTCAACATGCCTGCACCGGCCGGGTTTAGAACCTGGGACCCTTGGCATGAGAGGCGAGCACCTTGCCTCTAGACCACCTTGTCCCCCAACTTATGTGTATAAGTGTGTACGTGTATGCGCGTGCGTGTGCGCATTTATGTGTCTTTGACATTGTGTTTGTGTGTCTGTAAGCATGTTTTTAAAATACTGGTCATAGGATTGACATGGGAACGGTTAGACGTTGCTCTGGTCTGCCCTGGGAACAAAAGCGTTTTATCTTTGTGTGTTTTTGTTTTATACATTTTTCACAAGAAGGAAAAAGCCCTTTTATGTTCTTACTGTGCCGCTATGAAGCATTCTTTCTGTAGACCTAATACCCACATGAATCATGCGAATGAAATAGAGACTCCCCCCCCCCCCCCCCCCGAAAAAAAAATGAAGTGAGCTATGTGTTGGAATTGGGTTATGTTTTCAAAGCGATTTTTTTTCATTTGAAATCTAGGGTTACAGCTACGGTTAAGGTATGTATAACAGTTATTGAT
Organism: Onchidella celtica; assembly: GCA_963931925.1. Taxonomy (NCBI): domain Eukaryota; kingdom Metazoa; phylum Mollusca; class Gastropoda; order Systellommatophora; family Onchidiidae; genus Onchidella; species Onchidella celtica. The sequence continues at coordinate 41,601,766 of OZ007582.1, forward strand.
TGGTAACAAGCTTTTCGTTGGTTGGCGACATGACTAAAATACTTTTCTCGGAAGTGATCACGAGTTAGTCAGAAAATTCCTATGGCTATTATTACGTCAGGGGACAGTAATATTTTACATAGTAAGTTATAACTGAACAATGTATACAAGTCAGTATTTTACCTGTTTGGTAGTGTAATTAGGTTTTGAGACCCCGAACAACAGCCAAATGTTAATCGTGTAGAGATCTTTCGTTAACGGGGATCGCTCAGAAAAATCCTATTACATTGTAAATCGCTTGAAGACATGGCCCAGATGGCCTGTACCAAAAGTTTTAACGCAGTGGCCCAAAAGACTTATGCCTTAAAGTGATACAGAGGCGTATGTTATTCAAAACAAAGCAATGGGTTTGGGGAAAGGGTGTGATCAGAGGGAGAAGGTAGTATCTGAGTGTGCCCTCTCTAAAATCGGTCGTGTTCTTTCAACAGATTGTCATGTCTTGAGACTATTACTCTAAATAGCCTCTTCCAAAATTTGTACGCGTGGCCCATGCCTTATACTCTAAAGCGGCACAGAGGCGTATTCAACCAAGACAAGGTGCTGGGTTAGAGAAAGAAAACGGCCAGAGTGAGAGGGTAGTATTTAGATGTCGCCTCTGTAAAACCGCCCTTGTACAACCAACATAATTGTTACATAGGTACCATGTCTCCTCCAAGCTGAACTAATATTACATGGCCTTACACATCCTCTCATCAAAGCTCTGGTTAAGTTTTTGTCTCTTAAGCCGTGACTCTCAAGCAGACAGTGGACCAGAGAAATACTATGTTATCGAGGGCATCCTTGCGATGTCACAACCCGAGGGCCGGATTGGCACCTCTTTTGTCCAAAATGACTTGGAGCGTTTCACGGGAGGACGCAAATTAGTTGAATCAACTGGAGGATTTTTTCACCTCTGTTTTCACCTATGCAGTGGGTTTGACGTAATACCTGTCTTGATTTTTATGATGGACATTCTGACATTTTAGAAACTAGTTGGCCCGCTGACTCGGGGAAGACACAGTTGTGATTTGTAAAGTTGAACTTCCATCAAAAGTCTGTAAATTGAGGTATAAAACGAAATTTTTTGTCATACATTTTAAGTCTACTCGAAGAAGATGCGTTTCTTGTTGTTTTTTTTAATCGGCCTAAAATGTCTGACCACTTTCCACGAAATATAATTCTGGCTCAAACTCAACGAAAGTATTGAAAATATAGCGAACTTCAAGGCCTTTTAAAATATGCCCATGTATATCATGCCTAATATGATTTTATGGAATTTAAGGCTGAGGGGTCAAAAAGCCTTTCAAGATTACATTGGAGGCCCTACTTCCTTTGTTATAATTATTACTAGCTGAGGTCCCTGGCCCTGCCCGGGATTTAGCACTTGGCAAATAAACATAAAAGAAAGGGCAATTTTTTGGCGAGTGACATCAAAAAAGATCAGTACGTCAGACAATTCGTTTCCAAACCTGATGAAACTAGTAGTGAGCTCAGTTCTATATTAATTATACAAAAAAACAAATGTTTTCAAGTCCGGTGTCTATCTATCTATCTATCTATCTATCTATCTATCTATCTATCTATCTATCTATCTATCTATCTATCTATCTATCTATCTATCTATCTATCTATCTATCTATCTATCTATCTATCTATCTATCTATATATCTATCTATCTATCTAATCTATCTATCTATCTATCTATCTATCTATCTATCTATCTATCTATCTATCTATCTATCTATCTATCTATCTATCTATCTATCTATCTATCTATCTATCTATGTGTCTGTCTATCCGTCCGTCTGTCTGTCAGTTTGTCTATCTGTCTGTCTGTCTATCTATATCTATCTATAAATGTATGTTTGTGCTTGTTTGCCTTTCACAAAAATTATGATACATTTATGAACTGACATGATCTTCCTTCACTCTATAACAAGATGTGACACAGATCCAAGAGAATCTAGGGCTACAGACGGCGAGAACAGTAAAGTTTCTCAATCTCAGAGAAGGAGATGAAATGAATGGAATGTTTACTATAAATCTGAAGATTTCCCAGTCTCTCGATGATTCAGCAAAGTGAGAAAGTAGTAGAGCACTGCTGGACCATAGCTGAACATGATAGGTACCTGCTAATTTCTCATTAACTGGTTGTAAGTAAACTCATGTTATAGCAATGATATGAGATTATTAACAGTTTCTGGTCACTGGTGACATTTCGAAATGTTAAAAAGAAAAAAAAAAGCTGATGAAACAATTTTAATTTGACTAATACATATTAAAGTAATCAAACAATTTCAGAATATGCCAAGTCATTGAGAACATTAATTTTTATAACGGTGGCTGAGAATGCTATGGTTACTTTTTGAGGTATTGAGATATGGTTAATAAACCAAATTAGAAAAAAAATATGAAAAACCGCTCATTTCCCAAATGTTGTCAATAGAATAGTGATACCCTCTAAATTTTGACAATCATTCTGCTTTTCTATAATGGAGTTACCCTCTGTCCTCCTCTCTGCCTTCATCATTGAGACTGATTTTTCCCGTCCCCAATTTTTCTTTTTTTTAAGCATTTCTTCCAAACTTTCTGAAATAAACCCCCTGGGTCCCTGCGGGAAGTGTGGGCGTGGTGAGGAGACCAGACAAAAATGTCCGCCCCCTCGCCCCATGCTGCTGTCTCCAGAGTTACTCGCCCTTGAGTCGGAAAAAGAATGGCGTCCCGCCAAGGGGGATGACTCCGTCGTTGAAATGAGCGACACAGTGACGGCGCCTGGTGGCGGAACAAGCCGCCCTGCAGCCTGGACCCAGCCACTCCAGGGTCCTCCACTTGACAACAGCGCAACATGGCGGCCATTCTCCGCATCTGACACGGAGCTCAAAGAGAGCAGAGGATCTTTTCTCCCGGACTCTGAATGTCACAGCGTTCACGAGACTGATTCGAGAGCCCCCCGAAAACAATTATCAGTGCAGTCAATGTTGGCTTTTATCCTTCATACTCATATGCCATGGTAAGAATACAAATTGGAGAAGCTGGAAAAGAAAAAAATCCACTACAAATTCAGAATTTCCCGTTCCCCTATTCTTCATCTCATTTGCCAACTAATTGAAAAGGAAAGGGTCCAAATCTGTTTCGGTACTTTGGATTGCTACAATATGTGGAAGAGTGTAAAAAAAAAAATTGTTAAAAAAAAAAGCCTGTATATATACATATTCCGGTTTAGGGCGGCAACGTAGCATGTTTGCGACTTTGGTTCTTGTTTTTTGTATCTCCATTTTCTGAAAAAAAAAAAAAAATCAAACCCCGAAAAATAAGTTTTTTCGTACACAGAAGAGGTGTAACAAACGAACGCTTTGACACTTTGTTTCAAATGCATTGTGGCACTTATCAAGCTGTATCGCAGTTCCGATTTATTCTAGCTACTCATCGTAATACTGAAGCCACAAACATCTAACTTTGAATTTCTCAGTTGTGCAAAGAGTTGAGTTGCAACAAACAAGAATTAAAGGTTATGATGTTTAACTTGTATTTTTATGTTTGTGCTATGTTCTGTTTTGTCAGTTTCGACGAACCATCTGTCATAGCTACCCTCGTGAACATAGCAGTGGCTGGCCAAACTGTTGATCTTGAAAGTCATTAGAAGACATAGTTCATGAATGTTTTAGCAAAGTGACATTGGCTACTGCAGTTGTTATCCATCACATGTATTTCCATTCTGGTATATGGTTGTTATAAATATTATGTCTTTATCAAATATAATGGAATGAGAGATTGTTCATATGCTTATAATTATGTCTGTGTGCATGCACTTTAGAATGAAAGTCAAAATGTGGTAAAAAGAAAAGTTGTACCCAGCAAAGCCTCGAGTAAGAAATAATACAGAAGCTATAACAGTCCAACAGATTGTCTGTATTTTTAAAGTAATATTTTGAGAAAGAAAGTGTATGGGTGTGTACTACTGTTTTGCGGAATGTCTACTTGAACACGCTCAGCCGTGGCAACTGTGTCGTGTGGCGTGATTGTAACGTACGGTTGTCATGCCACAGAGCGTATCCGCTGAGTGACTCTGATGCAGCCTACAGTTTGCAAACGTGAACAGATCAGTCCGTGATAAAAACGAGATGATGATTAAACTGTGCCCATATTATGCAACATGCATTCACCTAATGAAAATTTCATCTCTCAGTAAATAAATTCACAAGTTGTGCTCTTATTTACCAGCTGATATTCCTGCAGCCCTAAAAACTGAATAATTGAAACCAAGTGAAGGACTCAATTTGAAACACAATATCATTATGAATATACAACATAGATCATGCAATAAAATTAATAACAGAAAGAACACAAATAAATGAATACACGCAGGTATCAGTAAATAAATGATTACATAAATAAATAAATAAATAAATAGATAAATGTATCAGTAAATAAATAAATCTATAAATTGACAAGTGAACGAGGCCCCTTATTTTAAGTGATAGTATTTAAAATTGTTAAAAATGAATTCAGTCAAACGTTCCACTCTTTCGTGTCAATGGCCACGGACTGGTGTAGTACTGTACACATAACTTTTTTATTTCGCCAATTTATTCTGTATCATGTAGGCACACAATTATAACGTTTCAAAGTAATTATCTAGCATCACAGTAATGTACTTTGCCTTGTAAGGACATTTTCTAATACTGATTATTCCTCGTGTTTGCCGTATTATCTAGACTAGAAGCGCACTGATTTTAGCCTGTTTTGACTTGAATTTCAATTGAATCAACTAGCGAGATAGATTTGTCTGAGTCTCACCAATGCGCTAAAACCAGAGACAAAAAAAAAAAACAATATTGTAGGCTCTCTGGTAAAACTGAGGCAAATCTGGCTTGACTCAGAGCTCCACTGATACAGCACAGCTTTCGCCATTTACCAGACACCACGGTATTTAGTTTGCTGATTCTGAGCAAGTCTGTTTGGACTCAATTTCATCAAAATTACTAAAACTGACAAGATGAGACAGCTAGTGCTTTTAGCGTGCACAGCTTTTGCACCCCCATCTAGCGGCAAACGCGCGGAAGTCATGAAAAATGCATTATTTTACAAAACCAAATAAGGAACATAATAATATTGAATTTTGTTCACTGATCAGCTATCGCTATAGGCCTTGATTGACGTCACTTATTATGGAATTATAACCTCAATCGCTGTGGGAAAACTCTGGCTATTTTTTCTTTTTTCTTTAGTCGCAGTAGCACTGTCACAAGTATGTATCATAAAGTTACCATTGTCATGATTCGGATATTGTTAAAACTCACGCAGAGAGTGAGTTGTTGTTGTTTACTAGGGCCATGAGAAGTTGGCTGGTGGCCTTGAACGGTCCTCGCCAAATTATAGTTGGTGAGTAAATAAATGTAAAGTTAAACTGTTAGATTCACGCTTGTGGGTTTTAATGTTCGTGATTAATAAGTAATGGAGTAGGGGTGAAACAAGGTGGGGACAGTTGACATTAAGTATGACTAGACAAGTTTTGCACGTTAACTGGCTGGTAGAATAGTGCAGACGTATTACTACAGTTAAAATGGTGGGAGGTTTCGACCTATGAGATAGCTGAACTAATTGGGCCAGCGGACTAGCACGCTGGGTAGTTAGATAGTATATAACATCGTGTAACGTTCAGATTTGGTGAATACAGACGAGAGAAGCATCGTTTCGTGAAGTATCTCCGGTTGGCCAGTACCTGAACTGTGTGGTCTGAAGACAAGAAGTCCTTGCTAACGGACTGACTGAGCTCTAGAAAGAAAGGTCTGAGTGGGCTGACCTTTGAAAGCCCACGCTGCGCTATTTTGATGTTCGCGCCTCTCAGTAGGCGTGAGCAATGGTAATATATCTTAATTATTCAAGTATAATAGAGATCGGAGATAGAGAGAGAACTACAGCCTCATAGGAAGACTAAGGAAACCCCAGCTGGCACTCGACCACGAGTGTCCTGTATGATAGATCTATTGCCATAGTATGATTGGAATAATATAGCACATTGTTGATGAATTGAATAGTGATTGTGCATAAAATATAGTCTTTTGGCAACTGCTTAAATTACCTACAAGCCGAAGAGTGCTTCTGTAGGCTTTGAACGTACTGGGCTCTCCTAACATTTAAGCCCATATGATTTATGGAGAGTTTGCCTGGCGACTGGCCAGTGGCGACTCAACTGTCACTTTAAATTGATATCCAGTTTCGTATAATATACCTATTTACTATTGATTGCAGTACCTCCATAGTTACATGAATATCATTGGTTAAGTTATTAATTAGAGTTTTTGGTTTGAATATATACCTCTATTGTCTTTTGTTTTGTTATTAATATTTATGTAAACTATGGCCTGACCGGCCTGACATATATACGCTCTAGTTATTTAGTACTTTTCTTGTGTGGTTGTGTCCGAGTGTGAGTTAGCTGCCTCTCGTGCAGTCGTAACATCCCCAAGACCCTAACTCTGCTCGTGACAACCATTATATCCAACATTCTTTTCATACTATGAGCCATGGGCCCCGCCCCCGATCAGCGCGCAAATTTTGTGCACGTTTGGTGCGAAGAAAACAGTTTCTCATCTTATCGTTTCTAGTTTCTTTGGTTTTACTGAATCAACTAGAGAGACATATTTGTTTCAATCTCACCAGTGCGTCAGGTCCAGTTTAACCCCGAAGTCCACATCTCACACTCAGACCGAGGGAAATCAGACTTGACTCAGTGCTCTTCTAGCACTACCCTGACTAGCTAAAGTGCCGCCCCTTGCAGTCACATCGAAATTTCCGGTCATACTTTTCCATTGTCTCCATGAAAATACGTCTCTTTTTTTTTTTTTGGTAGCTCAAAAAGTAGTAAATAAACAATAATAAAGATGACATTTTGTCCCAAATTGAATGTGTCAACGTAACTTATGGTAAAAAAAAATTGGAATAGTCCACAAACTTTTATCATTTTTGATCCTGTATTTAGAAAATTTTAGTTGCTTGCACGTTCACCCTCTTGTTCCGTAATAGTAAGATTCATCAAGGCTTGTCCTGTTTATCAGACATCGCAGCAGAATTTGCTGATTCTGATCACAGACAGACATCAAAGACTGGCACGACGGTACCTACAGCTACGGGGGATAATTCCTACTAATAAACCTTTCTTGTTTCCCCTTTCTCGCGGTCCTCTCAGCTTCCGTTGTAGCACAAACAACTCTTGGCTGTCAAGATCTTAGGGAGGTAAGGGTGAAATATTTACGCTGTACACGTCACGGCTTTCTGTGATCAACTACCCTAAAGCAAACTGAAGCTAAAGAAGAGTCAAAATATTGAAGTTTACTGTATTCCAGTGATGTTTATTGTGTTCCGGTTTATCGTGTTTAGAAACTAAATGGTTCAGATTTACAATCAGTAATGAAAGTGCCTGCCGCCCCTTAGAATTTTATTATAGTTGAGTTTTTATATCCCCTTTCAGCACAATGAGGTTATGCTAGAAACGAAGTTTTGGGCCCTTCTTAGGTCACCGACGAGTGAGTCCTTTAAAAACACCGCGAGGAATTAGTAAAGCTGGTGCTGCATATTCAGGTCTGCTCTGCATGTTCTGTTTTGACTCAGTGAGCGAGGTCTGATTTTCCGGCAGCGACTCAAGATGTGCTTTCGGTTTCGTCAATGAGCGAGGTCCTGTTTAGGTCAATCGTGCGTATCTCACACTAAAAACCAGACAAAACAGACTTGACTCAATGCGCCATGAGCCTCAGGCTGAACTCCGTCCCTAGCGGGATTCGAACCCTATGACCTCTCACACGCGGGTCAACCGGTCTAACACCAAGCCTGGTCGCTGAGGCGAATTTGTATTGTACCCTTTTAAGACCACTTAGGACCCACTGACGTGCGGCGTTTTTAGTTAATGTCGGACTCCCTGAACAGTTGTGAAGTTTCTCGTCATTCCTAGCGCACATTACGATCATTTTGGTCGATTTTGACAGACCTCCTTGTCCCCTTTTTTGCTCCTCTGAAAGCCCCAGAACAGCTGTGAAAGCCGATGAAAATCAGCAATAATTTCCCCCCCCCCCCCTCGCCTTTGCAGATTGTTTGCTCTCATGGAATTTCCAAATCTTGAGATAAAGAGACCCGGAGTCTGAAACAGCTTAAGATTCCTTCAAGTGAACATTTATTGTTTTGACCCGAGGAGCATGTATGTAACCAAAACATCAACTTAAATCATCAGGTTAATTTTGTAGTGGCCAGTGTTCCATATTTGAAAGAAGTCACCCGGTGCCCTATGTTTTATTTTTGATTCGCTTTCGAGTTTATCAGCAAATAGCATTTCCTGTTGAATATTTATATTTTTGCACATTTCTATATATAATTAATTACAAGTAAATCTAATTACCAGTCTTTTGGTTCACAGTACTCTTTTGTTTGTTTACCAACCAGACAATTGTGTACTGTGTAGGTTTACATAATTACTAATTGTTCGAAATCGGGGAATGGTTCAAGTAAATGTCCTAATTAAAACAACTAAGCAGTGCAGGCAACAGAAACGAAAGACATAAAGAAAGAAAGAAAGAAAGAAAGAAAGAAAGAAACAAACAAACAAACAAACAAACAAACAAACAAACAAACAAACAAACAAACAAAAGAAGCAAAGAAAGAAAGAAAGAAAGAAAAGAAAAGAAAGAAAGAAAAGAAAGAAAGAAAGAAAGAAAAGAAAGAAAGAAAGAAAGAAAGAAAGCAAGAAAGAAAGCAAGAAAGAAAGCAAGAAAGAAAGAAAGAAAGAAAGAAAGAAAGGAAAGAAAGAAAGAAAGAAAGGAAAGAAAGAAAGAAAGCAAGCAAGCAAGCAAGCAAGAAAGAAAGAAAGAAAGAAAGAAAGAAAGAAAGCAAGAAAGCAAGAAAGCAAGAAAGCAAGAAAGCAAGAAAGCAAGAAAGCAAGAAAGCAAGAAAGCAAGAAAGCAAGAAAGCAAGAAAGAAAGAAAGAAAGAAAGAAAGCAAGAAAGCAAGAAAGCAAGAAAGAAAGAAAGAAAGAAAGCAAGAAAGCAAGAAAGAAAGAAAGAAAGAAAGAAAGAAAGAAAGAAAGAAAGAAAGAAAAGAAGAAAGAAAGACATAAAGAAAAGACAGAAATAAAGACATAAAGAAAGGAAGAGAGAAAAGAAAAGAAAGAAAGACATAAAGAAAGGAAGAAAGAAAGAAAGAAAGACATAAAGAAAAGAAAGAAAGAAAGAGATAAAGAAAGAAAGAAAGAAAAGAAAAGAAAGAAAGAAAGAAAGAAAGAAAGAAGACATAAAGAAAGAAAGAAAAAAGGACATAAAGGGAGGAAGAAAGAAAGAAAGAACGACATAAAGAAAGAAAGGAAGAAAGAAAGAAAGGAAGAAAGAAAGAAAGAAAGAAAGAAAGAAAGAAAGAAAAAAGGACATAAAGGGAGGAAGAAAGAAAGAAAGAACGACATAAAGAAAGAAAGGAAGAAAGAAAGAAAGAAAGAAAGGAAGAAAGAAAGAAAGAAAGAAAGAAAGAAAGAAAGAAAGAAAGAAAGAAAGAAAGAAAGAAAGAAAAGAAAAAAAAAAGAAAGAAAGTACCAGTAACATGTTGACCATATTCCGTTGATGGAGTTGCTATTTGCTCCCTGTGGCTAAAGTGGGGTTTGTTTCTACACTGAAGGTTTGAAAACAAGCGGTAGGACTAGGGTTAGTGATAGGTTTAGCTTCGTGGCCACGACAACCTTTTCTAATTCTCTGAGTCTTTTCTGAAATTGGCCTCAAGTTGGTAACAGTTTTTTTTTATTGTGGGTATTTTGACTATAATATGGCCCTTAATAGTCTCTACCGCAATATGATATTATAGTTTTCGCATTGCTCTGTCCACAGCATCCGCTCCGACCCTCGGTTTTTGGACAATGAGGTATGACAAAGTAAAACACTCTTTGCTTCTGTATACTTGTCCACAGCATCCGTTCCGCCCCGCTCCTGGCCGCTATAGAGGCAAATAGTATTGTAATTTTTCATGCCTCATTTTCCATAAAAATAGCGGAGCGGAGCGGATGCTGCGAACGAGAAAATTTCGAATATTTCAGTGATATACGCACAAAGATAATCTCAGGAGTTGTCTGGACTTAGAGATCAGCCAGAGTTGTCTCACATTGTCCGCGCCCTTGGGGGAAAACTTTACAAACTTGTACAAATATTGAGAACTGAGAATAAACTGTTTGCCGGCTTTTACCTTTAAGTGCAGTTCACTAATTGACCCTTCAGATCACTTTCAGGTCAATAAGTCACCGTAATTTTCTGGGTCCTTATTGTTAGCGCGGTCCGTATTGTTGCTGTGGTGGCGGTGGTATTGGTCGGGAGCTGATGATGTTTGTTACTGGTGGTTTTGACGCCCGTGATGTCTTCACCGACCACGATGTTTATGTTGTGACCATTGACAACCAATAATGTTCGGCGACATGAAAGAGCTGGGATGTATGCAAGGATTCCTAGGAAAACGAATAACTTTAGAAGTAGGAGCAGTGGCCCCTGGCGAATTTGCACCATGGCATCACGAAGGAAGACAAGGAGGGCGGGTGGGGAGGGGAGGACGGATTTGGGGGTGGGGTGGGGAGAGGGGATTGGGGAGGGGGAAGAATGAATATAACATCAAATATTGGACGTTGTTAAGGGCACGTAGCCTAATTACAAAGTCTAATTACAAAGCCAAGTAGAGAAAATACTGAGTTGTGTTCACGATTCAGCAATGGCTTATAATGTAAAGTACTACATCCCCCTAACAACATCCTGAAAGGTTACCCTAGAATGAATGTATTTATAATTATATTATTATATTGAAGCTGAGCTTCAGTCTGGTAATTAGCCTTTGTGACACCGTCGTTAACCGGCCAATACACCTGTCTTCAGTGATATGCATTTCGAAATTTCCAGGAACACAACGAAGTGGGTGGAAAAAACTCACGATGTAGATTGTCCTGTATATATCCACAACCAATAGCTTTGACAGTGAGGAATAGCGGCCACTGGCGAATTTGCGCCACGGCAGCGGTAACACGTCATTTTTAATGGAAGACAAAAAGGGTTAGTGGGTGGAGGCCGGGTTTGGGGGTTGAGGTGGTGTTGGGGGAGTTAGAAGGAGGGGATATATCATCAGATATTATCCTAGAATGAAAACATTATAACTTCTATGTGTTATGCAACTGTCTTTTTTCATAACTTTTATTGTCATCTCTCTTTTTCTCTTCTTAAATCTTATTTCCTCTGTCACTTCTTTCTTCTCTTGGTTTTTTAAAAATTCTGTTTCTCTCCTCCTATCTCTCTCCCCGCCCACCCTCCCCTATTTGCCTCGTACACTCATCCAGATAATAATAGTAATATTGTGGACATCTTAAAATTGTTTGTTTGTTGTTGTTTTTCAACACAGTGAGACGGGTACCCGGGATCTGAGCTGGATTTTTAATCCTATTGTTCAAAACTTCAAAGGTCACAGCAACAATTACGGACCGTACTAACAATAAGGACCCGGAAAATTACGGTGACTTACTGACCTGAAAGTGATCTGAAGGGTCAGTTAGTGAACTGCACTTAAAGGTAAAAGCCGGCAACAGTTTATTCTCAGTTCTCAATATTTGTACAAGTTTGTACAGTTTTCCCCAAGGCCAGGGACAATGTGAGTAAAAATAAAAGCTGTTGGAAGACTGAGCCGGTTTCTGGCATATCGATTAAACTTAATTTTTCTAACAATTAGCCAACCTCTTCCGTTCGCCACTTATCGAGACTGTTTCTTTGCTTTTTTTTTTTCTGGTGAATTTTGTAAGAATTAAATGCATGTAATTATAACAGCTGATTGAAACGGTCATGATACGCGTTGCCCCCTGCTCACCACGCGGAGATTTGTTTTGGTTTAGGTTGGTACCAAGGCGACAAAGAGACAGACCTAGCCAAGTAGTAAAGATCTACCATGTTTATACAGTCCAGTGACTTTAGGGTTGGTACATCAGGCTAATCGATCTAAAGTTTGAAAACAACGTAGTCGATATCTACGACAAAAAATCGGCTCAGTTTTCCTACAAGAGTCGGCGGCTTATTGCGCAATGCATTGCACAACAGGTGAAAAACCGGCTCAGTCTTCCGTACCCCAATGTGACTACTCCAAGAATAAGGCTTTTGGCCTCCGTCCGGCTCTGATGGACTGAGTGTCTTCAAAACGGGGTACGGAAGACTGAGCCGGTTTTTCACCTGTTATACAACGCATTGCGCAATAAGCCGCCGACCCCTGTTGGAAAACTGAGCCGGTTTTTGTTGTAGATATCGACTATGTTGTTTTCGAATTTCAGATCGATTAGCCTGATGTACCAACCCTAAAGTCACTGGACTGTATAAACATGATAGATCTTTGGATAGACTCAGGATGCTAACACACAACAGGAAAAGTCCACAAACTGACTGCCACTTTACATCGCCGCATCCAAACATATTTCTGTTCATCGGAAAACTCGCAGAAGAACAGCTACGAACTGACATAACGGTTAGATCATCCTATATCAGTACCACAATGTTCCTGTGAGACGCTTAGGTGAGCGTGAGAGAATTAGGGAGACTCTCATTACTGAGTACAATGAGCAATGGCTGTCCCAGGCAGAGTTTATGCATAAAATGGCTCTCAAGATGCTACCCGTCAAGTTGTGAGGCTCCTTTTAATATTTTAAAACAATTTTTATCATGGTTTTAACAGCTGTCATATAAACATTATCCTGCTGAAAATCCGACTTCTGTCTCCCCGTGGTGAGCAGGGGGCAACACGTATCAAGACCGTTTCAATCAGCTGATATAATTACATGCATTTAATTCTTACAAAATTCACCAGAAAAAAAGCAAAGAGACAGTCTCGATAAGTGGTGAACGGAAGGGGTTGACTAGTCGTTAGAAAAATTAAGTATCGATATGCCAAAAACCGGCTCAGTCTTCCAACAGCTTTTACCAGCTACCTTTGAAGTTTTGAACGATAGGATTAAAAATCCGGCTCAGTTTTCCGGTACCCTTCAAAACACTGGGAGACATTAGTTAAGTTTTGCTTCTCTCTGCCATCGGGATTCAAACCTGGGGTTTCAGTTACCCAGATCAAACACTATAACCACTGTGTCACTGTATTAGCTTTCATTATACACATCTCATCCGTCGCTTTGTGTAGCAGAGTTGACACCCCCCCCCCCCAACAGAAAAAAAAAAGAGACAACAACGACAACAAACTAAAAACTCCCTGGAGGCTGATGTCGCAGTTGAATGTGATCATCCGCAACGCATTAATCTGTATAGCGCAAAGACATTGGGGATTATGAAGACAAAGAGATAGTGCATCTGCTTGTTCAGGCAACGCTGATGTCGGTGTTATATGTGATGATCGCAACGAATTAATCTGTATAGCGCAGAATCAGTAGAGATTAGTGGGACAAGGTGGTCTAGAGGCAAGGTGCTCGCCTCTCATGCCAAGGGTCCCGGGTTCTAAACCCGGCAGTGCAGGCATGTTGGAAATTGGATTTTTCTCATATTTTCAAGTCCCTGGTCCTATTGGGGGGGTAGGATCGAGTACCTAGTCTTCTCGGATAAGGACGAAAAAATTCGAAGGGCCCGTGTGCACGCTGCGCACGTTAAAGATACCTTGGCAGTTGGAAATCGTAAAGAGCAGGCCGAAAGGCCGCTGCCCGGGCAAAATTGAAACTTGAAATTAATAGATTAAAATTTATCCATATCACCCCCCCCCCCCGCCAGAATTTATTATTCATTATTAAATATATATTGTTATTAATAAATATTCAAATATTATTTGAGTTGTGTTGTGTGAACTGATGTGAGTTGTGAACTGCTGTGAGTTGTGAACTGTTGTGAGTTGTGAACTGCGCCTAACAGGCTGCGTTACAATTTGCTCTGAGATAGAGAGAGAGAGTGAGCGAGACAGGGAGAGAGAAAGAAGCGGTGCAGTGTGTTGAGCGCTTCGCAGGCAGCTCCATTCTGCTCTGTGGTTGACATGTGGTTTCTGTAAAGGCGCATAGAGCATTTTAAATGGATATGCGCTATATAAATGCTATACATTATTACATTATGAAGATAGAGAGAGAAAGTCTTCCTCTGTATTCAGTTAATCCGCCTCCCTTCACCTACAATCACATTCTATTGTCTTATGTTATGTCCTCCCCCACTCCCCCCCCCCCCCGGAAATATAATCTTGCCACTCAGGCTGATTTTATTGTTATATTATGTGATAATCTACAAGGTGTTAATCTGCATAGCGCCAAATCAGTAGTCATTATGACGATAGAGAGATAGTCTTTCAGTTTATATAGTACATTATAGGTAATTCCCCAAGTGACCCACTCAATGTACTGTAATACTCGAAGTCCAGTTTCTATTCATTTCTAGTTAATCGATCACTGATCATCATTACTGTGTCAGGATTCTGCATCTGAATCGGATGTCATTTGAGATCAGCTCGACATTCCCTGATGTTTTTCTATTATTACTAGATGAGATACCTGGGATTGCCTAGGATAAATGTACTCTCCCGCAATTCTCTCCCTTTCTCTAGGTAAATTTGTTATTTTTTACTTTTCATTCTCCGCTCATAGACATAACGCTGGGTATGCGTATCTCATGTAGGTAAATAATTATGTTATATTTTTACTCTTTTTTATTCTCCGTTCATAGACATAACGCCAGGTATGGGTATCTTGTCTGGGTAAATTTTTGTTTTTTTTCGCCTTTCATATAATGGATATTGATCCTTGTTGTTGCTAGTGACATTCTTATTGAAAAAAAAAAAAAAGTGGCAGGACTGATTCATTGTGGTGCAAATTTGCCCCCACCCCCGCAGTTCCGACGCACGTGGTCAGAGTTGTGGAGGCTTCATCGAAATCATGTTCTGACCAAAAGTCTTTTTTTTTGTTTTTTTGTTTCATGTCTATCATTCTAAAGAATCACTTTTCCAAACATTTAAACCTGAAGTTGGCCTGTAGACACGTAATTTATTTATTAATCAATTTATAATTGATTTATTTGTCTATTTATTTATTTATTTACTTGTCTTGTCTTGTGGTCTTGCCAGGCCTTGTCCATCTACTGCAGGATGTAGAACTCCGCCTGTGATCTCCATTCTTCTCTGTTCTCTGTCCGTCATCCTCACGCCCTGTCTCCCCGTCTGCACAATATCATCTCTCCATCTTCTCTCCGAGCGACCTCTTGTGTCTTTCCTTTTCTATGCCTCCCTTCAGTGCATTGCCCTTGTCCATCTGCTTAATCTTTCATTCTTCTGATACGGCCAGCCCACTTATTTATTTATTTATTTATTTATTTATTTTTTTAAAATGTGTTTAATTTATTTATGTATGATGTAACCGCCCATTGACACAACAAAAACACTGTAGAGCAAATTTTCAGTCAAGAAGAGCCATGTCGATTTTTTTTATAGAATTCACCCTAAGAATGAACCGCAACACACATGCAAGTTTATAGAACAGTAGTTTTTTTCTTTTCTTATTGAAAATTTAAAAAAAAATTGTACTGGCAATTAAAAAAAAAAAAGAAAGATCGACAAATGAAAATTAAAAGATCCGCATGCGGCTTGGGATGTGTCGGTTGCCGACCCCTGTTCTAGGAAAACTGTAAGTATATTCAACTTAATTATCGTAAAATTTAGAGGTCCATCTTTTTGCTGAGAGACGTCAGATCTGGCTTTTGTAACCCTCGTCCCTGAGTACAGCCTGGACCACAGTGAACATCGTCTTGTAAGGTTGGTAACACACTGTCTCAGATCTGGTTTTTCTCGGTGTACGTGTGAAATGTGAACTGTAGAATTCAAAGGGGCCTCTCGTACTGGCAAGACTGCAACAAATCTGTGTCTGATTCGTGACGCATCAAAATTGTCTAAGCCAGCCGGTGGAAAGAGACACTGGTGCACTTAGTCAATACAGAACCAAAACGGACTTAGTATGCTGCAAGCCTTAATCTTCTCCTCAGTGTGTTTAGGTCACTATTTTAGGAGGTTCGCTGCCTCTGGCATTTACACCTCACTTTTCCTGTTTTTATTTTTCTTGTTCCTTGTTTCTGTGTGTTTTTGTGGCAGGGGTGAGTTTTTTTTTAGAATTTTGACCGGGCAGCGGCCATGTTCGGCCAGCTCTTTTGGACTTTCAACTGCCAAGATATTCTTAACGTGAGCAATGTGCACGCGGGCCCTTCGAGTTTTTCGTCCTTATCCGAGAAGACTAGGTGCTCGATCCTACCTACCGTAAGGTCAGGGACAGCAGGTGACCCCCCCCCCCCAAAAAAAAAAAAAAAAACTGCCATGCATGCACGGACCGGGATTCGAACCCGGTACCTTCGACATGACAGGAGAGCACCTTGCCGCTAGACCAACCAGCTTGTCCTCTCTTCAATATTTATTCATGGATGTCACCATACGCTATCTTACCTGTAGTCCCTATCTAGCGGATTTGTCGATTTCCTCATCAAACAATTACCTTGGTTTTTTGAGTGCTCAGTTACTCAAGTGGTTTGCTGAGCGGCTTTGTGTGCCGCATGCCGCGTGATGACAGGCCGTTTTCTTTAGTGATACGCATTTCCTCAAACACACATTAGAAGCGATACGTCTCGGCCTACACTTACACATAATGATGAGCACAGACAATGGTGTTGCACATATAACCTCCACATATACACATAATATTAAACTTCACTAACACAAAAGACGCCAGTACAAACTTCAGGCAGTACTGCGATTTTCTACGCCAAAGTCTGCCCTAATTCAAACTGACGATATTGTGAAAATATCAAAATGCAACGGCTCCGTGTCTTCTTATATAGACATTAATATGTGCGAGTAAACCGGAAAGCTAAATTACATCTATTTTACAATTTTCGCTTTTTTTTCGATGGATAGTTTTGGAACTTTTACGCAAAACACATTAATGGGCATACCTCCATCATAGTAATGCTTATATTCCATTGTAGAAATGCTGAAAACTCACAGACAATGTGTTCATCTTTTTATTTCCATGAATTTCATTTATTTCAGGGTTCATTTCACTGTCTTTTGGACAACCCCTCATCTATGACTTTTTTTCGTGTTGTTGTTAAACACACACACACACTCACATACATTAAAAAAACTACAAAACTAACCAAAAACAAACACAAACAAGAACGTAAACAACAATAATAATGATAATAATAATAACAACAATAATAATAATAATATAACATTAATAATAAAAAATAATAATGATAGTCGTAAACCATGTCAGTTTTCAGCACCTAAGCTGGACTCTGTAAAATGGGACAAAGGCCTAATGCTAACTTCACGACAATCTTATTCTTTGTAATTTATTTTGTACATGTATTTCAAGATTTGTCAAACATTATTGTGGTCATTGTCTTGTCTTGTGTTTTGAAAAAAAAAAAAATACGACAATAACAGACACTTCCAAAACAAAAAAAAATAATAGTAATTGATCTAATAACAAATCAGCAACAAAATTTGAACTATTGCAACATCAGGCCTGACCTCTGAAAATTACAGGTCACTCCTATTGCTGACGTCATGGCAGTCCCAATCATTAAATGCTGTGATTTTTAAAACCAAGGTCTAATTTTAAAATGTCACAGACAATACAAATCTTTCTAATTCCATCTAAATTTAGTAGCTTCCTCATTCGTGGCACTCTGTAGGCATTGCAACATACATAGGGTCGGTAACCATTTCGTACCAAAATTTATAGCACTATTGCAAGTCAGAAGTGTGCAGTTGAATGATGTTAAGTCTATATCAGTATGACGTCAAATGCATTGTTTCAGGGCTACTGTTAAGGGTACAGTGGTATTTTTACATAGCAAGCTGTAGCTGACACGGGACCTGGTGGTCTAGAGGCAAGGTGCTCGCCTCTCATACGGAAGGTACCGGGTTCGAATCCCAGTCGGTGCAGGCATGTTGGAATTTTGGAGTTTTCTCATATTTTCCCGTTCCTAATCCAATGGTAGGTATAATCGAGCACTTAGTCTTCTCGGATAAGGACGAAAAACTCGGATGGCCCGTGTGCCGTTTACGCACGTTGAAGATACCTCGGCAGTTGGAAATAGAGAAGAGCTGGCCGGACAGGCCTACGCCCGGACAAAATTAAATAAGAATTATCCCCCCCCCCCCCCCAGAAACAACAACAACAATAACCGCCGACCGGTGCTGCCGTGTAGCAACGACGTGTCTGCAATGGCACTGATGCAAATTTCCCAAATGGGATTAAAGAAGTGTACAAAAATACAAAAAACAAACAAACAAAATAAACACTGGAGTTAACTTAGTATTTTCTGTATTCGGCTTCGTAATTCACCTGCTGTCTACCAACAATAGTCCTGTTTCAAGCAATGCCCTTCTTTATGCCGGACGTTTTTCTTTATCGCTTTACTGGCTCTTTATTGTACATTGTAGGTCTCATTTACGCCACCAAAACTGAGATGGGCACTGCCATGAAATGCTTAACAGTTCTAGTGAGTAATTGTTGTTTTAAAATTCCGGAGAGTGCAAATTCATTCACGCCAAATTAAATTAAACAACAATATTTTTTTTTTTTTCAAATTACCCTTTTTCGCTTATTTGGGAATGGCTTACTTTCAATTTTCGACATTAATAGATTCCTCAATCATTTTTTTTTTTTTGCATACCTGGGCAAAAGGATTTTAATAAAACCCGGCTGTAAATATATATTTTTTCATTTTCTCTGATCCAGTCTGATGGTCTTTTTAAATTTACATAGATTTTAACCCCGTTTTTCTCAAAAGTGACTGATTCTACCTTGCCATCTTGAAATAGCCATAGCTTGGCCAGTTTTTAACATTTTTACATGAAATAAAGTGCATTCTTCTCAGCACAGTTTGTACTTTCACAGTATATCTTTTTACCCAATTTTGACAAAAAAATTGGCAATATAGACCATTTCCCTAGAGCGCCTCACATATAGAAATAGATCTAGATTTATTTGTGTGCCTGAAAATTGTCTTATTTACGGCTTTGGGCAGTTAATGTGTTTGTCCATAGAACAACAAACAACACCGTGTCATTACCAACATTTAATTACATCATGCAGTTCACACATACTGCCCTCTTGTTGAAACACACTGTAGGATATTTTCAAATTACATGTCAGCTAACGTTCCTGGACCGACAGTTGTGACAGGTAGGAAACATACGACACTCCAGCATTGTTTCAAGAACAATTAGAGAATAAGTATCATTAAATGCTACGATGTTTCGAAGTCTCTCCCCTACACACCCCTCAGCCACAATCTTTTTTTTTTTTCGGGGTCCCACCCTTTGTACGCGACTGATATGTAAATTTTTAATCTTACTCCTCCACCCCCCCCCCCCCTCCACACACACATACAGGAATGTTAGAGAGGATGTTTTAAAGTGAGTGTCGATCTTTCCCTGGCTAAGACCACTCCAGTATGAACTTCACCTCTTCAGCGTAAACGTTTGTCTTCTGTTGGATTTTGTCTAGTGGTTTACAGCTCACTTTTTTTCTCTTTTGCCTTTTGCTGTCAGGTGCTCTGTCTGTCAGCCTGTCTGTCTGTCTGTCTCACTGTCTGTCCCTCTCTCTCTCTCCTTTTGTAAGCTGGTTAAAAAAAAATCGTGACGTACGGACTGAATCTGCTTCAGAAGACATTATAATATAGCTATCTATCTGCCTACTTGCCTGCCTGCCTATCTGTCTGTCTGTCTGTTTGTCTCTCTGCCTGGCTGCTTGTCTGCCTGTCTGTCTCTCTGTCGGTCTCCTAGATTTTTCGGAAGACTTTCAGCCTAAGTCTCTTCTTTTAAAATTTTCTGTCTATTTGGTAAGCGCCAGATAAGACAATCAAGACTGCTAAGGAGAGAGGACGGAATGTTAAGTTGTGACCGTTGTGTTAAGTTTGGTGTAACCGTTGATTTTTCCTACGCAAGGAATTGTTTGCGTCTATCTCTCTGTTTATTTTCGTATCCATCCATCTACAGTAACTGTATCTAAGTCTTCCGGACATTTCTTATTTCCACTCTGTAACCTTTCCCATCTGTCTGTCTGTCTGTCTGTCTGTCTGTCTGTCTGTCTGTCTGTCTGTCTGTCTGTCTGTCTGTCTGTCTGTCTGTCTGTCTCTTTCTCTCTCCCCCTCTCTCTCGTTTAACTTTCAGTCTCTGATATTGTTCTAATTCACCGTGAAAACCCTCTCGCATCTGATATTTCTGTTCACTACCATCAGTTGAAATACAACATTCAATACCCACACAATCATATACAAACAAGAAGTTTCTCAAACCCGGTGGCCCGACCCCCCCCTCAGCCACCCTACCCACCCCCGGGGGTGGCCATCCCTACCAGCCGGAGAGCCAATTGAGACAATCAACAAAAATACAATCTTCTCTCCCGTGAGTTCATTATCCTACAATTCGTGCGCGTGGCCCCGTCATCGCCGACGTACGCCTACAGATTACCCTATCAATACAACCTCGTTATCTTTCGTTTCCCCGCCTTTTTATCGTAAGTCGTTGCAAGTTTTTAAACTGCCAATTGGATGACAGCGGACTTAACGATTTCCATTTTTTTACTTTCCGAGAGCAGCGGAAGAAATTTTAGTTTTATTGATAAATAACAGACGTTGAGGATTTTGCGCCAAGTAGAAGATTTAAGGGTTTTTTAAAACGCGATTTAAGCGTCAC
This sequence comes from Onchidella celtica, assembly GCA_963931925.1. NCBI lineage: Eukaryota > Metazoa > Mollusca > Gastropoda > Systellommatophora > Onchidiidae > Onchidella > Onchidella celtica. Next base: position 41,622,490 of record OZ007582.1, read on the forward strand.
CTTTGTCTCTTTCAAGTAGTGAGAAAAAATTGATAAGTCTTACAGCAAAATGTGCTTTTTATTTTGACTCTTCACTGCGCATGAGTAAAGGGAAACGAACTAGCTGCAAGTGTGTTTTCTTCGCCATTCGAGACTCAGGTATGTTTGTTGAATTCACAAAAATTATCACTCAAGCCTGTACACAAGATTAGGGGAGAAACTCAAGTTGTCATGGTTACTATTGAAGCTGTACAGATTTTCCCCCAGAATAGAGGCTTTTGAATTCACGGTCACCCTGCAGATCTGCTACATAGAAGTACCCCATCGCTGGTAGGTGAATTCGTTTTCGAAATTTCGAAGTGGGCACGGAATAATACTCAATTGTTATATTATTGTTACGCACATTTCCGATCAGTGACCGAACAAGTTTCGTGAAAGGTGCATTTCTACAGCAAAATGTGTCTATTTTTTTTTTAACTGAGACAACTTGGAGTTAAAAAAATATTTTAAAATGCAGGTCCCCAATAAATATAATTAATAATAATAATAACAATAACAACAACAACAACAACAGTAATATTGACAATAATGAAATTATAATATAATAATAACATGTAATGATAATTATAATAATAATAATAAGATAACAAAATAACTTAGAGCAAGCATCACCCCAAAGCCTGCATTTCCATACTTCGATTTTGTTTCACAATTTTGAAGTTGAGATCATAATTATCTCGGTGAAATAGTTATTAAGTCCATGCTCTGCAGTGCAGCATTGCTCACGGAGATTCTTAATTAAGCACTTACGATAAAAACTAAGACATTAATACTTTGCATTTCATATTTGTGTTAATTTTGACGCCCCTGCAGCTGGTAGTAAAGTTGTCCCAAACGATGTGGCTTATCCTTTAGGCTGCTTATTTAGAATTGTGCTCTCTTTTATATTGTATGCAAATTCGCAATACATAATTATTACGTCCTTCTCACAACACTGAATGTTTCATGCCCGGAGATATCATTAGCTTTTCTTTAACATTTGCTCGTCAGGTAACGTAATTCTAGTGAAACCTTGCAGCCGCCTGGCTTTACAGTGAGCAATATATGACCTGACAGTTAACCTTTTCAGCACTGACAAAGTATTGTTTGGAGCTCGTTGATGTTCTTCATCAGTTTTAGATTTCCGTTCTCTGTGAGTAACTTTCAATTACAGCTCAATTATCCGTGATTTAGATGTTTCAAGTTACTATTTGAAGTTGTTGTAATAACTGAATCTGGATATGAACAGGACCTCGAAAAAATTCAGCTCTCGCGACATCAGTAGTCAAAGGGTTAATTGATGCATGTTGAATTATCATTCCTTAGAAAAACCTAATTAATCAATAGTCAAAATGTGGCAAGAAGAAGAAGTTGCATATAGCAAAGTCTCGTGTAAGAAATTATGCAGAAACGATATACCAAAATGCAACCGAAAAACAAAGACAAAACAAGCTTTTTGGCTCTGACATTCTTCAAAATGTTACAGGACAGAAAATGAAATAATTTTAAAAAATCAAACAAATTGAAAAAAAATAAAAAAGCATACGCTATTTTGTCTAATTAATCAATACTGATTTCAATTAATTGATCTGGAAATAATGACAATCATTGTTGGTGATGTCGCGGCAGGTCAGTTTAGATTTTAAAACAGGTAAATTGTAGCCACGGCCCCTGAAATATTGCACTACCCGCTGCATTCAATGGAAACTCAAATAAATATAATGTGCTTGCAGCTACTCAGCAAACTTTACAAGTCTAACAAAGTGCAAACACGGGGAGTCTCAAGCTACAATGCTAAGTCTCATTTGGTTATTGTTTAATCTGTTGTTTTTTTTTATACATTCAAGTTCTGTTTGTAACATTTTCTTGTGTCTGTCTGTTTGTCCACACCCGTCGGTCTCCGCCAATACAATGTTGTTGTTTGTTGTTGTTGTTGGCCAACTTTCCTCCTAGTACCATATTTTGAAATTTCTACACCATTGATCTCTTGTATTTTCTCAGTTAAGCCGTGCAAGCCACTTATTAATTTTGAAAAACAAAATGTGCGCGAGTGTGTAGAAAGCGAAAATAATAATTCTGTCATTCTATCTAAGCCGCTTTGATGTGCAAGGCGATACGTTTTAAGCACGTCGTGTTAATGAAATGTGGGTGGGTCTGACAAAACTGGGCTAAAGGTGAAATGTTCATATTTCCATAAAAAATAAAAATAAGATATTTCTAAGACGATTTGAAATAAAATATTTTAAGGGAAGGCAGAAAAATGGCTAATCTTTTATATTATAAGCAAATCTCAATTTCAATAGAATTTTTTTCCCCCTTTGGAGAGGTTTTCTTGCGAATCTTGTCTGTCGCCTTAAGCCCGATTTCGTCAGATCCACTCACAAATTCATGATTTCTGGGGCAACAACGACGTGGGAATGTTAGCAAATAACTACAGCACTCCGTCAATAGAGGTTAGTAACCATAGTTAATCTTGGGATCTTATGTGGATAAAATCAGATTGAACTCTGAATTAAATTAATAAAAAAACAAAAACAAAAGAAAGCCATTGAAACAATTTAGAGCTTAAAAGAAGAAGAGAAAGAAAGAAAACGCTTGGATAAATAAAGAAACTAAATGTAAATAAATAAAGCAAAATTAACATAAATAAATAAATAAATAAATAAATATAAATAAATAAATAAATAAATAAATAAATATAAATAAATAAATAAATAAATAAATAAATAAAACCAACAAGTTCTTACATTAATTCCAACCATTCATTATCTTCCTCACTGATAATTGTTATTTCATGCGTGTTACAAACTCCGGATTCTCAGCCGTTAATTACTTGCTAACAAAACTGTCCCACTTTCAACTGTCCCATTTTCTTTCATCCGTACTGAAAATTAGCCACCTGTCGTGAGCAACAATGCCGAGCCTTGTAAAGTCGATTAATTTCATAGATAAGTTGACCTTGGACCTTCACATGTGGCCGTTTTGAAAAGGTATGTGGAGTGGCTGGTTGGTAGACACCAGCTTCTGTAACGAGAACACTGACATCATTTTTGTGCTGAATACAAATTTTTTTGCTCTGTAATGATTACGCAATAAATAATTACATATTTGCACTTTGAAAATCTCTTCACATGAGTATTATCAATTAATTTATTGTTTTAATTTATTTAGTCATTTTAGCTCATCCTATGGCTTTGATTTCAGTATGATTCAATGACTTTCTTGAAGATCCAACATAATTAAGCTTATGATTATAATATTCGAATTTCAAACGTCCACCAGAGGTTAAACCACTACCCACCACCACCACCACTGCCACCACCACCAATACCACCACCATCACCACCACCACCATCACCACTAGCACTATCACCACTAGCACTATCACCACCACCACTAGCAGCACCACCACCACTAGCAGCACCACCACCACCATCACCATCACCACCACCACCACCACCACCATCATCATCATCATCACCACCATCACCATCACCACCACCACCACCATCATCATCATCATCACCACCACTACCATAATCACCGTCATCACCACCACCGCTACCACCATCATCATCATCACCACCACCACCACTACCACCACCATCATCATCACCACCACCACCACCATGGCCGGGTTTTGAACCCGGGACCCTTGGCATGGGAGACGAACACCTTGCCTCTAGACCACCTTGTCCCCAACACTTAACAGTAGCATCAGTAGTAACTTACACTTAACAGTAGCATCATGGCCTTCATTTGCTAGTAATCCGAGGACATTTCTAGTACGGTCTTCTCCCTGTCCTATCATTCTGATATATTCTATCTATCGTGTTCTTCTTGGGACAATATGATTGTGATCTTCGTTTAACATACTCCTTCATTCCTTTAGTTCCGCAACATCTTTACTAATGCTCATCTGTTATACTTCCTCCTAGATCTACATACTAAAAGATCTCCCGGTTTTTTTTTTTCTTCCAGAAAATGGAGATTGAACAAACAAGAACTGAAGTAGGGACATGTACACACATGTACACGTGCACAATAGCACGGACAACGTCAACAATAATGGCGTTGTTACTGCGCTTTACTTTATTGCAAGACAAAGTGACGGTTTATTCTCTACCATAAGACTGCGCCTCTGTAGACCATGCCGTGAAGACGCTAGGCATAGAATGCTTTAAAGTTCATTAATCTAACGGAGAACAATGTCGTTCTATCACGGGTATCCAAGTTCTTTCATTTCTGTTATACAGCGAAGTAAAGAAAAAGAGATTGCCTGTGATGTTGTCTGTAAATACCTACCTTATCTATCTGTCTATCCGTCTATCTATCTATCTATCTATCTATCTATCTATCTATCTATCTATCTATCTGTCTGTCTGTCTGTCTGTCTGTCTGTCTGTCTGTCTGTCTGTCTGTCTGTCTGTCTGTCTGTCTGTCTGTCTGTCTGTCTGTCTGTCTGTCTGTCTGTCTGTCTGTCTGTCTGTCTGTCTGTCTGTCTGTCTGTCTGTCTGTCTGTCTGTCTGTCTGTCTGTCTGTCTGTCTGTCTGTCTGTCTGTCTGTCTATCTATCTATCTACCTATCTATCTGCAGAGATTTGATAAGATTTACCGTGTAGCATTGTTAGATAGTCTATCTGCTCTCCATATCACCTGCCGTCATATCTTTACAATAGTCATTTTCACAAACGACAATTAGTTTTGTTTTTAACAATTGAATATTTAGACTACAACTGTCACTATACAATCTATCCCATGGCCTTACTGCATGCATCACTCGACGTTTGCCGCTAGTTGGAATTCCTTGTGTGACAGGAATGATACAGCATGGTTCGCGAAAGCATTATTAGATTTAAGAATTTAAATTGGAAATTGTTGGGAGGAAAACAAAAAAGAAAAAAAAAATTAACTCTGTCCTAAAAGTGTGATAAACCATGACTGCGATTTGACGTCAATGCAAAATGTGTGAGAACCGTGACTACAATCAGTGTTGACATTTTTGAATTTGTTTTAAGAGTTCAATAAAGCCTTGATGTAAACAAAAATCTCCTTGGTGTTCTTGTGGACATCATCCCCTCCGCTCCGCTATTTTTACGGAAAATGACGTATGCAAAAGTATAACACTTTCTGCCTCTATAACGGTGAGGAACGGCGCGGAACGCATGCTGTGGACAAGCATACAGAGGTAAAGAATTTTACTTTTTCATACGTCATTTTCAGTACAAATATCGGAGCGGAGCGGATGTTGTGGACTAGACCAGTTACAGTCAAAAGTCGCGTTGGTTACACTTTTGTGAGAAAACTTGAGTGTGTAAACAGCTTTTAAAGAAAAGTTGATATTAAAAAATCATGTTTTTGCTTTACAACACTGTATGATAAAAGCTATACTGATATTGTGACATGAATTTTAATTTTTATAATGTTTTGAACTTTGTGGCTGTCTGAACTGTGTACGGTACTTACATCGGCGTAACAGAGGATCCCCATTTTGAGCAAGGAAGTGAATGGAAGAATGACTATAACGTTAAGTGAATTAAATATTTAATTAATAGTAAGTAAAACAGAACAAAATGAAATATATAGAAAATAATTAATTAGAAGAATGAAAAAATGAATGAATTTTTAAATAAAAAAATAAAGAATAATAAAGAATAATATAGATAAGTAAATTAATAAATAACAATAATGTTAATTAATCAGTAAGATATAATAAGTACACATTTCTTTGGTTTTTAATAATGTTATGTTATTCTATCAGCCAGTAGTATATAAAAAAAAAATGTCAGTACTGATCACAGACTAATAAATAAACCAGATTGGAAACACGAGCTTCGGGCTGTGTCGTTTTTTACGGAATTTCCCGAGCGGCGGTCGTATAACCAACATGGCCGCCGCTCGGGAAATTCAGATTTTAGTTCTATCTGCAGTGGAAATTTCTTTTTATTTGTCAAGATTGGTTGTACATGTATTAATTTCTTGGTGCGGAACCAAACTTCCGCGTTCAGTAGGCGCGTCAAAATGGTGTCATTCAACATTGTAGCTATGCTAAAGCGTCGGTCGTAAACGTAAACCTAATGTGGCGGATGGTTCATGACCTTTCGCTGTTTTGTGACGTCACACAATGGGTTCATCCAGTCTGGGTATTTTATTAGCCTGTGGTACTGATGAAATGATTTGACTTCTGTGAAAGAGAGAAATTATGTGATGTGGGCAAGTCCATTGATGAACACATGGGTATGATAATGTGAGCAGTAACAATCTGTGGTTGTTGATGTTGTTACCGACGGGGTTTTAAAGACCCTGTAAAATGAGTATTTTTTACTTGTGGTCTACAATGTTTGAAACTGAGAAACAGTGACCCTTTTTCGCATAGGTTGATCGCGATAGGCATTAACTTTTGACTAGGTGGCCATTTTACCTGTGTGTTGACCAGTGTCGCACAGTGCAGATTATAAAACATCACAACTTGAAGGGGATAAACGAGCTTTCTTCCGTTGCTTTTGTTGCCTGCTCTTATTCGGTGCACTCATGTTGGACTCTTGGGATTTTTCTCATATTTTCTTGTCCCTGGTCCCACGGTAGGTAGGATCGAGGGCCTAGTCTTCTCGGATAAGGACGAAAAATTCGGAGGGCGCGTGAGCACGCTGCGCACGTTAAAAGACACCTTGACAGTCGGAAATCGAGAAGAGCAGGCCGAACAGGCCGCTGTCCCGGGCAAATTAAATAAAAAGTTATCTACTCCCTCCCTCTCACCCCATCCCCCCTTCACCCCCCGAAAAAAACAAAACGCCGACCGGCGCTGCACTGCGGTTACGACGTGTCTGCTGCAGTTGTAACTGGGTTACATTGACACTAAGGTAAATTTCCCAATGGGATTAAAAGGGGATACAAAATATAAAATGTTTTAGAAAGTTTATCCGCTTAATTTATCCAGCTATTTTTTTCTTTCTTCCTCTATACTGAAACATCCAGGCCGTGGTATTAAACAACAGCAACAACCAAAAGTGTGACTAGGTTTTCACAGTGAAAACATACCAAAAAGAAATAAAGTTATCACATCACCAAGTAGGGCCTTGACACAAAGAGCTAACTCTGTTTAAAAAAAGGCGATGAAATCTAAATCGTTCGTGCCAGTTTGCTGAAACCGTTGTTCAGTTTTTATGGGATTGTTTTTTGACTTGGTGGATGGATAAGAGTGGGGAATGAAGGATGAGAATTCTCAATATCGCCCACACAATCACTGAGCACAGCATAAACGATTGGCAACGTTGACAAAATAATACCAACAAAATGGCGGCGGATGTAAACAAACATGATCCGTGACGTAGTACGCGTTCAACCTAATTGCCGTGAAGGAGTGATGAGGCAGCATCTCCGACTTTCTGAGCAAAGGAATGGAAAAGAGAGGGAAGAGTATTCTTTTAATTAATTCTATTGGAGTGCCAATGTGTTAATGACGTAATAATAATAGTTCGTCCATCAGGTATGATGATGACCTTAACAACACCAGAGGAATAAAGAACAGAAATTGTTGAGAATTTCAACACATGGACAATAAAGAGAACTAAAGGACACAGAGGACAGAATGGAAAGACTGTTCTTTCATGACTTATGGCTTCTCATGTGACTGATAAGTCCTATTTTTGCCCTGCAGACCCTTCCGCATAAATGACAAGAGTGCTCCGTTGGTTCAGTACCACTGGGCCTTTTCTTGCGCCGTTCTCTTTTTTTTGATAGCCTGCTGGACTCTGTCAGCTTCCCATGCTTTGCTGCCTCTGGTAAGGGACGCCCTCCAATTTGCACGATCAAGCGAGAGCTTTTCCCACTCACTCACATCAATGGCAAAGGCCTTCAGTGATTGCTTGAGAGTGTCTTTGTAACGTCTCTTTGGGGCCCCAACATTCCTCGTTCCATTGGAGAGCTCAGAGAAGAAGATTTGCTTAGGGAGTCTGGAGACGGGCATTCTGACAACATGTCCTGCCCAACGTAGCTGAATTTTTTTCAGGTGGCAGAAGATGCTCAATTCCTTGGCACGATTGAGGACCTCAGTGTCTGGAATTTTATCCTGCCATTTGATCCTTAGGATCTTTCTAAGGCAGGCCAGATGAAAGTGATTTAGCTTTCTGGCATGCGATTGGTACACTGTCCAGGTTTCAGCCCCATAGAGTAGGGTGGGAAGGACCACAGCATTGTACACTTTCAGCTTAGTGTCTGTGCGAATGCCGGCAACATCCCATACTCTCTTTCGAAGCCTGCCAAATGCAGAGCTGGCTTTGCTGATTCTTGAGGGAATTTCAGTATCAACACGAGCCGTGGAAGACAGTGTACTGCCAAGATAGGTGAAGTTCTCCGACACCTTCAGAAGACTGTCATGGACTTTGATATTTGGGGTCACAGGATACTTGTCGTCTGGAGTAGGCTGATGGAGCACTTTCGTCTTCTTTGTGCTTATTGTGAGGCCAAAGTTGTCACAGGCACTAGAGAACTTATCAACACAGTTTTGCATGCTATCCTCATCGTGTGCCAGAAGTGCACAATCATCAGCAAATAGTAGGTCACAGACTTGAGTACTTTTGGTTTTGGTTTTTGCCTGAAGTCTCCTGAGGTTGAATAGACTGCCATCAGTTCGGTACTTGATGCTTACCCCTTGAGGAGGAGAGCTAAAGGCTTCTTGTAGCATTGCAGAGAACATGATGCTAAACAGAGTTGGGGCTAAGACACAACCCTGTTTTACCCCATTTGTGACAGCAAAGGGCTCTGAAACACTGCCGTTGCTTTTGACTGCAGCTTGCATGCCATCATGAAACTGGCGCACTATTGTGATGAATTCGGGTGGACACCCAAACTTCGCCAGGATTTTCCAGAGGCCTTCACGACACACTGTGTCAAATGCTTTTGTGAGGTCAACAGATGTGATATACAGCGCTTTATTTTGTTCCATGCATTTTTCCTGAATCTGTCTGGTAGCAAAAATCATATCCGCCGTTCCCCTCTCTTTACGAAAGCATTGGCTCTCGGGAAGCAAGTCATTTGACGAGAGGTGATCAAGAAGGCGATTCAGAAGCATTCTTGCCAATATTTTGCCAGCAATTGAAAGTAGAGAGATTCCCCGATGGTTGTCACAGACTTGGCTGTCCCCTTTGTTTTTGTACAGATGGATGATTAAAGCATCTCTGAAGTCCTGTGGCAGCTTCCCTGCTTTCAACATATGATTGAACAACTCGGTCAACCTTTCAATAAGCTTTTCTCCACCGAAGGCATACACGTCAGCAGGAATTGAATCCACGCCTGGTGATTTGTTTAAGGCCATCTGATTTGTGGCAGTTCGGGTCTCATTTGCTGTGAATGGCTCGGCAAGAGCTGCATTAATAGGAGTCTGAGAGAGGCGGTCAATGGACTCAGTATTTATATTTGATGGCCGATTTAGCACACCTCCGAAATGTTCTGCCCAACGCTGAATTATGGCATTCAATTCAACAATGCGTGTTGAACCATCTGACGCAAGAAGTGGCGTAGTGCCAGAGCGGGATTGTCCAAACACAGCTCGGAGGCTCTCAAAGAACTTTCTAGTGTTGTTTGTGTCGGCATATTTCTGAGTTTCTCTTACTCGCTCTTCAAGCCAGTCATTTTTCATTTTCCTCAGCTTCTTCTGGAGTACACCCTTACATGCACGCAGTGCATCAGCTTTTGCTGTGGAAGAGGGGTCACTGCAGTGAGCTTGGATGAGACTATTTTTTTCTTTGATGAGCACTTTGATTTCATTATCATTATCATTGAACCAGTCCTGGTGCTTGCGGACAGGAAAACCAACTGTGCTGCTGGCGCAAGAGTGCACAGTCGTATTTAGGTCAGTCCAGCTCTGTTCAATGTTCTCAGGGTCAAAAGTCACGCAATCCAATTTTGAGGAGAGTTCTGATGAGAGCTCGCTCTGTTTCTCAGCTGAGCAGAGTTTTGAAACATTTAGGCGTTTAGGTGGCGCTTTCCCTTGAGGGCGTCTATTGCGCCTCAATGTTAGTCTGAGCTTGCAAACAATGAGTCTGTGGTCAGTTCCACACTCGGCACCACACATCGCCTTTGTTACAAGGACATCCTTTCTGTCAGTCTTCCTTACAATAACATAGTCTATGAGATGCCAATGCTTTGAGCGGGGATGCATCCATGACGTTCTGTTTCTCACGGGGAGACTAAAATTTGTGTTGGTAATGAACAGGCCAAATTCAGCGCACAAAGTAAGTAAGCGCAACCCATTGTTATTGCATGAACCAACTCCATGAGGGCCCAAAACATTTGGCCACGCTGAGATTTCGGAGCCAACCCTAGCATTGAAGTCCCCCAAGAGAATCAGCTTATCAGCTGCCGGGACAGAGCTTATGACAGATTCTAGATCAGAATAGAACTTGTCTTTGGCTTCATCTGGGTTTGTCATGGTGGGCGCATATGCGCTAATGAGGGTGGCTGACTGGCTTTTCCCAACTGGGATCCTGAGTGTCATTAGCCTGTCATTTATTTCAATTGGCATGGACTGCAGGTTTCTGACAAGGTCATTTTTAATTGCAAACCCAACACCATGCTGTCTCGGTTCGACTGCACCCTTGCCTTTCCAGAAGAAGGTGTATCCACCACTGAGCTCTTTGAGTTGGCCACTATCAGGGAGTCTGGTCTCACTGAGTGCCACTATGTCCAGGTTGTACCTGCTGAGCTCAATGGCAATAAGTGCAGTGCGTCTTTCCGGGTTGTTTGAGTTGTCCTGTAGTGTGCGTATATTCCAGGCTCCTAGCCTGAGTAAGCTGAATTTCTTTTTGTTTCGACCGCAAAAAGGGATCCCCACTGGTCGCGGTATACCAGTCAGGGTGATGTGAAGTGGGCTTTCTTTAGGGCACCTTTTCTAGCCCCTTCCTCAGTTGAGGTGAGCAGTGCTATCCTTAAACAAGGCTGCTCAGCTACTGTGGGTGCTGCCTCCCCACGCCTCCACTTCAATCGACGATGAAGCGACCATAGCCCACAGCCACCAACGTGTAGGTCTGTGCTAACAGCTTCCAGTCTATCCAAACCTGCTGCCACCGCACTCGCCCATCGCCGTTGGAATTTTGAGAGGAAAGAAGACGAGACAAAGATGAAAGAAGACGAGGTGAGTGTTAAGACTGGCGCAAAGAATTTGTTTTTAGTGAGAAAGAGCTGCGCAAACATCAGACTCACTCTCTCGCCTGGACACAACTTATCCAAGTGGCAAGACAGGGTCAAGACGACTGGAAATGTATCCAGGTGCAGGATGATGCCAGAGGGACAGTCATATTGCCTGACCGGCTGCCTGTAGGCTACTCCACAGCCTCGCAGTCCCAACTGACTAGGGTGAAAGACCCAAACCAAAGAACACCAATACTGGTGGATGCTCTGTGTCACGATATCCAGGCCAGAGTGACGGTATATTGCCATCTGCCCTATGAATCAACCACTGGCCTGCTGCCGCCAGCTTCGAAGCTGCGTCCGGGAAATTTGCTCAATTCTTCGTCTGTGATTTAGGCAAACAAGCCTATGACCACACCGCTACCGGGGGCCAATATGAAGGACTCAAGTACTGAGGGTCACATTGTGCCCTAGCATGTGGCCGTTGGGTTAGATGAAACCTCCTCCGCCCTGGCCGTTTGCACCGACAGGTGCACGCCCACTAATACCATGCTAGCGTACCAGTTCATGAAACAGGTTGTACTGGATTACATGTTACCAGTAGCAGATTTTTCTGACCTGACATCATGACGTTAATGACGTACTCTTTAATTAAATACATGACTGGCATTGTCAATAACACTGGTGTAAAAAAGCCTTAGCAGTTGTTTTTAAGCACCTTTCTTTTATCTCTGAAAGTCGAGAATTTCAAAATCAACGTGCCACTGACTATCCTTGAAAACTGCCACATTTCGATCAGCTGCCATGTTTATTACATGTTTCATTATTTATTATTATTTCTATTATTAGTACTGCTATTACTTTCAGTATTGGCGTTATTATTATTATTATTTACACAGGTGATTCCCTGGTTTTATACTCTAAGTCAGTGAAGTATTCTTTTTTCTTTAGTTCTTCAACTTTCCCGTCAGCATACTGCTGTATTTTGTTATCTTGTGTTATAATTCTGTTCACGTCTATTGAGGGTTGTTTTGTTTTTTAATGTCGGAAAGAAAATTCTTAAATCGTTCGAGAAAAATGTGCAGGTGTAAGTTCTGGCATGAGGAACATAATTAATTTATAAACGTAACAAAACATAATTGAGGGTTGGCAAAAAATAATGTCTTATGTCCAAAATACCCAAAGTGAGAAAAATGAGTTTGAAATCTTAAAATTTTAATGAAGATTCTGTAACAGCTGAGGTTGTTCTAGCACGTTATAGTAGGGGGGAGTTAGTTGATCTAACTACAACCCTTTAGAAAACGAAACTATTACAGCTGTAAAATAAATAAACACGAGATCCGACGATAGATTAAATAATACTAAAGTTTAATAACTGTATAGTGAACAATAAATTACTAGGAAGACGCCAGCGAAACTAAATATCTACGCCACACAAAAGGAAACTCACTTACTCACCGACCAACCACTCACACAGGTCTATATATATAAACATTCCTACAGAAAGTTCCCGAAATAAACGTTACCTTTGCCCTCGCACAAACTAACCAATCACGTATCAATACGTTATCAGGTTACATCACTCAAGGCCAAATCTGGCGTAAACATTCGTATCCACAACGTTATCGAATATTCGGGAACATACTAATATTTACTGAACGAGTCAAAACACCTGACAACAAGCGGGCGAGGAAAAAACTACTCACTAGGAGAAGAAGGTCAGGTCATGGAGTACAGTACACTCTGGCGGTTGTCAACAATAAAATGAAAACAGAAATGAACACATGCTCACCAGTGTAACAAGAAAACGGGGGAGGGCAAGGGATAGCTTGCAGATGCTACAAAACTCCCCAATTTAAGTTGAATATTTTTCAACTCCAAAACATTATTCAGCGTCTGCAATATCTTGAAATAACAATCTTACAGTACTCCCAATCTCACAAAGGTAGTTGCTAATTCTATTACAATTATTAACAATTTCAGTGCCTTCCCAAATTTCATCGCAAATACAATACAATGCAATATCCTTTGCATCACTAATACAATGACTAATACAGTTTCATCATTGTGACAAACCAACGGTTAACAGTAGGCCTACTAGTCAAAATAGTACAATGCCACCACTGTGGTGAAACAATGGTCAACGATATTATTACAAATCATATATGGTGAAACGATGGCCCATCGTTTACACAATGCTTCGTGCACGAACCATAGCATATAACTTGTTGTACATAACATGGTTATCTCCAAAATGTATAACTCATACGTACAATGGCAAAAATACCAATACATACCAACCACTGATCAGGGTCTTTCTTCATCATATTAGGTCAAAACAAGTTACAACATTGCAATATAACACAAACACTGCTTGCTCGCAGTCCCCATTTGGGTTACATTTTCCAAAAATTACACCAAGTTCCATTGGTAACTAATATGACATAGCATAAAATCAAAATGTGACTAACACATCATGACTCTCTATCAGCCATCAATTCAATATTCAGTCACAGATGAACTATGTCCCCAATTACAGTACAATACTGCCGTCCTAGAAATTCATCTAGTAGGCAAAAGTATGGGTTACAATGCATTTCACTGATAGTGTACTACTTTAAAATAATCGGCACAGACATTTTCTCTGCCTTTTACGTAGTGAATCCTGAATCGATAAGACTGTAAAAATAAACTCCATCGTAATAACTTTGGACTGTCAAACTTGGCAGAGTTCAAAAACTCTAATGACCGATGGTCAGTTTGGAGCACAAACTCCTTTCCATACAAATACAAAGTAAACTTTTTTACAGCCCAAACAATAGCTAAACATTCGCGCTCTGAGACCGAATATTTTGTCTCACGAGGCAATAGCTTACGACTAGCATATGCCACAGGGTACAACTTTCCCTCATGTTCCTGCATAAGACTAGCGCCTAATCCGCGACCTGATGCATCAGTTGCTAAGACAAACTCTTTGGAAAAATCTGGCAAACATAACACGGGTTTGGAGATAATGACATTCTTCAAAGAGGTGTACGCTTTCTCCTGCGTTTCATCCCACTGAACTATATTGGGCTGACCCTTTCTAAGTAAATCAGACAATGGTGATGCAATCGCTGAAAAGTTAGGAATAAATTCATGGTAATATCCCACTAATCCTAAGAATGCTTTCACTTCCTTCTTAGTGGTGGGTCTGGGTGCGTCTCGTACCTTACATACATTCTCTTCTAACAAGCCAATCATACCTTCTCCCACTAAGTGCCCAACAAAGTCTACTTCAGACGTTCCAATCAGACACTTCGATGGTCTTGCAGTTAATCCAGCTTGGTCCATCCTCTGCAGTAAGTCCTTGAGAGTCTTCACGTGCTCGTCGAATGTCTCTGTATGAATCAGCAGGTCGTCCACATATGCTGTCACATTGTTCATTCCACGGATCAATGGCTTTACGATCCTGTTCAGCGTGGCTCCTGAGTTCATCATCCCAAAATGCATCCGAATGAATTCATAGTGTTCGCCCATGGTGACGAACGCCGTCTTGGGAATGTCTTGCTCTCGAACTTTCACTTGCCAGTATCCCTTGCTCAGGTCAATCCGAGAGAATAATTTTCCTCTCGAGAGACTCTGAAACACTTCTAATGGCGCTGCTGTCGGATGAGGGTCGAATACTGTGATCTTGTTTAACCTCCTGTAGTCGATGCAGACTCGGTTGGATCCGTCCTTCTTCTTGACGGCAACAACAGGTGAAGCATAAGCTGATGAGCTCCTTCGAATGATGCCCAGCCGTTCCATGGTGCTAAGCTCCTCGTTCAATGAGTCGCGCATAGCGTAGGGCACCGGGTATGGTCGTTGACGAACTGGTACTTCTGTCGTCAGGTCGATGCGATGTTCACCCAACTGACAGCATCCAGGGAGATTGGTGAAGACGTGCTGGTAATTCTTCACCACATCGCAGAGTTCTTGACGTTGTTCCGATGTCAGTTGCGTTCCATACTGGACATCTCTGTAGCCTTCATTCTGGTCCCAGCTTCCTAGGTCGGCAAGGTCCTCCGTCGTTCCACCGTTGTCGCCTTTCAGGTCGCAGTCCTCGATGATTGTCATGCCAGCTGACTCCACGGGTTGACTCTTGTCCATCATGTCGTCCTCTGCCAGTACAGTCTCAGCACTATCACCGCCGCCGTCCTTTATGGCGTTGACATGTTCAGGCGTGGTATCTCTCCTACTGTTGTCCATCCCACACATCTCGGTCACAATAGGTCTCGGTTCCATTGCCACTGCTGCTGCTTTTGACGTCCTTGGAATGTATCTCTTGAGGAGGTTGGCGTGCAAGGTCTTTTCTTTTGCACCCATCTTGACTCTATAGTCGTTAACACCGACAACTGAGACTACCTTATATGGTCCCTTCCATTGGACTAGGAGCTTGTTAGTGTTCGTCGGCAGTAGCACCAACACTTCATCTCCGGGGCGGAACTTCCTCTCTCGCGCCTTCCGGTCGTAGTAGGTCTTCTGTCTACCTTGAGCCTTGGAGAGTTCTTCCGTCGCTAACTTCCATGTGTCCTCCAGCCTCTCACGTAGTTCCATGACGTACTGGTAACTGGTCTTCGTTTCCGGCTCCTCTACGTCCTTGGTCCATAGTTGTCGTAAGATGTGCATTGGTCCTCTCACAGTTCTCCCATACAGCAACTCGAATGGGGCAAACTTGGTCGACTCTTGAGGAACTTCATGATATGCGAAGAGCAGCGGGTTGATGTATCTGTGCCACTGCTTGGGTTGCTCTGCGCACAGTCGTCTCAATGTTTTCTTCAGCGTGCCGTTGAATCGCTCCACCAACCCGTTGCACATAGGGTGGTAGACTGTAGTGGTCGACTGTCGAATTCCCAGTAGTCTATTCGTTTCCTTCATGACATCTGACATAAACTGGGTCCCTTGGTCCGACAAGATCTCTTCGGGCACACCCAAACGGCTGTAGATGTTCACTAAGGCTTCTGCTACCGTTTCTGCGTCGATCTTCTTCAAGGGTGTGGCTTCGGGGTAACGAGTAGCGTAGTCTATGTACACCAGGATATACCGATGTCCACCTTCACTTGGGGGGTCGATAGGTCCTACTAAGTCCACGGCCACTCGCCTAAATGGTACGTCCACTACTGGCATACTCTGCAGGTGCACCTTTGGGGTCGCTCCTTTGTTCACCGTCCTCTGGCATATGTCGCATGAGCGGCAGTATCTCGCGACGTCACCTTCAATTCCAGGCCAATAAAAATTGCTCATAACTCTGTCTTTGGTTTTCTTCACGCCGAGGTGTCCTTCGACGATCGAGTCGTGGGCTACACTCAGTACATACTCTCTCAGTTTTTCGGGTAGTACCACTTGCCTTATAACCGTCGCCTGTCTCAGGTCCTTGTAGATCCGGTACAGTACTCCTCCATGTTTCTCAAAATGAACAGATTTATCGCCTCTATTAGTTGGGATCTTCTTCTGCTCTAACTTCCTAATGACTTCGTCTTCTCCTTGGAGTCGGATAAGTTCCTCTCTATCCACTCCCGCGTGCCGTTCTGCCCTCGGCACCTTCAGCGACGTAGACCGGTCCTTCCTCTTCTCCTGGGCCCTCGTGGTCACCGCTCCTACCATCACCTCAGTATCAGGGTCGTACGGATCCTTCGCTCCGTCCACGTTCCCGACTACTAGGTCGCAGATGGTCTCCGGGAGACACAGCGCCGTCACTTTGCCCGTCAGGTAAGGCGTCTTCACGTCGATAACGGCTTCCTCCGCCGCTAGCAAGGAGTTATCGATCCTCGCGATAAGTTTCTTCCTACCGGTGAGCTGTCCGTCGTCCACCAGTGCTCGCCGCACCACTACACCTTCACAGCCGGTATCTCTTAGGACATCTACCGCTCGATTTCCAATCAAGCCCTTCATCACTGGTAACTTCAGTTTCTCCACGGTCCTTCCGTCACTGCATCCTCCGCAAGTAACAGGCACCGCTAACTGTAGCTTCCCGTCCTTCATTACCGCTTGAACGTTGATGCTGGTGTCAGCCGTCGTCGCATCCGGTCTCGACGACTCGTCCGCCGCTATCACTACGGCCGCCGCCGCCTTGTTCGGCTTGCCTCGTCCCATATCCTTCTGGGCTGGACACATCCTCCGAACGTGGCCTGGCTTTCCACAAAGGTAACATTTCAACTCACCTTTGTCGTTTAACTTTGCACGACACTCCGTCGCCTTGTGTCCCGGCCTCTGGCACCTATGGCAGACCTGTGTGCTTCTGTCTCCGTTGGGCCTCTGTCGCACTGGCCGGCTCTGCAGTCTGGCGCTCCCGCTGAGCGTCCGGTTCCTCGCTACCAGGTACGCCTCCGCTGAATCTGCGATGTCCTGTAGCGTCTTTGGTTTCCTCTCCCTCACATGGGTTGCAAGGTCTGGTGGGCAGGCATTGATGAATTGCTCTCTGACGAACAGATCTCTCACTCCTTCGTAGGTCTCCTCCGTCTTCGACAGCTTTATCCACCTCTCTAAATAGGTCTTGATCCTGGTCAAAAACATTCCAACATCTTCTCCATCTTCAGGCTTACCTTGTCTGAACATGAGTCTGTATCCGTCCTCTGACAGGTTGTACCTCTTCTGCAACGCTTCCTTGACCTTGTCGTAGTCCTTGGCTTCGTCGATCGGTAGTCTGCAGAAGCACTCCAAAGCTCTCCCGGTCAGCAGGGCAGACAGTGATGTCGTCCAGGTGGATCTGGGCCATTCAGCTGTCTCGGCAAACCTCTCAAACCGCAGCAACCAGCTGTCCAGATCGCCCTTCTTGTCCTGAAATGCAGGTAGCTTGGGTCTCTTAGAACTGGCGTGGTCATCGGTCTTCTGCGCTGAGTCGTTGCCTCCACGTTGCTGGCGCATCCTCTCTATCTCCAACTCGTGGTTCATCTTTTCCCTTTCCAGCTGTCGTTCAGCCTCCTTCTCTTGTCGTTCAGCCTCCTTCTCTTGCCGTTCAGCCTCCAGCTGTCTTTCTCTTTCTAGGCCTTCACGGAGGTAGTCCCGTCTCTCCTGCCCAGTGAGCTCCATAGCGTCTGCTTCCTGGCTAAGCCTTCCAATAACCTCCGACATGTTGTAGATAGCTTGTCGATGATATTCCTACAATAAACTATGTAAATAAATCTAGTAATTTTGATCTGGTCCGCTCGAATATGGTCGGATCCCGGACGAGCCCCCAATATGTAACAGCTGAGGTTGTTCTAGCACGTTATAGTAGGGGGGAGTTAGTTGATCTAACTACAACCCTTTAGAAAACGAAACTATTACAGCTGTAAAATAAATAAACACGAGATCCGACGATAGATTAAATAATACTAAAGTTTAATAACTGTATAGTGAACAATAAATTACTAGGAAGACACCAGCGAAACTAAATATCTACGCCACACAAAAGGAAACTCACTTACTCACCGACCAACCACTCACACAGGTCTATATATATAAACATTCCTACAGAAAGTTCCCGAAATAAACGTTACCTTTGCCCTCGCACAAACTAACCAATCACGTATCAATACGTTATCAGGTTACATCACTCAAGGCCAAATCTGGCGTAAACATTCGTATCCACAACGTTATCGAATATTCGGGAACATACTAATATTTACTGAACGAGTCAAAACACCTGACAACAAGCGGGCGAGGAAAAAAATACTCACTAGGAGAAGAAGGTCAGGTCACGGAGTACAGTACACTCTGGCGGTTGTCAACAATAAAATGAAAACAGAAATGAACACATGCTCACCAGTGTAACAAGAAAACGGGGGAGGGCAAGGGATAGCTTGCAGATGCTACAGATTCAAATAATTGCAATAATAACTTCAACACGGTCAGATGTGTAGTTTTATTTCGCTATGAAAAAAAGTCACACTTTTATGTCTTTCAATATCTACAGGCATTTAAAAGCAGCGAATGAAATTGGACATAACACATTCTGGTTGAGACGCCTCAATATATGCCAAAAAAAAAAAACAACAACATAAAAATCGAACCCATTGACGCATGTCGTGCCTATTGTTGGGTTCCTTAAGGATCACTTGTAATTTATCATGGACATAATAGATTTGTCGTCCAGAGCTGTTGTGTAATCATTACTCATAAACAGCTAATTATTACAGGGGTACGAGTTTGGATATTTTTGTCCACAGGGCTGCCCATGAGGGACTTGCATCCGAGTTTTGGCTATTTTGGACACCTCCATCCCCCCACCCTGCGTACACTTTTCATAGGCTACGTTTGGCCTCGACACGCCCCCCCCCCCCCCTTTTCCACCACGAATAACGCCTAGTTGTTTGGAATTCATTGTATAGCTCTTAAATTATTCACTACAGACAGTAGGACAAAATGGGAATTTACTGATAGCCCAGGTCAGATTTCAAAATATTAAAAAATACAAACACAAAAACAGAACAACAGAAAAAAGTGGAGTCACAGCAAACCTTGAAGCAAAATCAAAACATAGTGGCTACGTTTACGGCAGCCGGTTAACACAGTCCACCGTTTTCTTTGTTCGGCTTTACTCCCGTTCGTACAGCAGCGCATCCTTTCTTTGTTTTTTTTCTATTGGGGTATGAGCGTAATCTGCCGTAAACGTAGCCACTGCCAAATCAAAATGCAGCCCAAAGAAAGCTTTGTATGTACCAAAGCCTTCTTATTTCTTTATACTCCAGGCTTTGCTACATACAACTTTTTCTTTTTTCCACATTTTGACCCAGATCAGTTTCAGACATTGCAAAATATAGTTTTCTCTTCATTCCTGTAGTTATTACTTACAATTCTGAATTGATATGTCGAGGGCAGCATGGTAAAATAGCGTAACTCGGTTTTTACAAAATTTTTCAGGAGAAGCAAAAGCTGAATAACTCTCTTAATACATGTATTAACGTGACTTTAAAAAACAACCAAATACGTTATTCTAAGCTTATTTTCCAGAATTTAACCTCCAATTTTTGAAGCAGTCTGCGGGTTGTCAGGGCTATAAGTATGCCAAATAGGTCTATCTCAATTTTTGAAAAAAAGGGAAAGTCTAGTAAAGTTCTTTACTTCTTGTTCTTTAATACTTCTTTAATCCCATTCGGGAAATTTGCCTTTGTATCATTGCAGCCCAGTTACAACTGGAGCAGATACGTCGTCGCCACAGTGCAGCACCGATCGATTTGGTGGGGGGGGGGGGGTGGAGGAGATGGAGGAGTGGTAGGGATAAGTTTTGATTTAATCTTTTTGGGTTTAAATTTTGCACGGGCAGTGGCCTGTTCGGCCTGCTCTTCTCGATTTCCAACTGCCAGGGTACATTTAACCTGCGCAAACGTGCACGAGGGCATTCCGAATTTTTCGATCTTATCCGAGAAGACTAGGTGATCGATCCTACCTATCATAGAATCGGGGACAGGAAAATATGAGAAAAATTCCGAAATTCCAACATGCCTGCAGCGACCGGGATCTGAACCCGATACCTTCGGCATGAGAGGCGAGCGTCTTATCTCCAGACCACCGTGTGTCCCCCCCCCCCCTGCCCCCACGATGGTTGCGATCAACGGATTAAGATGCTGCCCTGGATAAACATCTCAAAAAGAGTGACTGCCAATCCTCCTTTAAGTCGCAGTCGTGTTCAGTATTTGACACACAAATGAGCAACTGTAGGAAATGTGTTCCAGTTTCTGCTGTACTCACAGACAATCTAATTATTGTGTCAAACCTTTTTTTTCTGTGGTTTCTTCTATTTAGAGACACGACAAACAACGGTGACATTTGGCGACAGCTGATGACGGTGGAAACATAGAATAAAGCAACGTATTCATTCAAGGCCATGAGGCTGATATTGCTGGGAGAGTGCGAGAGAGAGAGAGAGAGAGAAAGAGAGAATGTATGTGAGAGAGTGTGGGATAGAAAGAGAGAGGGAGAGAGAAAGAGACAGAGAGATGTGTGTGAGAGAGAGAATGAGATAGAAACAGAGAGAGAGAGAGAAGAGACAGAGAAGTAGATAGATAGATAGATAGATAGATAGATAGATAGATAGATAGATAGATAGATAGATAGATAGATAGATAGATAGATAGACAGATAGATAGATAGATAGATAGATAGATAGATAGATAGATAGATAGATAGATAGATAGATAGATAAATAGATAGATAGATAGATAGATAGATAGATAGATAGATAGATAGATAGATAGATAGATAGATAGATAGATAGATAGATAGATAGATAGATAGATAGATAGAGTGCAGGAAAGAAAGAGACAGACAGGGAAGGAGAAAGGGAGACAGACAGACAGACAGACAGACAGACACACAGACAGACAGACAGACAGACAGACAGACAGACAGAGACAGACAGAGATTGCAGACCTGTCAGCATCATGTAAAAAGCTATTTATACTTCTCGTATTTTTTAAACATTGTCAGGGATGACTTTCTCTTCTTTTTTTTAAACTGGACCATCCACCAACGCATTCAGTTACAATATTTTGCTTGAAATCGCTAAAGAAAGAATTATTTGATTTTGATTTTTGGAAGAGAGATAAAAATTTTCCAGACGAGCCAGTTTCCCCCAGATCCTCTCACATTTAAACAAAAAAAAAATGTTCGGTACATATGAGTATCTAATTCAGCCAAATAGGCTCTATCTATTGACTGCAGATAACACAGAGTATATTGTAGTCCAGAGAATCTTCAAATGTTCTTTTCGCTAAAGTTGCGATTTTTAGTTTTTGCTTACTTTTAACCTATTCAGTGCCCAGAATAATTCCATGCGTGTACCAATGCATTCTCAGATTTGTCTATCATTTTGGGATGCTGTAGAAAAACGGCTAAATCCCTGTTTCTGATATTATAGTTATAAAACTATAACTGTTTAACTTACGGAACCTAAGAAACGAAACAAGGATAACGTTTATTTACTGACGATTAGCACAGTCCTGGCAACCTATAATTGGAGAGAGAAAGAGAGAGAGAGAATGATTACATCTAGCGCAAGGGTGACACGGAGAGAGAGAGAGAGAGACAGAGAAGGAGAGGGAGAGAGAGAGAGAAAGATAGGGCGAAAGAGAAATAGAAAAGGGAGATACACAGTCTTTCTCTCTCTCTCTCTCTCTCCCTCTCTCTCTCTCTCTCTCTCTCTCTCTCTCTCTCTCTCTCTCTCTCTCTCTCTCTCTCTCTCTCTCTCTCTCTCTCTCTCTCTCAGCCTTCCTTAGACTAGATGTTATTAATCCATGACAGTTTTTTGTTTTTTTTTGTGAACTGTCTCAGTTATGAAAGCGGACACATTTTGTCAGTCATGTCTCCATAATCACTACTTCATTAATTTCATAGAACATCAAAGATTAATTATTTGTGTTTAACAGTTTCTATGATTATGTTTCGTTCAAATTTCAATACAACATCTCCAATTTGTGACACCTTTCAGATTTTGACAACACTGCCAGAACAGGTATCAGTAAAACATTGTGCACTTACCAAGAAAAGGAGTCACTGGCCATACCCGGATGTACCACAAGACGATTAATCGGGTTTCTACAGTCAAGACAAGCCAATCACGCAGTAGCTGCATTGTCATTATCACCATAGCAATTACTTTCGAGATTTGACGATATCGGAATCTCCAAACACGTCAACTGAAGTGTTTGATCACAGCAGTTTGTTTATCATTGGAAATCACACGGTGACGTACGTAGTCGTGGTATATGCTGTCCCTAGATCAAGCAAACGGGCCTGTACCTTATAATACGGACAACCTGACAGACAGGTCATTTGCTGAAGATTTTCACGGTATCTGCCTTCAGAATTTCACATTACAGTAGTGTTACCTGAGGCGGTGAGTAGAAGGCTCAGTGCTGTAGTCAATCATGTTTCCTGCTCACAACATGGGTACCTTTGTCACGGTTAAAGCTGAGAATGACGACGGAGTATTCTTGGGGTAAGTAGACAAAACTGTGGTTTCTCCATTATGACAATTTGTCACTATTAGTAGGGGGACAGTGTCGGTAGCGAGATAGGGTCATTAATGTCAGTAGTATGTCAGTGACAGTAGCATTTAATGTCAGTAGTATGTCAGTGTCAGTAGTATGTCAGTGTCAGTACTATGTCAGTGTCAGTAGTATGTCAATGTACGTCCGATGAAAGTGTCAGTAGTGTGTCACTGTCAATATTATGTCAGCGTCAGTAGTATATTAGAGTCAAGAGTATGTTAATTTCAGTAGTATGTCAGTGTCCTTAGTATGCCAGTGTCCTTAGTGTGTTAGTGTCCTTAGTGTGTTAGTGTCCTTAGTGTGTTAGTGTCCTTAGTGTGTTAGTGCCCTTAGTGTGTTAGTGTCCTTAGTATGCCAATGTCAGTAGTCTGTCAGTGTCAGTAGTGTGGCAGTGTCAGCAGTGTGTCAGTGTCAGCAGTGTGTCAGTGTCTTTAGTGTGGCAGTGTCATTATTATGCCAGTGTCAGTAGTGTGCTAGTGTCAGTGTTAGTAGCTTGTCAGTGTCCATAATATAACAGTGTCAGTATTATGTCATTGTCAGTGTCAGTAGTATGTCAATGTCAATAGTATCTCAGTACTCTGTGTACTCTTAAGTCCGGAGGAACTTCAATCAGGTTAAAGTTCACACTAGTGAAACATAGTTCTTCAGGTTATGAGACAGAATACGTGAAAGTGATTTTTTAAATACACTATTTCCTTTATATTTTTGGCACCTGCAACGTGACTTAATGAAGTATTGTGGATTTGTCCCTAGAAATAAGAACATCCTTTGATAAAATTCACCTCTTGTCTCTTCCCAAATGTCAATACGCAGCCAGCTCTAGGAAAGTTCAGGCAGTGCGCACATTGACATTTCGTCTATTGACTGCAGAAACAAGATTTCTTTGGAAACTATGCTTGGTGTACGGGAAGGGGGGGGGGGGAGGGGTTGAGATTCGATCTGCTGAATGAGAGAATAGGGAGATGGTAAGAGAGAGAACAATGGCACACAGACAGACAGACACACACACAGACAAATAGATAGACACAGAGAGAGGGAGAGAGAGAGAGGGAGAGGGAGAGAGAGAGAAGGAGAGAGAGAGAGAAAGAGAGAGAGAGAGAGGGAGAGTGAGAGAGGGAGAGAGAGAGAGAGAGAGAGAGAGAGAGAAAGCGAGAGAGAGAGAGAGAAAGAGAGAGAGAGAACGAAATTTGAAATATAACATTTCTTTCTTTATCTAAAGACAAGAATGCTTACGATTTTGCAGAGATGCTTATGACAAACTGTTCTACGTGGATCCAATCAAATTCTATTGATTCTTGATTTGATGAATGGCTTTAGAATGTACCTGTTTCTGTCCATTGTTGGTTCTTTCACTGACGGTGTCTGTCTTAATCTAATTATTGTCTGTAAAGTCGTTTACTACATTCATGCCCTCTAGCTCTACGCACTTAGTAAAGCGTATGATATACCTGACTGTCTATCTTTGAAAAAAAAATGTGTAAGGGGAGGGGGGGGGGGGAGGTATCATACTAAGCCCTCAGCGTCACAGCCAGTTCTGCATGCAAAATGTACACTCAAAATAGTGACAGACGGTAACTGTGTCTGACCAGGCCTAGTATAATATTAGGGTTTTCCCGGATTTACTAAAAAAAAAAAAGAGAAATTATTATTATTTTGTGTGCATCTTGCATACTTCTTTAATCCCATTTGGGATGGCCGGGAAATTTGCCTTAGTGTCATTGCAACTCAGTAACAACTGGAGCAGACACGTCGTGGCCATAATTTAGCACCGTCCTGCAGGGTTTATTTTGGGGGGGGGGGGGAAGGGAGAGAGAAGGAGGGAGTGGGAGGGATAAATTTTCTTTAATTTTGTGTTCCCAGTGTTCGGCCTGCTCTTTTTGATTTCTACCTGCCAAGGTATCTTTAACACCAGCAATATGCACACGGGCCCTCCGAGTTTTTCGTCCTTATCCGAGAAGACTAGATACTCGATCCTACCTCCCAAAGGATCAGAGGCAGGAAAATGTGAGAAAAATCCTGTAATTCCAACATGCCTGCACCGACCGGGATTCGAACCCGGTACCTTCGGCATGAGAGGCGAAGACTTTATACTTACCCCCTAGACGACCGTGTGTCCCAGGTTATTATGATATGCACTTCTTGTCTGCCAGCAACGTCAAAATTGGGCCAAAAAAAAAAACAACGTTGTATGTAGCAAAGCCCTGAGTAATAAATAATACCCAAACGATACAAGGCAAACTAAAAGAGAAGACAGAAAATGTTCGGTATGTCGGCTATCGCCTTTATCAAGAAAAAAAAAAAGAAAGAAAAAATACAACAAGAGAAAAAAAGAAAAATGGAACAGGTAAAACAATGGAACTATAAAAGATTTCAATAGGAAATAATATAGAATCGAAACAGAATACGCGTGTACTTATCTGCGAGTTCTTGCTTGGTTAGCAGCACAAAAGCACATCTGCCAATGTATGGAAGCTCGAAGTGACGTCACTTCAATCAGTCACTAATCAGTAAACTAATCAATGATCGATACTCAATACTTCTTTTGTGAAAGTTAGCAGCCTTTTTTATTACTATTTCTTATTCATATTATTGTCATTATTATAAATAATAATTCAGCTGAATTACTACGATTATTATTAGATTTTCTTCCAAGTTGTGGGTATGTAGTAATTTCTACTGACGTTCGGTTCAGACCTCTTTCTTCATTTCATTAAAGGTGGGTTTCCATGTGTACAGAAACGGAAACACAAGTGGCAACGGAAACGTCAAAAACTGATCAAGTAGTAATAACGAAAGAGTGTTTCCATGTGTGCGGAAATGGCGTTCCGTTACACGCGAAAAGATTCATTCAAGTTCACTTCTTGAAAGGTTTTTGACGTTTCCGTTTCCGTACACATGAAAACTCAGCTTTATCGGTTTGTTCTCCTCACTGTTGCTTTGCTTGCTCTTTGGAATTGAACCTGAAATTGTTCCCGAAGGTTTTTGGTCGGGGGAAGGGGGGGGGGGTCGGGGAGGTAATATGAATCTGAATGACTCTGAGGGAGTGTCGGCAATATAACGGCCACTGTGCGCTTTTTTTTTTCGGGGAAGGGGGGGGGGGGGGGGAGGGGTACCGCACTGTAGCCTGAGGCTCAGAGCTTGACCAATCAAGGACTTCACGAATAAAAATATAACGGGAAAAGACTTGTATACAATATTTTTATCTGTAAAGTCAAAATATTGCAAAAAGAAAATGTTGTATGTAGCAACGGCTCGTGTAAGAAACAATACCCAAACGACAAAACGAAACGTAAACTAAAAGAGAAGACAGAAAATGGCCGATATTTCGGCAACAGACTTTTTCAAGGGGAAAAAAAAAACACCAGAAAAACAACAAAAGAAAAAAAATTTGGAAAAGTGAACAGATAAAACAATCGAACAATAAAGATTTGAACAGGAAATATACAGAATCTAAACAGAACATCTCTACTTAACTGCGAGTTCTTGTTTGGACAGCAGTACAGAAGCACGTCTGCCAATTTTTTTTTTGCCTATAGCCTGGCTGCTGCCCCACAGTTTTTTCTGTGGCTTCTATAATATTTCGTCAGTATTTTTTACTGTACAGTTTTCGGGGACAAAAAAAAAAAGTGTTTTGTAACGATCTGGAATGAATTTTGTAACTATGTTAAAAATCTTCAAATCAACGAACAGATTTCATTCAGCCTCCCTTAAGAACTCAACAAGTTGATTTAAAGATCTCCAACAAGACAAAGACTAAAGCCACGAGACCTGAATAGAAAGGGGAAGAGATAGGTATTTAGACGATCTTCTGTACAAAGCAAGTGATTGCACTGGGCCAAAGTGGTTTTTGGAAATATCAGAATCGATACAGACAGAGGCTTAGTTTTGCATGCTGATTCTTAAAAACTATGACAGTGCTTGTGAATGAATCATGGAGAATCAAACACTTGAAAAGGCGATTGTCCTTTCTGGGCAAGATGTGTATCTGATTAGAAAAAAAAAAAACTCCAATGCTTTTTCAGTTCTCGATCTTGTGCTAAAATTATGGCATATCTAATTTTTTATCATTTTAAGAAAAGCTAATGAAAATGTCTATTTAGGTGTAATATTAAGATGGTCTAATGTCAGTTGTTTAACGTGTTAGTACAGGCAGGAACAGGCTATGTTTGTTATTGTTGTTGCTGTTTGTTTACATGGCAGTGTTGATCTCCAGCTTAAGAAGAACATGAAAGATCACAGTCATTTTGGTCAAAAATCTGACTGAGGCCATTATGTGAGCAAAGTGATGTTATGAAATGTTCCAATTGTGTGCCGTAAAGGAGCTAAATGGTGAATGTATAAGCACCTAAAACAGTGTCACCGTGCGACCAAAAACTATGGGGACATGTTGGTCAAGAGTCAAGATGTTCAATTCACCTCTCATGCCGAAGGTACCAGATTTGGCCCCCGGTCGGTACAAACATGTTGGACATTTTTTTTTGGGGGGGGGGGTGGGGAATTCCAGTCCCTGACCCTACGTTAGGTAGGATCGAGCACCTAGTCATCTCAGATAAGGACGAAAAACTCAGAGGACCCGCGTGCGCTTTGTGCACGTTAAACATACCTTAGCAGTTGAAAACCCAGAAGAGCAGACTGAACAAGCCCGCTGCCCGGGGAAAAAATCTATAAAAAAAACAACTAATCCCTACTACAAACACACACACAGAAACAAGAATAACAAAAAGAAAAAAAAAGCAAGGACAGGGAACCTCTTAAAATAGAGACCAGAACACCCACAGACTAATCAATCAACCAGACTGGAAACACAAGCTTCGGGCTGTGGCGTTTTTTACGGAAGTTAATGAGATGCGGCCGCATAACCAACGTGGCCGCCGCTCGGGAAATTCCGATTTTAGTTCTATCTGCATTAGAAATTTCTTTTTATTTGTCAAGATTGGTTGTACATGTATTGATAATGCATTGTCTTGCCTATCCTTTCATTTTATTGTCTACAGCTGCCTTTTTTTTTATTGTTATAAATTATGACCGTCTGGACTTTTAACGACCGCTGCATTGTAACTGTGCTGAAGCGTCGGTGGCAACCGTAAATCTCATGTGGCGAATGGTTCATGACCTTTCGCTGTTTTGTGACGTCACACAATGGGATCATCCAGTCTGTTTAATTTATTAGTCTGTGAGAACACCAAACAAAAAAATGATTGTGAGCTGGCCGTTTTTTTGTTTTTTTAAAATATCGATTACGTGGACAAATCCATTTTGGACAAAATCTAGCCTCTATTATTATTTATTTAAGATTTTTTTAGCCGAGAAAAAAAATAAAAAAAACAACAACTCATTTTCACCGAACGAATGGAAAAGTGAGAAACATCCATTCTTCGCCTTTTCACGCAGCTGGTCGAAACCAACTATAAATAACCACATCATTCTGTGTATCCCCCTGGTCAACGGGTCAACCAGTGCAAATACTATTATACAGAGGAAGCTTTGTCTGGGTGACTTTTAAAAAGTACAAACTGTTTTTACTGGCACAATATAGATGACATTTAAAAAATACGAGAAAACGTCACCAAGACGCGACTGGGATCAAAGAATGAAATTACCATTTAATCACAGGGTGGCATTGCCTCGCTTCTCATACTACATTTTACATTGAAACTAGAGGATAAACTTGTAAGAGTCTAAAACTTCGTGACTGTGTAACGAAAAAATTATGATTATGAACTTTCTGTCCTGCTTCAATTTTTAACGATTAATGACGTGGATTTTTTGAATGTAGAAAAACATTGTTCACAAATCCTGTTGGTTTGGTTTCACAAATTTGACAGTATCATTTTGCAGTGTCAAAAACATGGTGATTTCTTCTGTCCCATCATTCTGTTATCAACTAAAGTGAAGGGAACTGAATGGACTCATCTTAAGTTTTATTATTTAAAACACATTTTTATCATCTCTATGCCATTTTTCTGGAAGATTGATCAATCCATTTTGAAATTAATGGTTGGTTATTTGCTTCAAGGCCTTTTCTTTCTTAAAAAGTATTGCCTGAACATCCCGCCAGTTACCGTGGAATGTCCCCGAAATTAAAATTTACCCCTAACCTGTTTTGTTCAATAATTAGAATTTCCCGATCTACCAAAATAAAACAGCCGACGAAACGGATAAAGATTATACAGAATCTCTGGGAGGAATTTTATCCCAGACTGGAAACTTCTGCGCTGTAGTTGTAATATTTCTGCTGGTCGTTACTGCATTACAAGCAGATAATAACATTTTAATTTATTTCTTAACTTTTAATTTGCATGAAATGGTTAAGATTATTGACTCTGCAAGCGACCAAAACTACAGTTATGATAATGACAGTTTTACTGCCGTGGTATTGAAAGAGTTAATGCAAAGAGTACGTTTACTTTTGCTACTGGACTGTTTGGCAGCTGAATCATCTACTCCCATGCACAGTTTATGCGGATGACTGCAAAAATAAGACATATTTTTTATACCGCACATTATGCCTAGATAGAGAAGATTGTTTTTGCCCTCGGCCTCTACGAGAAATTAAACCTAGATGTGTGCCATATGTTAGTAAGCTTCCATGTCATGTTACGTCATGTAATAACCATGTTACTGAGTTATGATTATGTTTATGACTGTAATGATACGTTAGCTGTGTGTATCCACATTATTATATGTTCTTCAACGCTCTGTGAAAGTGATATTTCTCCATAGGATAATGAAGTGATTCTTATCTCTTATCTTGTCTCTCTCTTTGACAAAAATACATTTGATTTAGTGATAAAATTAGGAGTTTTACACATCATAATTCCCTTGCTACAGAAAAAAACAACTGTGATGCACCAATCCAGGTCAAATATATTTTTAAACATAATTTTATATAATGAAATAATTGTGTGCTGTATCAGTCTCGCTGTTTTTAATTTGGCACTTTATGCTGATAGTTTATTTTGGTCATCACTAAATGGATACTAGACAAAATAGAAAACAGAGCCCAGTGCAGCAGCATCTATTTTGCGTCTCCTTTAAACCTCTATATTGGAATAGTTCTATTATTGTCTTCTCCCCTCCCCTTAACATGGCAACACGCGTTTGGGGAGGGGTGGGGGGGGGGTAGGCGGAGAGATTCCGGGGGGGGGGGGGGGAGATATCATACTAAGCCCAGAACAGCAGTCAGCTGCAGCTGGCATAAAGAAGTGCAAGCCGTAGTTTCCTATTATCATTTCCCCATGCAGTAAATCTGGGAGGTCCCTATCATAGTGCATAATTATTAAGCCGCCGGTCAGACACAGCCAGCTTCTACCATTATTCCTTGGGTATACATTTTTGCAGGCAGCAACTGGCTGTGACGACCTCCGCCCCTCCCCCGTCTTTTAGCCCTATATTTGAAAATGATTTAAGTTTGTGCTGTCTGGCGTCCAATCTATTCATAGTAACGTAGAAAATAGGTCACAAATTAAACAAGCCCTGTTCACTTCATAAAACAAATCGTGCGTTGTTAAATCTTATCCAATGCACTTTTCAACCATAATTATTATAAAAGATGTCTCTGTTTGTGGGAATAATATGACATTCCAGTGCTGTCGTGCAACGGGAATATACCGTATAAGCCAATCTACGTCAAATTTACAAATGAAATATAAATTCAGAGATTGAACTGGCCTCCTTCTTCCTACGTGGCTTATACATTTTGTGCTTTGTAAAAATTCTTCTGCTTACCAGACAACTGAAAATGGAACAAAATGAGTAAATCAAACGCAAAACACACAAAAATATTTTTTTTTGCATACTGTAAAGTTAAGTTTGTGACGTGTGCGGTGTTTTTCTGATAGATAGATAGATAGATAGATAGATAGATAGATAGATAGATAGATAGATAGATAGATAGATAGATAGATAGATAGATAGATAGATAGATAGATACTAAGATAGATAGATAGATAGATCTGTCTGTCTGTCTGCCTGCCCGTGTGTCTGTCTATCTGTCTCTCTGACCCCCTCTCTCTCTTAATGTGTATGTGTATGAATGTGTATGAGAATGCGCATGACGTCACAGAGTTTTTGTTTTGTACTTCCGCCAAACAAGATGGCCGGTGGATCAGCCGATGAGTGTATCTTCGAGATGTGTCTGAGCAGTTAAAATGCCTGCTGGTTGCATTGCAGTTGACTGTTGTGACAGGGGTGGAAAGGATGTATCCAAACTGGTCCGATTCCCTACCATCCATGTAAACAAGGGAAAGGGAGTGAAAGAATTGACCGAACGTCTCCCATGTACGTATACACACGTGTAATTGTTTACAATAGTGAACTCGCCGCCGATTGGTTCGCGACGCCTTAAGTGGGTCCGGACAGACAAGATGGTGGATATGCGCATTCTGCCTTGTGTCTTGTCTTACCTTTCATGATTCTGTCATTCTTAACTTTCTACTACAGTAATTACGTCGTTATGTTGTACAACATCCTGTACATAAACTTGCCTTGTATAACAACAGTTATCTCTCTTTGCTGCTATCTGACTGAAGTGTAAGAGTGTTCATTTGTCCACTGTCAGTGGTAATGATGTGATAAAACGGTTTGTTCTTCCGTGATAGACAAAATTAGATGTATTTCTGGCATTGATGTGTGGCTGTGTCCGTTCATAGGATTTGACTAAATTCATTTTGTATTTTCTTGTCTCTTGCTCTCTCTTTCTCTCTCTCTATTTCTGTCTGTCTGTCTGTCTCTCTTTCGTTCTGTCTCTTTCCCTCTCTTTTTTTCTCTCTCTCTCCCTCTCTCTTCTTCTCTCTATCTCAGGTAATCTGTCTGTCTGTCCTTACATCTCTCTCTCTTTTTCTCTCCCCTCTATCCCCCCCTCCTCCTCCCCAGATGGAGACACTTCCCTTCCTCCGACCTGGTCAATTTCTCGAGACTTGAACTGTTTTCTGCTTTCTGTCATTATTCTACTCTTTGTGCATTTTCTCCTTAACCTTATTGAATCATTCTCTCCGCATTGCATGGTGATGGATGTGTAAGTTAGTGTACGTGTGTGTGTGAGAGAGACAGAGAGAGAGAGGGGGGCAGAAAGAAAGAGAGAAAGAGCGAGAGAAAAAAAGAGAGAGAGAAGAGAGTGAGTGAGAGAGAGAGAGAGAGAGAGTGAGAGAAAAAGAGAGAGAGAAGAAAGTGAGTGAGAGAGAGAGAGAGAGAGTGAGTGAGAAATAAAGAGAGAGAGACAGAGAGAGAGAGAGAAAGAGAGTGTGTGAGATTGAGAATAGATTTGAGAAAGCTTTGGGATTGTTTTCAAACGGTAGCCTACAGTAACAGTTAACGTAAATTCAAGTTGTACAAAACACGAATGTTTTTCCCGTATAGAACTCTCTTACATGCTTACTCTATTGCACTCTCTGACACAGACAAACAAACAGACACGCGGACTAACACA
The DNA here is from genome assembly GCA_963931925.1 of Onchidella celtica. NCBI lineage: Eukaryota > Metazoa > Mollusca > Gastropoda > Systellommatophora > Onchidiidae > Onchidella > Onchidella celtica. The sequence goes on from OZ007582.1 coordinate 41,655,051, forward strand.
CCCAAGCTTTGTAACTGCGCATTGGCGGCGGCGTTTCATCCATCTTTTCCCCCTAAAACGTCAAAGAAAAAGGGCAAACAAAAAAAAATTAAAAAATTCCTCTCGGTCTCCGTATCTGAGATTTTCTGCCTCTGTGGGTGAGCAGTGAGTAGCGTGCATCCAAATGTCACATGAATTTCTCCGCAAACCTCCATCCCTCATGTAGCTACCGGGAGCCCAGCCAACTACAAACACAGAGAAAAGCCCTTACAGCCTTCACCGTCCACAAAAGAGCCTCTCTCAGCGGCTCTAACTCTCACACGAGCACGCACTCAAACGTCTGTCACCCGACGCTAACAACGTCCCATCGCGCGCCCGTCGAAACCCGTCCCACGTCGCCACAGGGCCACGCCCAAGACGTCACGGCTGACGCGCGCTGCGAACGGGATTACCCAATACCAAAAGTAGGTGACATTGATTGGAGGCGGAGCTTAGCTCGGGGAGGGCGGTCGCTGAACTCGTATGACATGTCAATGCGGTAGTTATGTGTCGCCGTTTAGCGGTGACTGCCACTGCATGACGGGTAGAGTAGCCCAACAACTCTGAAAATCGGCGCGCTGAGAACACTAGCATTACTGGCAAATTAGCAATAATAACAAGGAGCAGAGTCGGTGAGAGGACAGCTTCAACGAGGTGCCTGGCCGGCCCTATCTATCTATTCCGCTAGTTTGTGTCCTAATCGCTGCCACACTACAAGAAAACAAGACGACAAAAATTAGGGACTTGATTATTGCGTTTAATAGACGATCATAACCGCGCTGTGCGGGACAGAAAAGCCTTCGCTAGGGCTGGCCGTTCCTCCCCCACCCCCACCCCGGTGCCCAGTGATTGTGTAGTGCTTTTGACGGTGATTACCCATCAGTTCAACGTCACCACAGATCATCCTTAATCTGCTTCAATGTCCCGTTTACCCGCAATTTCGGATTAACACGGGACCACCGGATTATCGTCCAGCCCAGGATTAGGAGGAATTAAGATCATCGCTCAACTGAAGAACCCAGACTCTTACTAATTCCCACTTTCGCGGACATCAGGTAAATATTGTCTCAGACCTTTTTTTTTCTTTTTTTTAAATAACTTTTTTTTTTCTGTTTTCATTTTTCTTTCATTTTTTTTTTTTTTTTTTTAAGATTGATGTGAAGTTAATCGAGGGAGGAATTAGGGACTTGTGCGTCTAGAAAAGTTTTGCAATTTTCTCTAATCATTTCCGTCCCATGGGAATTCTAATTTGAATCCCATGACATGGTGGGAGGGGATGGAGCTTAGGAACCAGTCAGGATAGGTAGACCCGTGCCCTTCACAGTAATAGAGCAAATCTTTTTACACAAACTTTTTGGTAGGTTTTTCTTTTATAAATGGCATCGCAAAGTACTTGTGGTTTAAACTGTAGAAACAATCATTGAACTTAATACTTATTCGTTTTTCGCAATTCCCCCCACCCCCCCCCCCTCCCCCGCTTTTCATTCATTAGCTTAGCTATTCTTTCTTCATTATAATTTTACTTCTAGATCTACATGCAAAAGTTTTCTTCTTGTCCCTGTTTTTTTTTTTTTTGTAAATCAATTTGGACTCGATCTCATTCAGAATTGACTTTCCCAGCGTGCAATAGCGAAGTCACAGGAGCATTAAAGTTGCGAAGTTCACAAGCTGAACACAGACACCGACCTGCCATAAATATTTAACACAAAAATCGTTCGCGCTCATTAAGAAAATTGGTCGTGAACAAATGCGGGAAGTCATTTTGAAATGATCCAGTGAACTATAGTGGCTACTCATGCGACACATGGCCAAACCTGGTTTCAGTAGATCATACTGTTGAATTTACGGCAGTATATTTCAAAATCGAAATAAACATTATTCATTTTACACCTCTTTAAAAACTTCAGTCAGTAGGCTAGTAGGCTAATTCGAGTCTCGAATTTCTGCGAGTTCAAAGACTTTCTATAAATCAAGATGGATGCTATTTGGCCCATATAGCCAAACAATTAATAGAATTTCTATTACCCAGCTTATGGCCAGTCTCCGAAAAATTTACTGTGGCCATTAATTGGCCAAGGAAAAACTGGTGTGGCCAATTCATGAAACCTAATACTAAACCTAGCCCTAGCCTTCAGCCTTAAGCATTCCAAACAAGTTCTCTGTGTAAGCAAAACTAATTTGGCTACATGGTGTCTACTGTCTACACGGTCACAGCCCGATAAGGTAACTCGTCGCTCTGTTAGGAAAACCAGAGGAGCTTGTTAGAAAGATCACTCAAACGGCTAATGTGGAAGAGGAAATTGCATGTTCTCTGCAAGTTATGGCGTCTTCCACCATCACTGACTTAGCTGACAGTCACGGATATTTCGGTGGTTAGAGAGAATGCGCTGTGGTCATTCAAAAGTCTTAGATTTCAGAGGAGGAGACCAGATCCAAGGAAGAAAGGAAATACGTAAACAATATTATTTTGTTCTGGGTCGATACGATCTAGAATACCCACGGGTCTTCAATTGAGACTTTTTGGTAAAAAATAATTATTAATATACTTTTGTTTTTAATCCGGTCTATTTGATGAGAGTTCGTGTCTTCACCAGGAAAAAAAATTGAGGAGGTTGAGAACAAAACAACAACGACAACAAAAATTAGGAAAAAACAACAACCGGAAACTCAATAATTAAACCTTAAAGTGAACGATGTTCAAGCACTGGAGGTAATTAGTGGGCGGTATCTGTGACCATTGCCATCTTCTAGAGCTATTGCAAGTGTTCTGAAGTCCCCTCCTACTGCCTTCAGTTTTCGCGGTTCAAATTTAGCGCAAATAATAATTATCCTGCTGATTTAGCGAAGCTTAAAGTGAATCGGGAAGAAAAAATAATGTAGACTTAATAACAACAGCTGTGAAAATCAAGACATGTCGAAAATGATCATGACATTAATATTAAACAGATGAAAACCTGTTGGGATAGTTCTCCGCGCAGAAGCACTACCATGATGATGTGGAACGCTTTCTAATAAATTAATAATTTATGAACAACCGTGACTCCCGAACCGTAGCCCACTGGCTGTGTTGTCCTCACTGACGCTTCGTGTCTACTTCATATTTCATGCTTTAAATCGAACATATTAACTCTATTCTGTCCCAAGGTTCAAACTCTAATCCTTTACACCCTTAACGTAAAATAAAAACAACGTAGATTCTGCCCTCACTTATTAATGTTCTGTGACATGTCTGCCGAGGTTCCACTGCTTATTGGGCGTGATACGAACGGCCAATCCATTACACACCAGGTGTGAAGAGAGTCCCATTTCATGAAGCTCGTGTTAAAAATAAAATAAAAATTTAAAAAAATGATAGCAAAACAACATTGACTGCAGTACCGGTATAAAACATTTCACCGCATTGTCATAATATTAATAACACTACCACATTTTCCAAGTAACAATTTTGCAGTAACACTGATTGTATTAGCCTGTTGCCAGATTGATAGTATTACCGTAATGCTACGATAATGAGATTTACGATATTGGTTATCAGATTGAAATGCTGTATGCCCGAATAAAACTAAAAACGTGTCACTGATATCACAAACTGACTCAGGGATGTCACGGCTCATCTCTCCACCAAGTGCCCAAAGTGCGACATTTCACAAACTAGTATGAGGATTTTTTTTGGTGTTTATTCTGGTATCCTCAATACAAGTTTCAAGAGCTGTGGAGTTGTTGTTTACTTTGTATTTACTTCATGTCATTCTCTGCTGACTAGTTGGTGTGGACACTACTTAGATCTAATCGGATCTCTTTAAGATTTCAAAGTCAAAATCGTGTCTACAGAGACCACAATAGGCTTTTCCTTTACTATGATACCCCACATCAGACTCATATTATAGTAATAATAATAATTAACTTGTATAACGCTCAAATCCACACACACACACACACAAAATGATGTGCTCTAATGCGCTGAATTAAAATTAGAAAGGGATTAACACAAAACCAATTCATCATGCTCCCACTCACACACATCAACAAACACTACTTAATCTATTCTCATCCTCAATCCTCTGAGGCCAAAAAAGGACCCATAAATATTTCAGGGACCAACACTAATATAATTAAAAGAATGTTCATTAAAAAACAACGCATTGCTCTGATAAATGTTGCCGTTTTGCCTGGTATTTCGGAAAAAGAAAAGACAAACATCTCATTAAAAATCGACAGCAAAGAAAGCATCAAACATCACTTTCGCCTCCAAACCTGATTCACGTTCTGGGTATATTACTTTTGTATTATTGTCCAAAAAATTTCTTTAAAATACAATATGGTGTGTGGCAGAGCGAATTTGTTTTCCTCTCCGTAACAATAATGTAAAAGAAGTCTTCATTCTCTCTCTTCTCATCCGCCTTCCTCCCTCTCTCTCTCTTTTCCCCCGGCCATCCTACTATTTCATTTATTTCTCTGTCTACTTGGTCAGTCTGTCCTTCTGTCACTTCCTTTACCACTCCCACATATCTTACTTACGTCTCTCTTTCTGTTTGTGTGTGATGACAAGACCATTAATTTTGCGTCATTCGTTCCCCTTTCTCCTGTCCTCTTCCGACAGAAGGATACATAACGCGAACACACGTAGATCAACTTCATTCTGTTACAAGCGTCACTCGGATTTCGAAAATTTCGCTTGTGAATGACGTTAACTCATGTTCAAATCCTAGATTATCTAATTCTGCTAGAGCACATTTTCCTTATTGAAACATGCCTGTAAAGTCCTTAAGTGTATAATTGCCCTTTTGTAAAAAAAAATAAAAAATACAGGAGCAAACTATAACAAAATATTATAATGCTCCCTCCCTTGTACAGTTCATTGTGATAGTATGGCAGCCAGCAAAATAAAGTTATGCAATTATTTGAAAATTGGAGTGACTGATTGAGGAAACTAATATTCCTGGCGCTTTTGTTATGTAATATTTAATTAAAAATTAACTTGTATAGCACTCGAATTCATACATACACACACACACACACACACACACACACACACACACACACACACACACACACAAAATGTGCTCTCAGGCGCTGAACTAGAATTACATACAGATTAACATAAGATCAATCCACCATGCTCCCACACACACACATTACCAAAACACTTGATCTACTCTCATCCTCAAACCTCTGAGACCAAAAGGGACATTATTCAGTTTCAAGGAAAACAGTCCTAAACAATTCAGTTTTCAGCCTGTTTCTATAAGTCACGATGTTTTCACTTCTCCTGGTGTCAACACTGATGTTGTTCCACAATTCAGACCCACCAATAGTAAAAGCATTTCACCAAGCGACAAATATGACAGCTGTTCATGTAAGGGTTTCATCAACTTCGCCTGTTGCAAAAGTGTCCTATATTTTGATTACAACTTTAATTAGTCAGAACTATTTTCTTTGGCGATAAATATTGATTATAATTATTACTATTATTATTATTATTATTGTTTTGCATTCATTTGGCTATATTAAACTCAGTTTTCAAAATGCCAGAATATTTGACAATGTACCCTACATCCTGGAGATTGCGAGAGAGTTTGAAAATTTATCTAATTTAAAGATCGCATAAGTGCCAAATGCAGAGACAGTAAAATGACAACAGACAGAATTAAATAGGTATAAGAAATTTATGTATTTTACAGTGTGAAAATCATTTCCACTGATATTTATCATTAAACGCAGTAATTAAAAATAAAAATTATGTATCGTAAGAATATACAGGTAATAGGCTCGAAAGTGTTGCTGAGTGGCCGAACCATATAACTACAATAACTAACATCATGTTTTACTCAATGGGATATACCCAATCTACATTCAGCGAGAACATTCTATCATGTAAAGTTTCGACAGAGAGTTGTTAAGGCTTGAAATATTCAGGACAGATGTATCCACTTAATCACTCCCAGCTTCATTCTAATTACTACAGGAGGGAGAACATTAATTTTAAATATTAAACTCATTCAGGTTCAGTTCAGTTCAATTCGAATTGATTTTCAGCCCTTTAAACGGCTAACTCAAATGTCCGGGAATATGGATAACAAAATAAAAAATTAAAAATCTAAAACCGAACAAGATTAACAGGAACTATAATATCGTCAGTAACATAAAGTCAGTGTAATAATATGTCTTAATTATTCTATTAGAAAATGAAAAAAAGCAGCTAAGCAGCAATACATAGGGTGTCTTTTCCCAGCTCAGTTTGCAGTATCATTCGTCCGTGAAATGCCTCTCCAGCCTAGTTGGTTTATATAAAGGCACGAAATTCTTAAAAAATAAAACACGAGGCTTCTCAATTTAGTAGCTGAAAAACCAAACAGTAGTGGAGTAATGTGTTGTATTCACAGGGGGTGAAATAAATGTGATTATGACAGGCAGCTTAGATAGATAGATAGATAGATAGATAGATAGATAGATAGATAGATAGATAGATAGATAGATAGATAGATAGATAGATAGATAGATAGATAGATAGATAGATAGATAGATAGATAGATAGATAGATAGAGGGCAGGCAGGCGGGTAGGTAGGTAGGCAGGCAGGCAGGTAGATAGGTAGATAGGTAGGTAGATAGGTAGGTAGGTAGGCAGGCAGGTAGGTAGGTAGATAGGTAGGTAGGTAAATAGGTAGGCAGGTAGGTAGGTGGATATGTAGGCAGGTAGGTAGGTAGATAGGTAGGCGGGTAGGTAGGTAAATAGGTAGGCAGGTAGGTAGGTAGATAGGTAGGCGGGTAGGTAGGTAAATAGGTAGGCAGGTAGGTAGGTAGGTAGGTGGGAAGGTAGATAGCTAGGCAGGTAGGTAGGTAGACACAGAGAAAGACAAATCATGTTTTGTGTTTTGGCTGCCTGAATTGTATACATATCACTGTCACTCTATAAACTACAGCAATATTATACGGATAACCAGACAAGATTTGCTTAGATAATCAGATCATACTTCTTGTTTGTTTGTATACGCTGGAATAAACTACTTTAAAAATCAACAATAACAAACACTTAACTTTCTACATACGTGCAGATTTAGTTCAGTTCTGGTGAAATACAAAATAAATAAAATAAGATCAACAAATCACAATAGGGAAACTGCACAGTTCGGGGTTTGTTTTTATATCTCCCGTCAACGTTAAAATCCTAGCGGGCAACAATCATAGTCTCTTAAAACCTATATTTTATATTACACATCAAACGATTGTGTACAGCGATAAGCTTAAGAGCTAAGCTGGCGCTGAACGCTGGAGACTTAAAGCTCCCCTTTGGGACGTCAGGATGGGGGTGAAGTATTGCTGATCCATCAAGCGGAATATAAAGATGAATAAAGCGTAATCCTGCTACCGCAGCGCGTATTAGACGGATTAAGATTTAAAATTTAAGCCAAGTTGAATGAAAGAACTGGAGACGACACGGGTTAACGGACAGGAGTGTATGTGTAATACAGTTTTGTTTTGAGGGAGTGTGTGAGACACGGAAGCCAAGGCAGGCATTAATAGAGATGTTAGAGTGACAGAGAGAAAGAGATGGAGAGATAGAGGGGGAAGGACAAAAAAAAAGGAGAGATAAGGCTGAGGTTTACACAGGGTGTGTCAATGGGAATATTTTACGTTGCGTGTACAGTAACGGGTTCAGTGACTTTGTCGTTGTAGCAAAGAACTGTGGAAATCATCATATTCATCTACCATCATGGCAGCTCCACCCTTTCGTAAGTTGTTGATGTCGAGTTTACACTTTCCACATATCACGATCTTAGTTCTAGTTTGTTGTCTCCCCATTTTCTAAAAAAAAAACAACAACAACAAAAAACCTGGAGATCTTATAGTATGTAGAAGAGATAATTATAGCAACTGGCCACTTTGACACTTGTTTAAAATGCGCCGTGGGACTTATCAAGCTGTTTTTTTGTTCTGATTTTACTCTAACTTCTTATCATAATACTAAAGCCGCAAATGTTTAACGTCAAAATTCTCAGTTCAGCAAAAAAGTGGAGTTGGAACAAATAAGAACTAACATCGGGTGGTCCCTCCTTCATTAAAAAGGTGTTGAAGTTGAAGTTGAAGCCTATGATGGTTATTGAGCAACCAACCGTTTACATGATATCAACAATTATATAGGAAATCTTATTAGGGATGAAATAATAATGATAATAATATTCATGATGATGATGGTAATAAAATTTTTATACTGGTGAACATTACTTAAATGTGTAAAAATTAAAAAATAAATACATGACTTTTTAATGACAACATGATAAAATACAATGCAGAAAAAAAAAAAGGACAAAAATGTCGAAACCTTGTCCATTCATTCTCCATCAGGCTTAATCATAATTAATTTGTACAGACATGGCCTCAGACAAAATCATAGAGTAGAGAAAAAATAACGTTAATTTGTCAAACAGATTAACGGAATGATTGTGAAATTGTGAAAACATGGAAAATATAATTAATTAAAAAAAAAAAAAAATTATACTTTGTAATCAAATTCATCCTTTATCAAGACACAATATAGACCTACATTATAGTCGTCACTGTCATAACAGAGCCTTATCGACCCAACGTAACTTGCGAGACACGAACTGTACTGTAATTGTTAACAGAAAATGTCATAAAACTGTTGTATGGTACATCAGAGAGTGAAAGAAAGTTAGGCTGAGCTGCAAAATAATAATTAAAAATATAATAATAATAACAGCAACAGTCTTAATTAGAAAACAACAACAAACAAAACAGAACAAAAAAATGAAAATTAAATAGTAAGCTGGCATAAAGTTCATCAACCCTACACAAGTTAAAAAGCTCTGGAGAGATGGTGATAAACTTAGGATACACTGACGAGATTTTAACGCGCTGCCTGTTTATATTATATGGATGATAAATGAATTATGAATGTTGTTACTTGTACGTACGTACCCCATGTGTTTTGCGCTAAGGGTACGTATTTTAAAGCCTTTTTGTGGCTGCAGAGCTAGAGGGCTCCTTCCGAAATAGCCTTAACAGGAACCTTAATTAATTATTCTTTCAGATTTTCTTTTTGTTTTCCTCCTGTTTCTTGGTTGGAAGGGTAAGAGGCATGGTTAGGGATTCGATAAGGTTTAGGGTTGAGGATAAGGACAGGGATAGGTACATACGTACTCACCCCTAACGCAAAACGCTTGGGTTACGTAATACAAGTAGAGGCAGCCAACATAAACTATACGTCATGTATATCATTCTATAAGATTTGCTTTTGTAGCTGTTCAAGCTCAGGATCGAGTATTGATAGTGCTGCTTGCCGTAATCCAAAACACTGATTATTGAAGGATAAACACAAGCATCTGTTGAGATCCATGCATTCAATAGATAAAATATTGATTCCTTTATATTTTGTTTCATCACTGACAAAATTAGCATCCGATTTTCTCTCATCTTTGCGATTTGGTCAGTTTGTATTGTCTTTTAACGAATAATTTCTTTCTCCCTTCTCATTCTTAATGCACTCCCCCTCCCCCCTTTTTTGTGCCAGTTTTGTGTGTCTCCATTAAAAAAAAAAATGTTATTTGTTTACTGTTGATTCTGTTTTCAGTTTACCTCGTTCGTTTTCCACTTTCTTATGTCTTTCTTTCGTTATCTTCCATTTCTTCATCGTTTTAGTTCTACTTTTTCATCTTCTGTAATTGTCGTCCATTTCTTAATTTATTTCGTTTCCAACTCCTTCAATCTGCATCTTTACTTTTTTCTTCCACTTCGTTATAATACCTTTGTTTCTTTTTGTAAAAAGCTCTTTGTTCTCGGTTATCGCTGAAATCTTCATTTGTTTTTTATCTATTCCTTTTTTTCCCCCGTTACGACTATTTCTCCATCTTTCGTTTTCATCTCTCTCTTTTATTCTGTCCATCTCTTACCTCTCCGTCTCCGTCTTCAGTCTTTCTCGGTACCGTACGTTCGTTATCATGCTGATGCCCGTAAAAAAATATCGGCTTGCCTCTTTTTCAGTCCACTTCTCTATCTCATTATTATCATTCTTCTCTACAGCGACAACTTCATTCCTTGCATTTCAAATTCCACCCCGCTTTGATCCTGCTGCCGTGTGGCTGATAAAAAAACTTCAATGTTAAAATCAGAGATCTTTTTAATCTGATTTCTACAGTTCCTGTAGTTTTATCTATCAGGGCAGGGAACATAGTTACCGTGATAGTGTCTGTCCCTCACTGACTGGCATCCTTGTGTCATACTCATTCCTCCCTCCACTTTTTTTTTTTTCTAACTGTCTTAAGTTTTCCAGATCATTAATTTTTTTTTTCGCCATGCCCTGGTTTGACAGAGATCTGAAGCCCTGGTTATGAATGATTCATAGGGGAGACGTTTCGCTATTGATCGCCGTGTTTCACAAATGAGCAGAAAGAATTTTTTTGTTGTTGTTGTTTTTTTAAAGATGGATTTTTAAAAAGTGTTTTGAATCTGTGATGCTGGGCATCTGGGAGGCACACTAGCAAAATGCCACGTGTAAGCGTGAGGGTTTGAGTTCGCGTTTGAGTTCGGAGTTTAAGAGAGTGTTGGCGTGGCGGCCATCTGGCGCCGCATGGGTGCGGGACTTAGAAAGAGCTCACCAAAAATTGATTTCTGTAATTGATTTGAAAAGAAAAGTTAGCGTCTACATCATTAAAAAAAAACCACTTAGAATCTGATTTAAAGGACAGTTAATGTCCGTACGCTGAGCTATTGGATCGCTCAGCTCGATTTTCTTCATGTGATATTATGACTGGTTTTGGCTCTTTAAGAAAGAGTCACCGTGTGGGTGCAAAATTAATTGCCCGCGCTCAGAATTTGCAAAATGAATAACGCACTGTGTTTCTTGTCATAGTTAATGTTTATTTTGCTTTGTTTTCCTCATCGCTTTCCAATTGTTTTTTATTTGTTTGTTGCTGTTCTTTCTCATCTTCGTTTTGGTTTTGTTTTCGTTTTGTTTTCTATTTGTTTTGTTTTGTTGTGTTTGGCTGATTTCTTTGCTTAAGCGTGTGTTTTTCTTCTGTTTGTTTGTTTGTATACACCCTATGTTTTGCTGGCCATCCCACTGGTGCAGGATTATGGACTGATCAAGTTGAAATTGTTCAGAGATTAGGCTTCAGCAACGTGTAGTACAACATTTATATCTCATTATGCTCACACAAATAAATGCAGTTCCCCACTTATTAAGAATTAAAAAGTAATAATAATAATAATAATAATAACATAAGGAACAACAAGAACAAAAACCTGTATCGATAACGGACAAGTTTTACGATATTATGACACACACTTACGCCTTTCCCCATTCCTTCCTTAACAACAATTGTTTTCTTTGTAAACTTTCAATATGTATGCAGTCATACTTTCTTTAAATTTTTATGCGGCTGTCGATTAAAATTCTTTCAAACTATAGAATCAGTAGAAACAAAAAAATTCATTTTACAATTTAGTTCCATAACATTCATTGGCATTACTCATGGTTGAACCAAATTTCGGCATGCTTTTCGAGTTCGTTTTACTCATGGTGAAAACAAAATATCGATTAGCTGGATTAGGCCTTGGAATTATAAAAAAAAAATATTCATTTGAAAACATTCATCATTTTATTTCCAAACTTGTTGTTAGCGAACCGTAGTACTTTACATAGTAAGCTATAGTTGAATAATGAGTGGCCCACTCAGCATTTCCTTTAGGCCTGGCGCGCACTATCCCATTTCGCCTGCTGCACGGCGTGCAAATGCAGATTTTTGCTTGCTTGGCAAAGAGTTTACCGAGCTGCACGCCAAGCGAAAGACTGCTTGCCTTGAACGGGTGGTTAATTTTAACATAGTGCGCGCCGGGCCTCACAATGGCTTTGTACTTACACCACGGTCCCAAATCAACATTGTCTCGTAAACACGTGTACAGCACTGCAGTAAATATTTAGATATTCGCTCATTTACCTTCAAACGTCGGCGATCGAGCAGAAATGCACACAATCATTCACACATTATTGAAAATTATTTGCTCACTTGAGCTCTGGGGAGACAAAATATCTACTGGGACGGATTAAATTTTAAAAAACATTAATTTTTATATCATTATGTTTTAAAGTGCCTTTCATGTTTTTCTCTTTAATCAGTCTTATGGCATCAGTGGACTTGATTTTTTTCACTGACACAATAATTAATATAGTTGTTATAATCCTTTTCGCTCCTTTCACACTTAGACGTATATAAAGATACTCGGATATGTCTTATTATGAAGCAAAGAAATAGAGAAAGATTAAAGACAAAACAATAGAAAGAAATGAGAATACATGTAAATTAAAAGAAGAAAAAACAACTCCACTGACTTCACTATAAATTTTTGAGCAGGCTTAATCTTAATATGAAACCATGACGATGACAGCAAGTCTGTCTAACTGTCTGATTGACTGATTGATTAATCAATACATTACATCGGTGTCGTGTTTTTTTCATATGCGCGTATGAGAACGATTTTTTAAATAGCGTATCATGATTTTTGTCTGGAAAAATGTTTGATGAATTTTTACTTTTTTTTTTTTAGGGGGGGGGGGGCGGAGGTCTTTGGTTGGCTTTGCTAGCAGCGTGTGGGTGTGGAGTTGCTCTTGATTTGCTGCTGCTGTCGTTGTTGCTGTTGTAGTTATCATAGTTGGTAGGCCAGTACGGCACTGAGTCAAGACAGTGTGTTTACCGTTGGTTTTGACTCAAACTTAAAACTTTCCTTTGAATCAACTAAAGAGACAGAATTGTTTCTGTCTCACTAGTGAGCGAGGTCCCGTGTAACTCTAAATTCCACAGAACCGAGACCAAAGCACACTTGACTGAATGAGCAATCACAGGCCTCACTGTCAGTGTCATGTGACATTATTAACATCATTGTTATGGATAAGAGCCTAGCCAGCCTCCCTAATCAATCCAACGTAAGTATTTTTTTAAAGGATTTTCTTGGGATTGGTAGGATGACCGCAGAAGCGGGTTAGCGACATCAGGCCAAGGTCGGCGCGATGTCGTAACTTGCGGATCTACGTAGGAACGATGTCATTATTACTCGTATGGGCAAATTTGACGTCAATCCTGTGCGTCGGGTCTCCGTTGGGTTGCTGGGTGGAAGGTTATCATCTTCTCTGGAATGAGAATGTTCTGGTTAAGCTGAGTTTTCATGTGTACGGAAACGGAATCAGAAACGGCAAGGAAAACGTCAAAAAGTGCTCCAAGTAGAGAAATAGAAAGAATGTTGTAATGTCTTCGGAAACGGCGTTTCCGTACGTTCCCGTTGTCTTTTCCCTTTCCGTACACACGGAAATCCAGCTTAAGTGTGGTCGCAGATGATGCAGTTATTGTAGATCTGTTAAGGTCATCGTTTTTTGCTTTTTTTTGATTGTTTGTTTTGTTTTTCTTGTCATCGTCATTATTATCGATGTAACGTACCAGCATTTGATAATTCTGTTGTTGCGTTCCACAGCCTGGTACGAATACAGTATACCACAGCAATGTACTCATGATCGGTTTTTAGGTCTTTATTTGAGGAGATTCGTTGCTTTTGGCATTTGCACTTCACTTTTCTTGTTTCTATTTTTCTTGTAAATGTTTATGTGTATTTTTGTGGGCGTCATTTGTTGTTGTTATTGTTGTTTTTTTAAGTTTGCCCGGGCAGCGGCCTTTTTAGGTCAGCTTTTCTCAACTCTCAACAGCCAAGGTATCTTTAACGTGCGTAATGTGCTCACAGCCCCTCCGAGTTTTTCGTCCTTATCCGAGAAGACTAGGTGCTGGATGCTACCTACCTTAGGATCACGGGCAGAAATTTTCCCCCCGAAAAAAAAATTAAAAATCCAACATGACTGCACTGACTGGGTATCGAACGCGGTACCTTCGGCATGAGAGGGGGGCACTTTGTTTTTGGACTAACATGTCCTCAATTTGCTCAGAATAGTCATGGAAACGACTCTAAAGTCCTTTGCGCGGTTGAAAGACACGCTCTCTAAAATGTTGCTGTTGTTACAGCTGTCGATGTCTGTGGGTATTTTTTTTCCGTTTTATTTTTAAAAATTGTTTTCATCGACGTCATCACTATCATCACTGTTATTGTAGTTTGTTGTGATTTCTCCCCTCCCCCTTCCCCCCTCCCCCTTTTTTTTCATATCCGGTCTGGCCATGGCGATATGACATCAGTGTTTCAGAAAAGTCATCCTAGAGGAAGGAAGTGTGGACGTTGTTTTTAAGAAAACGCAGAGATCTCTGATGAAAAGCTCACAAAGTTTGGCTTGTCAGGCTCAAAAGCAGGGGGGAATAAAGCTCTTGAATTGTTGTGGCATTCTACACGGAGCGTTCACAGTTCACAAGTCGTAGCCACAATTCATAGGGGCGTTTAGTGTGTTTGGTGAGAAAACACTTTTTTCATACTCGGTCACTTTGGTGGCAAAGGCGTGTGTGGGGATGTGGACGGGTGTCTTTGATAAGGTGTGTTTAGAGGCGAGAGGATAGATTGTGTTGAAGATGAGGGATAGATAAGTAAGGGCTGCCTTTGTTCCTTCTTTATGTTTATATATTGTTGTCCTTCCTTCCTTTCTTTTCTTTTTCTTTATCGTTTACCTTTTTTTTTTCTTTTCTTCTATCCATATTTCTTACTCTTTGTTGTTCTTTCTTTCTGTCTTCTTTTCGTTGCCGATTTTGTTCGTTCTTTCTTTCTTTCTTTCTTTCTTCCGTTCATCCTTTCTTTCTTTCTTTCTTCCTTCTGGCTCTCTTTCTTTCTTTTCATCAGCCTGTCTCTTTTTCTACCAATTATTTTTTCTTTCTTTCTTTTTTTCTTCTCACTCTTTCTTTCTTTTCATCAGCCTGTCTCTCTTTCTACCAATTATTCTTTCTTTCTTTCCCTCTTCCGTCTCTTTTTCTTTTTTTTCCTTCTCATTCTCTTTCTTTCTTTTCATCAGCCTGTCTCTCTTTCTACCAATTATTCTGTTTTTTTTTGTTGTTTTTTTGTATTGCTTTCATTAACTTTTTCTTTCTTTGTGAGACACAGGAAAGCAGCAGCTGAACAATTCTGAGGTCATTTCCATTTCTCACAATCTTATATTCTGTCTTTCATTCACTTTTGCGAGTATTATGTCCGTTGTAAACGTTAACACTTTTTCCCTACAACAAACAATCATTTATCATACCAGAGTCGGGCACTTCTTAATGGCGTTTATTAAATGTTTTTCTTGGAAACAAATAAATATCGCTCCTATTAATAAATCTGCCAACGTCGCACAACTCCGTGTAATTCTTTTCTTAATTTTAAATAATCGACGCTCCCAGGGACCCGATTATGAGCATGATAGGATAATGCCCACTGATTTCAACATGCGTTTCTGCTGGACTCGAGTCTGTTAACCGCATGTTAATACAATCATGGTAATCGCTGTCAATTACGATGAACAGAACCAAGTCAGAGGATGGTCAAAAACATGATAATAATGAGTATGAGAACCAGTTAAATGAGATGATAATATATAGATGATGATCCGGATAGTTACAATTACATTAATTGCAAAATTGTGCTACTTCCAATTCTTTCCTTCCCCTTTCTAATAAAAACAACAACAACCAAAACAAAATACTATCGCTACCCCTGATGCACATAGTAACCATTATGTTACTTCTACCATTACAAAGAATATTACTATTATTTCCTCTTCCGATACATGTACTACACTTCCACTGCCAAAATTACCCTTACTTGTAATATATTCTATACATTTCCACAATTACCACCACTACTACCACCGCTAGTTAATCTCTCCCCCTTCCACCCCCCCCCCCCCAAACCAAACACAAACACAAAAAAAAACACAACAGGAAAAGTGTGTGAGAAATTTTGAAAAATATAAATCCTAATTAAAAATAAAACAATTAATGAGATGGATTTCTTTCACAGGGATCTATCTTCACAACGCTGAAAAGAAAAAGAGTGTAAAACTTTCAAAACTTGAACAATTAAAAAAAAAAGTATAATGATAATTGAAATCTCATAGCCTTGGTTATTTAATGTTCTTGCTTTTATTGTATTAGGATTTTTGCTACCACAGGAGTTGATAATAATAAAACCGGACTTCGGTGTTAATTTGGTAACCAGTCTGTAGACATGAAGGATTGGAGAGTTGCATAATTAATGAAGTGGATAATAAGTATGTTAGTTAATAAGCCAATAAATAAATTTATAAATAAAAATAATGAATGAATCAAGCAATTAATAAATAAATAAATAAATTAATTAATCAATTAGTAGACACGTAAGTAAGTAAATAAACGAATAGTTATATAAATAAATAAATAGATAACTACCTAACTATCTAACTAACTAATTAGATAAATAAAAAAGTATAAAAATAACTCAATAATTTAATTAATTAATTAATTAATATGTAAATAAGTAAATAATTGTAGAGGAAAATAACGGGTTCAAAATTACAGCAAAAATTTAAAAGATAAGCTGAACAAGCTCATGCCATTAATTTGCCTTAATAAAATCATTAATCTTGTTGTTTTTTTGTTTTGTTTTTCTGCGAAGTTCATCAGCGGATTTTGGATTCCTGTGAACCTGTGAATAGTTGAGATCTTTTCTAGATGTAATATTTTCCCTTACAGTCACCGTTGTTTTTTACTATCTACACTAACACTACAGGGCAATCAGTGATCATACTTCCTTGTTATAAAACTTAATGTTAGATAGCATGAAACAATTGGAAAACGACGAAGAAATTTCTGGTGTTTTACATGGATGATCGACAAACCAGAAGTATTTTTTCCTGGAAAATACCATCGGTCTTAATTATGATAAACTCTGCGCTCTCATTTACAGTACACAATAAAATATCGATATCTTCCTAATTATAAGAGTACACAATACTATACCGACTACTTCATCATTATAAGAATGCAATTAGACCAATTAGTATCGCTGCAATTTTGTGTTTGTCAGAATCGAAGGGCGATAATTGGAGAGCAACATTTTCCAGGACAATCACGTATCTATCGCGTTGAGCAACCACGTGGAAATTGCTAAAACAGTCGCTAAAACCATTGAAATTTAGTCCATTTATATCCTTTAGTTACCACTGGTGTACTTAAGATTTAGCAACCGCTGCCAATTCCTCCCATCTGCCTCTACTTCTGAATATGACATCACATGAACTGACATTTTTATCTACTTTCTCTTTCTTTTCTCTTTTTCTCAATTGTTACTTAACTTGTTTCTTTTTTTTTTCTTTTTTTTAAACACATTCTTTCTGCTTATTTCTATTTCTTTTCCTGAAGTTTTATCTTATCTTATCTTATCTTATCTTATCTTATCTTAAGCTTTTAATACGTCGCCCAGGTTTCATCCGTATCGTATTTTATTCTCAATTTATTATCCTGTTGCACTATTCTTATCATTTGAATTTTATATCGTTTCGTCCTTTTTTTATATTTTTTTATTCTGAAAATGATAAGCGAAATTGTCATGCTCCACTCCATCATTTTGTCACTTGTCCGACTTTACATTATGGTATTTATAGGCTGTTAATGTTTCCATCCCAGTGAATGCGGTTGTTGTTGCTGTTGTTGTTTTTAACGTTATGTCATTCCCCTCAGCACAAAACGGGCGTTTTTTTAATGTTTGTACGTGTTTCGTCAGTATCAAAATTATTCAAGAAGTAAACATTATGTTTTAGATATTGGATAACGCTGTTTATTTTGTTTTGATTGTTTAATTTTTTTTATTATTTTTTTTCCGAAAACGATAAAAATATTCCGCATTCGCTGGGAGAATTTGAGCTTTAAAAATGCATTAGCCCGTTTTGTTCTCACTGTATCTCATTGTTCGAAACTTTTTCTTTAATTCTAAATAATGTCTCACTCGCCTCTATGTACTTATCCATCGGCATCCGAGCTTCATTTCACTTCATGTTGTCATTTCGGCGACTCTCTCCACCAACAACTCCGCCCGCCAATGACAACATCTAAACTTGACGTCTACCCTAACCACAACAATGTCCACCGTGGACAACAACAACTTCACAAACAACGCGCAGCAAATAATGACATTCTATTTACCGCTCTAACAATGGATTCACAACATCGGCAGATATTTGGCAACAATATTGACCTACTGGACTTTCACACCCCATGTCTGGACATGGTCTTGTAATGTATTGAGCAGCCACCCCAGGGTTAAACTATTGTCATCTCAGATGCTCTGTTTTGTTCTTATTTGTGTCGACTCTCGTCCAGCCACGGCTCTGAACTTCCCTCCTGTGAGGATCAAATCCAAACATCGACATGTCAGATCGTTTATTTTCACTGCCCATTGTTGCAGGCTGAGTCCACCTTCTGAATCCAATAGATAACCTCTCGTCTTGTTATACAACATTTTCTCTGATATGAATCAAAATTTTCATGAACAGAAAATGCCCAAAGTCACAAAGTTACAAACTTGACTGCTCACTCAGCCAACATATTTTTCTCACAATGATCTTTATATCTTACACCTTCAAGGCTTTTTGAGTTCGCCTTTCCACCGAAGTCGCTGATGTTGTGTCTTTGTTGTTTCTAGTCAGCATATTTCAAGTTTCAGTGTCTCTTCTTAAAATTAGGCCGTAATCGCAAAGAAACCTACAACGGCAACAACAACAACAACAACAACAACAAAAACAACAACAATAATAACTACAACAACAAGAACAACCCAGTATTGGTTGCTGAAAAGATTCATATTTCCAGTAATGCTTCGCCACATCATTTTGTTTTGCCACACACAAACGTATTTAGATTGTCGGGTAACATTTGTTTCAAGAAAAGGGCAATATGCATTCTAATTCTATTTATTAAATAGTTAAGTTCATCTGTTGTTACATTTTCTTAACTGGTCGTTTTCTTCGGAAATGGTGAACTGTCAGCTCGGGTTTGTAGAGCTATAGAAGTTAGACTAAAAAAGTGAATATTGCAATTTTTGTAATAACTTCAAACATCTTTTATTTGGTAAAACTTTGCGATCTGTGATTTTGATCCTGACGGCTGTCTGTACCATTCACTTGATACTGAGGCGTAATGAATTCTGATAGTGCCATCGCTATCGCGTCATTCCAAGTAGATTTGAGCTCATTAAATGTGCGAATGTAGCAAACTCAACGTTTTTTGCACCCAACATCACTTTTAAGTCGAAATATCCAGCAAAATGCATTGAATTCGTTACATTAAATTCGTTACATTGGATTCGTTACATTGCATTAGATTCGTTACAATGGGTCCATTACACATTGACTCATAAAATAAATTCGATCCAAAAAATAAAAAAAATAAATGAAAGTCCATAGAGAAAACATGGAGCAGTAAATCTTCTTTTTCCTCTAACGTTAACTCCCCCCTCCCCCCCCCCCCCGATCCACGAGGACACAGATGAGAAAGAGATTCTGTGTCTGGGCAAATGAGTGTGACAACGCCCTGATCTCTCTCTTGTGAAACGAGCTGGACGATTGTCTATTGATGGTTCAGAACGGGTTTTTCTCACGGTGTGATCTCCAGTCTTCCATTCTGTCACTTGCACAATGAGGGATTAAAATTTCTCGAACTTCCCTTGCCCTGAATTCTGTGTTATGCATCCTCGTCTCGTTGGGGTCAAATAAGTGTGGCCAAATGTCCAGCAGCTCTCCTGCACTCTATCGTACAACAGAAAGGTAACCAAACAGCGTGTTCAGAATGTAGTGATCAACGTCCATTGGTTTGAAATGTCATAGCCCACCCCTTGGTCCACTAAGTTTGGACACATCTTTGCCTGGTAGGTAAACAGCGCTCTCGCTTTCTGCCCTATATCAAGATCCTGATAACACACCGTGTGTTCGGTTGATCAGCTTGGTTATCAACCAGTCAAGCATCAAGCCGGTAATCCAACACTGAGCCAATGAGACGAAAGAATGAAGTCATGTGCTCGGAAACTTCACGCTCAAAATTTTGTTCGTGTTTTGACTCAGTTGTCAGGATTAAAACTTGGAAAGTCAACGAGCTTCGACAAATGATTTCAATACAATAGGAATTCCAGTTTTGTATTCGATGGCTTTTTAGTGAGGTTTTAAAGACAGTGTTAGATTGATTTCTGATTGTGGATTTACGTTGTTGTCAGTAGAGGTTGAATAATAATATTATACCGAATGCCATGCATCTGCGGGACCAATGTTCAACTTCCACCCCGGATCAGGATATTAAGTAAGTGAATCTTCTGACTTGTACCAGATCTGTCTGGAGCTCCAATTACTGTTTGGCGGATGATTAACTCGTTATCATTGTTACTTTTGTAAAAGATACTTGTTTGGGACCGGTCACTTCGTCTGAACATTTCCCGTAGCCATGGTGTCATATAAGAGTTTCAGTTTTTGGTGGGTTTTTTTTTATGCATTCGCAATTTAAGTTGGAAAAAAACGTTTCTTTCTGTTTTTTTAAAATATAATTTGTTTTTTTTTTTACCAACGGATTAACTTTTCAACGTTTCTTTTGAACTTCTTTTTATCATGCCATTAACTTAAGGATTTATTTATCTGCTGATCAGTTTTTATTGTTGGTCGTTTATTCACATTTTGGTTTGTTTGTGTCAAATCTGGTTCGATTTTTCTCTTCACAATAACAGAATTTTTAAGTGTGTAAAAAAATGTCAGGAGGCGCCGTAAATTTTGAAAGCGGATAGGCATACTGTGATCTTAGTTCTGGTTTGTTCTATCTCCATTTTCTGAAAAACTGGAGATCTGGTAGTACGTAGAAAAGGTATAACAAATGCACACTTTGACACTTGTTTAAAATGCGTTGCGGCTCTTATCAAGCTGTTTCACATATCAAGGTTTATTCTAACTCCTTATCATAATGCAAAGCCGCAAAACATCGAATTTGTGAGTTGTGCAAAAAGTCGACTTGGAACAAACAGGAATCAAGGTCATTAGAACTTAAGCAGAATACTTAATACAAATGTCCTTATTTTTATGCACATGGTGATGTTTTCCCCATTACAATCAATCGACATGTATTTCATATATTCATACTCTGTCATGATAACCGTCAGCATTTTTTATTCTTAAAGTAAAATGATAAATTATATAACTCTAGCTGAGGCACATTCTTGTACTTTCCTGAAAGTGGACCAAAAAAAACAGCAACAAAAACCTCAAGGATTCAGCCTTTAGAACTACCGGAGTAACTACCTCTAACTACCTGTAACTACCTGTAACTACCTGTAACTACCGGCTAACCAGTCAAGACCACTTACCCTTACCCTAAACCGATCCCCAACCCAGTTCTTATCCGTCGGCCATATCATAAACCTTATCTTGCCCTTAAATCTACCCCTTACCCTTTCTTCCAGGAAACGAAAAGAAATTCTGTGAAGAATCGCAGCAGTTCAGAGTGGTCAGAAGTATAGAACTCTTCCGAATTACCAGATGTTGCCCCCTCCCACCCCCCCCCCCCCCAAAAAAAAATAAAATAAGAAATTGATAATTCAAAAAACCCGTTCCTTCATCTTAACTGGAAGCGTCTGAATCTGCTATCTCGGGGGGTAATTTCCTCTCGTGGTATAGTCACATACATAGCATAGACACGTAATGAAACGAAGCATTATTAAATAATATTTTAAGAACGCTGGCCCGTAGTCCAATTTCAGGGTCAAATACAGAAAATACTGAATTGTGTTCAGTATTCAGCAATGACTTATAATGTAAAATACTACGTGCCCCTAACAAAGACCATAAATATTTTAATCCCACGACACGTGAAAAGTTGGGAGATCTTGAAATAATCTTAATAATGATGATCTTTAAAGTTTGCACCTTTTAAAACTGTCCCAGATCTATCCTGGTCATGAATTAGACAAGATAACAACAGTGTAGCTGACTTGAATTAGAGTATGAGGTAAAAGACTTTCAAAATAATACGCTAAATCCTTTTATTTTATTTTCAATTTGACCAATACACTACAGGCTTAATTATTGGGACCATTACGCCATTATCATCTGTTTCATCTCAGCAATTCTATTAGCTATTTTTGTTAAACTGATTTACCAGGCCCATGATCTGCTATTGAATTCATCCGATATGATATAACAATAATTGATCCTGTGCTCATCACCGTCACCTCTCGCAGCCCAGTCCCCCACCCCACCCCCACCCCCCCGCGTCATCCAAACCGCCGTGTCTCAGGAGACCAATTGAATTTAAGCCCTCAGATCGGTTAATTTTATGGTATAAAAGTAATTAGCCCGCGTGCTCGTCTCCATTCCTCTACCAGCACCCCCCCCCCCCCCCCACAATTTCCCTCTTCGTTCAGCTTGTCCTGTAGGGCAATCACAGCTGACAACACCCCTCTCAGTCCCCTCACCCCCAGGGAGAAGGGGGGGGGGGAAGAAATTTCA
Source organism: Onchidella celtica (assembly GCA_963931925.1). Taxonomy (NCBI): domain Eukaryota; kingdom Metazoa; phylum Mollusca; class Gastropoda; order Systellommatophora; family Onchidiidae; genus Onchidella; species Onchidella celtica. The sequence goes on from OZ007582.1 coordinate 41,677,493, forward strand.
TCCGGCAGTAAAACTAGAGATCTTATTATAGAACCAGCAGTAAAACTGTCGCATAGGGTGAAAGATTAATCCCTCTTAACGAGAATGTTAAGCTTTTGCTGTAAACTGGTACATACACGAAGCACTAAAAGAGACACTCTTGTACAACCAGTGAATTGGCTGAAAACTGATTTGTATTTCTAGTTGCGAAGACACTAACAGAAGACAGCAGTGTCATTCACAGTATTAGCGAAGAAGGTAATAGATAGGAAAAATGTATATAATTAAAATATAGTAATATTGATAAATATAACTAGATTTTCTGTCAGTAATATGCACCATGATTATTTGCCTTCTTTATCGTTAAGAGCCAAGGAGAATAGGAGAGATATAAAATTATTTTATAAAATGAACAAAATTAATATAATATTAAATATTAACAAAATTTAACAAAATCTTTCAACGCAAGGAAGAAAAATGAATTTCTTTCTTTGTTGAGTTCTTTACTAATTTTATTTATTTAATTATTTAATTATATTTATTTCGTTATACACTTCTTTCAGTGTTCAACTTTTCGGTCCTGCGAAAGAAAGATACCACCTGGGTCTTTGATACATGACTTGAAAGGGCTGTTTTTGGTAGTACCTTGAAATGATTGCAGAACTGTTTTTGACAGTTTCATTATTTCAAGTTGATTGGTTGGCCGTCTTTGTCTGTGATAGTCGGGTCTCAGTTTGTCTCACCCTTTGTATATTATTATGTACTCTGTTTGTCACTGTCTACACCAGGAGCATGAAGCACCATTTTTAATTATTAGTTTTAGTATAATTATGTATTATTAATTATGTAAGGTATTGATTATATTTTTTTTTTCATTTTAATTCATTTCTGTGCACCAATTCATGGCCGGTTATTAAAAATAAAAAGTGTTTCCATGTTTACGGAAACGGCATTTTCGTACATTATGAAAACATTCTCTCTATTCCACTACTTGGTGGACTTTTTGCCGTTTCCGTTTCCACGCATTATGGAAACCTAGCTTAAGGGAGTCTTCAGACAGTTTGTAATGGCGTGTCACAGTTCAGATCTACTTTGATAATAAATAATAAAGTCACATGGGGAAAATATTGGCAACTGTGGGGACAGAAGTTATCAACATGGTGTGAGCGTTCAGAGTCCGCGATTGATTCGTGTTTTCTCCCCATTCCCCTCTCTTTCTCCCTAGTCGTCAGCGACTTAATCTGTTTTTCCCTCTCTTTTTCCCTCCGGCTTATTCTTGCAATTCTGCTATTTTAGCCTTTCTCCCCCCAACACATATTCTTTTCTTTTCGGTCTTCATTCTCTCATTATTGTCTCTTTCGATTTCTTTCTTTCTTTTTTTTTTTTTTTTTTAATAATTTCATCTCTGCTTTACTTGTTATTTATATCATTTCTTCACTCTTTTCCATTCCCTTGTTCATCTTTATTTCTGCTTCCTTCTCCCCTTCCAACACCTCACTATTTTTTTTTTCTTGTTCTTTTTTTCTCTCTCATGCGCTCTCTCTCTCTCTTTCTCCCCTTTCTCTCGCTCCGTCGTTTTCTCTTGCCCCCTTCTCTCTCCAACTCTCAGGTCATGTTATCTCTGTCCTTCTCTCTCTCTTCACTTTTCTCTCTCTCTCTCTCTCTTTGTCTCCGCCTTTCTCTCTTACCCCTTCTCTCTCTTACTATAAGATCATGCTATCCCCCTCTCTCTCCTTCTCTCTCTCTTCACCTTTCTCTCTCTCTCTTTCCCCTCCTCTCTCTTACTATCAGATAATACTATCCCCCTCTCTCTCCTTCTCTCTCTCTCTTTCCTTCTCTTTCTCTTCATCTTTCTCTCTCTCTCTCTCCTTCTCTCTCTTACTAACTATAATGTCCTGCTATTCCACTACCCTCCAGAAAGTACCTCCCATCATTCTGTCCCATGTGACCCAGACACTGAGTTCTTCTGTCAGTTCCCCCCCCCCCCCCTTTGCCCCACCACAAAGGTGTCACCCTTATCAACAAACCGCTGACACACTCAACCCGTCAGTCACAGTGGCAAATTGGACACACCCATGCTCTGTTCAATGGATTTATACATGCACCTGGATTTAAAAGGAATACAGCATCTGGAAATAAAGAAAAAACTTGGAGATTTTACACACACATACACATACAAACAAGCACACACACTTTTTTTTTTAATGGCATAAATAGGAACAAAAGAAACCCCAAAAAAGCCCCCGCTCTGTGCAGTCATGTTTCCGCTATTTGACATGCTCTTGAAGTTCCGCCGTTACAATAGACCGTTTTTGGTGAATAGAGAAACTTCTGCGATTTTTTTTTCTTCCTCTTGGCTTGAGGCCCCAACATCTCTCTCTCTCTCTCTTTTTTTTAAATTAACTTTGCAGTTTGAGTGATGAAAAGCCGAGGAAAGAGAGAGAGAGAGAGAGAGAGATAGGAAAAAGAAGAGAGAGGATAGACATCTATAAGTTTGATCGAAAGACGTCTTTGAGGATCAGAATTTGATCGTTCTGACAATTATATAGTCCAGTTGAAGATTTTTCTGTGGTTTATTTATTTTATATATTATTATGTGAATGCAATATATTTCCTTTATTTTGTTTGTTATTTTGATGACAAACAAAGTCGTTATTATTCTGCTGCCCAAAGGAAAAACGACGTAACTGACAGGATGGTTTTTTTAAAATTTTATTTTTGATTTTATTGTCTCTGAATACGAACAGACATTGACGTTGGTTTGCCGAAAGAGCTAAATCCCCTCAAACGCTCACCCTCCAACACATTTTCGGTCAATTTACCTAGTCTAATTTTTTTTTTAACAGGAAACGACAGCAGTCTATAAACTAGGTCAAAAGTTGTATCAATCACACTGAGTGATGTGTTAGTGTGGTGAACGCGGCCTGATGAATTATTCTTTCCTTATTATGTTTGGTCTCTTGTGATCAGGAACTGAGCGTACAAATGCCTGATTTACAGCGTACCCCTACATGTTTTTCTGGCCCTGTGTCGTATTATTTCGTAAGTCTGTCTGCTTGTAAACCGAGACTTTACAGTAATTTATGTTTGTTAGAAGGCGACATTTGACTTGTAAGTTGCTTGGAAGAGTGTTGCATTTCACTTCCTTCACGCGTGCAGGACATGAGGACATTGCCCGTCTGACCTAATATTCAGTAACTCTTTGACTGATTTTCTTGCACGTCTTTGGCTAGGAGCACAGTGTAACTTTCAGGATACCGACCGTATTGCAGTACGAAATTAGTAGTAAACAACTAAAGCTGGGTTTTGGTATGTACGGAAATGGAAAAAGGAAAGAGAAAACGTCAAAAAGCCGTCAAGTAGAAAAAAAAGAAAGAGTGTGTCCATGTTTACGGAAACTTCAGTACACATGAAAACCCAGCTTAAGTGGCGTTTTCGGATAGGGATTTTGGACTTTACATTGTCAAACAATGTGTATGGTTTTGAGGCACCACGTAATGTAATATGAAAATATTAACAACTTAGTCATTTCCGTATTCCGATAGTTACGGTTGAGTGCATAACATGACTGTGTGGTATCAGAAATTAAGAGTCCGCCAAAAAAAAAAAGTTAAAGATTGCTCGACATAATAATATGTTCAGTTGCTTGTCTCCAATAAAAAGAAAAACTATATTGAATCAGCAATTCGTTAATACCGCTTACAAAAAAAATTTAAAAAAATTGAAAGATTATTCCATATTGTGGATGTTCACATTACACGTTGTGAGGGGGTCAATACAATTTTCTCGTATCTTCATTTCTAAGACTACGAACTTACATTCTTCGCTTTGATACTTCCTCATTGTAGGCTATTCCTCACTTCGCACCTTCCATGTTTTAACGACAAGACTTTTTTTCTTCAGTGAACATTGCAGGTGGCACTTCAACCGTACAGCTCTTCTCTGGCTGGCATGCTGTATAACTCAAAAACTCAAAATCAAACTATGAAAAACTGTATTGGATACATGTGAAAATATGATGAAAAAAAAAAACTCAACAACCTCAAAAAGTGTCAAACTATGAAACTCTATACTGCATGTTTGTCTTGATACGGAGTTTTGTTTGTCAAACTATGAAAAACTGTATCATGGATGATAATACGTTGTTTTTCAGTCAAACTTTGACGGACCATACTGGATGCATGAATGAATGCGATGATTTGTCTGTCAAACTGAAAAACTGTACTGGATGGCTGACTTTATCATGATTTCTCTCTCAAACTGTTAAAATCGGAACTAGATGTATGTCTTAATATTGCCTTTTGTCTGTTGAACCAAGAAAAGCCCCACTGGTTGTATAATTATGTTAATACCGTGTTTTGTCTTTGTATTCCTTAGTTACCGCCCACCTTTGGCCACCATGCTGAACATGGCCTCCAGTATGGATACGCTGGACCAAGACATGATGAAGCAACAGTCAGCTTTCATGGAGCTCCAGCAACAATCGGGGGGCCTGCCCCACACCATGGGGCACCACCCTGCCTACCAGATCCGTTCTCAGTACCCAGGGGGCCACCCCCAGCATCATCAGGCTCACGAGTCTGTCTTCTCGGGCCCCCAGCACGGCAGAGCTCTAGGCTACCCCTTCAGCATGAACGGAATGTCGGGGGGCTACAATACAGCCCCGTCACACCCCTTCTCAGTTAGCCCTTACCAGACCCCCTCCCCTCCCAGAGACGGTGAGTACAATTTGATGTTAGTTAGTTGTTTCGTTGATTTGCTAGCTGTTTGGTATTTTGAGAGGTTGCACTGGTTTGGATATCGGTTGGCTGGTGAACAACTAGTTGACTTCGTTGGTCAGTTGGTTTGTAAGTAAGTTGGTTGGTTGACTGGTTGGTTGCTTAGATAGTTGGTTGATTAGTGTCCTTCATTCTTTTGGCCCCCTCCTCTGCCCCCCCCCCCACACACACGAAAAAAGACTATCAACCAAAACCAAAATGATTTTAAAGAAGATGCAAAAAAAAAAAAAAAAACGACCTTGCGCTCCATGATCCAGTTTACTTTGTGTTCAGTTTCCATTTTGCGAGGACGTAAAGGAACAATTAGCCGTACAAATTTAAAACCCTCCCAGAGCACATTTCATTGATGTTAGAAAAATACATTTGACTTAGATCGGCATGTACGTCCTTTTTACGTAAAATAGATGTGTCCACGAATGACAGAATGGTATAACTTCTAGACTTTTCGAAGGCATTTGATAAGGTAGATCATCTGGGACTGCTTTTGAAATTGAAACACCTCGGAATTAGGAATTCTTTACTAGACTGGATAAGATCTTTTTTGATCAACCGCCAGCAAAAAGTAATTGTTGATGGGAGCGAATCATCACCTAAACCTGTTGTATCAGGAGTCCCTCAAGGTACTGTCTTAGGACCTCTCTTTTTCCTAATTTATATAAATGATATATCCAAAGATCTGTCCAATGGTACGTCGATCAGGCTGTTCGCCGGTGACAGTCTACTGTATAGAAACATCAGAAGTGTAAGAGATGCAGAAATGTTACAAAATGACCTGAATAGACTCCAACAGTGGGAACAAAAGTGGAAGATGGAATTCCATCCTAAGAAGTGCCAAGTACTTCGAGTGACAAACAAAATTAACACCATCAGTTTTGATTATACTATCCATAACATCAAATTAGAGGAAACAGAAACAGCTACTTATCTTGGCATAGTTATTGATAGGAAACTTAGATGGAAACAACAGTATAGCACAATTAGTCGTAAGGCAAATGGAGTAATAGCTTTTTTAAGGAGAAATATCTCAGACTGTCCCATGGATGTTAAAGATAAATGTTATAAGACCCTTGTTAGACCAATACTCGAATATGGATGTAGCATCTGGGACCCCCATTGTAGAACTCACATAGATTATCTAGAAAAGATACAGAAAAGAGCAGCCAGATTCGTGACAAACAACTATAAATTTGAGGAGGGTAACACCAAGATTAATATGCAAAAACTTGGCTGGATGCCTTTAGAGGAGAGGCGGGCAAGAAATAAAATTACCAGCTTTTTTAAGGGTAGATGCGGTCTGGTGGATATACCCATGGAACACATTGGGATTAATTTTAGTAAGACTAGGCGGAATAGCCAGACCTATGCCATACCATCGTCCAGTGTTGACGGCCACTTATATTCTTTTTATCCGAGCACGTTGAGGCTGTGGAACTCTTTCCCGGAGGACCTAAAATTGTGCAGTAGCCTAGACTCTTTTAAGACAAAATTAGAAAAGCACACGTTGAGAGCTAGCTACTGAATAGGCTGCATAATACTTATAAACCCAGTGATAAGATTGGTTGATCTGCTCATGGCCACAATCAAGTGTTTTTATAAGTTTTTATAAATCTAATCGACTCCCCCTTCTTACACCCTTATATGTATATAAATTTTTAACTCCCAGGGACACGGGCCGAGTCGATTTTTAATGCGTACTGGTGAGATACTCAAATCTGAGAATACCAGTTTTAAGGCAGAAGAAGAAGAACTCCACTTATGTCAGAAACAAAATGAACAAACACGGGACTTTCCAGACGTTCAGTGGAATACAGATCTAACTCCCCGGAGACAAAATGCAACAACTTGTGCACACACCAACACACACACACACACACACACACACACGCGCGCGCGCACACACACACACACACACATTTTTTAAATAGCATCAATAGGAACAAAAGAAAGTAAAAAGACCCCGTTCTGTGCAGTCATGTTTCTGATATTCTGATATCGGTCTTTTCTCTTAGGCAGACACCAGTTGGGTCACTCTTGTATTCATTGACACATTAAAGTTGTTCTAGCGTATTTGAATAGTGATACTGTCAAACACATACAAAAGCCGTACACTATCATTATTGGGGGCCTTTACAGCCCCACCCCCTTCCCCACCTCAACGACACACGATAACTTTCAGGTTTTAGTCCACATTACCAGAATAGTTTTAAAACAATAATAAAATATAAGAAAAAGTTGTTACAAGTTGCTAGGGTGACCTTGAGCCAGAGTAATTGGGTTCCCCTTCCCTTCCTCTTACTGAGACAGAATTACCGGCACTGCACTCGTTTCTGTGCATTCAAGAGCCTGTGAAATGTCCCATGTTCGGGATAATAAGATTGATTGATTCACTTCATCTTAACATTGTGTGCGTTTCGATAGTTTTACACCGTGTGCTCCAAATTGATAGAATAAACTACTGCTCGTGTGTACACACAGTGGCCGCCTATGGCCATTGATCAATGAATCTCGCACTGTTGACAATTGTACCCGGGAATTGACAAGGGGTGTTCAAACTTGTACGAGGGGTGATTAGCTGTTGTTGTGCCAAGGCCGACGACAATGAAGCGGGGGGGGACCTTGAGAGATCACAGGGCCCTGGAGACAATACGGCAATCCATGACTGAAAAAACGTAGAGTTTGCGTGTGGAGATACGCAAAACTTCGGTATTCTCGAAGGGATTCTTCAGTGTGATAGTCGCAGTAAACACCAGTAAAGTCCATTGTTCTCACAGGAGGAGGGGGGTAGGAAGACCTTGTGGCGCAAGCTTTAAGAGTTTGAAGGATTGCAAATCATGCTAGCCAGCCTCCCACGGAGAGCTCATACTTTTCCCAGCCGCGGAGAACCAGCGGGGATCGGAAAGGGATGCGAATGAATGGCTGAATTTGGCTAATTTTTCGTATTTGGCATTGGAAATGCGATCTTTGGCCTGGTCGTTTCAGAGCACCGCTTGGGATGTTTTATGGTGGGGGATTGTTGATTTTCTGTTCAAGTGATTTGTTGGTTAAGGCGCGCGGGTAATTGTCGAGTCTCTGTTGAATCAATGTTATTGTTCAGATGCGTTCCAGCAATTAAAACGTAACACCAGGTGAAGGACACCCGTGAAGACATTATTCAGTATAACCCTTTTCTTCACACTTGGGTATACCAGACGACTCTTCCTCGGGGTGTGATTTCATTCTTAGATTTGCCCCCCCCCCTCCCTGGGGCCCCGGGGGGAGATGGGGGGTCATTTTAAATGTGTGCCGTTGTCCTTTTAGCTTTGTCAGCGTTTAGCTCACCCAAGCGTTTGAACTTCGGTTCTATCTCATAATATTATCTTCATTCCGCAAAAGTTGATCGCTCATTCTTCCTTGCCACCTGTTTCTCGCCATTTTGCGACGTTGTTCATTCGCCACAAATCCATTCGTGAGAAATATTATCATTATTCATTTTTTCTTCTTTTTTTTTGGTCCCTCACACTTTTCTTTCTCGCATTTTCCATATCTTAACCCTCTACAGTAACAGTCCAACCTGTCACATTTATACGAAGATTGTTGATATAGGACCTTGGTCTTAATTATAGAGCCAAACAGGAAATACAGAGCTGTGTGTTCACTGTTCAATTATTGGTTATAATGTAAACAACCACGGTCCCCTAACACACATTCTTTTAGACGAAATAGCAATCATTTCCAGACGTATTATAGTGTCTTTTCTTTCACACCGAACATTACCACGCGTGAGGGTCAATCCAGTTCTGATGCGTCACAGAAACAATTTGTGTACGTCAAAAACTTGTGCCGGAGACGCAAGAAACCTTTCTCATTGCAGTCAGCTTTATTCTTTGTTTAGTGTCGTCTTTCTGATGACAAAAAGAAACTATTAGTGGCGGCACTGATCCGTACAAAATTTTAACGCAAATAGCAAAATAGAGCACACTTCATTCTATAAAATTATGTTAAACGTGAATTTTACTTAAATTGGCTTGTAAGTTGTTTTTTTTTCTTTGCCGTATCACGACAGTATTACATATTTATCCTGACATAATTTTCTGGTCCCATATGATATAAAGGGACAATAAATATGGCACTGTAAATGCAGTTGAAATGTTCGGACGTTTATAAAAATTGCCGTCTTTTCTATTCGCATCTAGGACTTACCAGATTTAACGAAGAGCGCCCCCCCCCCCCGCAATTGAACACCCCCCCCCCTTTCGTTTTGCTGATCTACGACATTCACCATCCTTCCCTCACCCATCCCTTCCAAATCAATCCTTCTCAATCGCCGTGCCAAAAGTTTTATACAATGCATTCCCTTTTCTTCGTGTTTTTTGTCTCTTGCAAATCAAACAAGATGAACATTTGTTTCTTTCTTTATTTTCGCGGGGGCCAAATATTATATTAAAAAGATGAACCTAAGGGACCCCTGATACAGGACACAGGTACGCGAAACCAATTAACCAACACAGTGTCAATTCTCCCATTAGCGCCACCGTGAAATATTTATGAGACTACATCCGTCAAGCTTTGAAGACTTCCGGATCGCGCGAGATATGCAAACAGACACGAGCGCGTGCAGGTGTAAGCGAGCAGGATTTGCTGGAAATCAATGTGTTTAGGTCTTTATTTCAGGTAGGTTCGCTGTCCTGGGCATTTACACCTCACTTTTCTTCATTTTGTTTTTCTTGTTCTTATTTCTTGTGGTAGAGATTAGTTTTTAAAAATTTTGCACGGGCAGCCTTTCTCGATTTTTAACTGCCAAGATATCTTTAACGTGCCCAACATGGACAAGGGTCATCCCAAATTTTCGTTTTTATCCGAGAAGACTAGGTGCTAGATCGTATCTACCACAGGATCAGAGACAGGAATTTTTCCCCCCGAAAAAAAAAAAAATCCCACATGCCTGCACCGACCGGGGATTGAAACTGGTACCTTCGGCATGAGAGGCGAGCACCTTGCCTCTAGGCTACCGTGTCCCCAAGGATTGCTTGAAATCAATCAAGAATGCCAGTCTTTGTATAGTGTCCCAGCAGTATTTCTGGGATCACATTGTATTTCTCTGATTGCAAAGACATGTGTGTCTTCCATTCGTCTCCAACATTGAGTCCGCCCCGATCGGAATTCCATACAGTTTTACAATGCAATGTGTACACAGGAGAAAACATACGGGTGTTCTGTAGAATCTCTTAGTTTGGAGGCTGAAAATGAACGTGCGCTTAGTTGTCGAGGTAGTGGCTGAGAAAGTGAATGATCGAATTAGAAAGTGAATGAGTGAGTTAGCCAGTGAGTAAGTAAGCGAGTAACAGGATGCATGAAATAAATCAGTGAATGACTGAATCAGAGAGTAGCGGAGTGGATAGGTGAGTGGACGAGTCTATGTTTGTTGAGCAAACTGAGCGTATAAATGAGTGAGTGAGTGAATGAAAGAAACGAAACAGTGACTGATTGAGAGAATGAATGACCGAGGGTATGAGGAAGAAACTAGTGAATAGAACAGTGTCTCAATCACTCATTCATGAATGGATCAACCAGTGCGCTAGCAAATCACTGGAACAGACAGACATTCACAAAACAATTAAACATTTGTTCAGACAGCCGCCACTACATACACAGCTACACACACACACACACACACACACTCGTTGACGACATAAAACGTGCCAACATTTTTTTTAAAACAAAGAGACACAGTGGGCCAACCCATCAAGTATCTGGGTTAGGATGTTAAAATAAAGAAAAAACAATGACCTCTCGTGCAGCAGGAATGACGGGGGCAAAATAGACACCAGAAAAACGAAAAAAAAAAAATGACATAACAAAATATATATTTAAAAAAAAAGCTTAATCATTAATTAAAATCCAATTTTGACTTCGTTCCACAGTACAAAAATATAAACAACGATCAAAACGAATCGTTAAACAAATAAAACGGGAATTCCCGGGGGACTGGTTCCCCGCGCGGACATTTTTGTTGTGACCGCACTGCGCCTGCGCGGGCCTATTCTGTTTCCGGGGAGTTAAGTCCTCAATTATTCAAGGAGTCTTTCACACGGGTGGTTAATTCTATTGGAAGCCCCTCTTCAGCGGAATTAAATCTTGGCATTGTTTGAAGAGTGATTCGATGAGCATGGTGATACAGCGATGAGATTTGATGCCATTGATCAACACAAAGAGATGGAAGTCAATCAAACAGAACGGTGCAAACAGTTTTGCACTTTGCGCATTGTAATCTCTTTGGCAAACACGTAAAGAAAAGCGTTCAGAACACGTTTGTTGAAGCTCTGACTGGGAGAGTTTAATGAATACAAGATAGAAAGCGTACATAGTTTAAGGACAATTTTGTTGTTGGAGATTGTGTCTTTTATCTCTGCTGTCAAACATTAGATATAGATCACCTGTGATTTAAATGTGTTCGGTTTGGGGGCGGTTGTGCATTCAAGGCTGGTTATATCCAATGGTGCTTGTGGTCCAGCTTTGGCTGCTATGTCCATGGTGTAGACAAGGGTTGAGAAGGGGAGGGTGAAAAGGGGGAGGGGGTAGATTTCCAAGCTTCCCATATTCAACGGAACTTGTGGTAAAAAAAACAACAACAAAAAACTTTGGAATGTTTGATGCACGGGGGTGGGCCGTGGAGAGTGAAGGTCTAGATTTGTCAGCGTTTCGCGTGCCCAATGGTGCTTGTGGTCAAGATG
>OZ007582.1:41693959-41773959 GCA_963931925.1 Onchidella celtica
GCACACACACGTAGATATTCACATATTCGTACAGAAAAAAGCACAATTTCTTTTTGTATGTAGTTCTCTTAAAATCATTATTTCGTGCCGATGCCACACTCGCTCTCTCTCTCTCTCTGTCTCTCTCTCTCTCTCTCTCTCCCTTCACACACCCACTCTTCTTCTTGTTCTTCTCTCTCTTTCTGTCTTTCTCTCTCCCTCTTTTACACACATTCACTGTTTCTCACCCTCTCACCCTCTCTTTCCAACACCCCCCCCCCCACCCAACTATCTCTCTCTCTCTCTCTCTCTTTCTACCCCGCTCCTTGCTCTCTCGATAGCCAGTGAGAAACGATGAAAATGAGAAAGAAATGAAACGAACTTAATTATGACGATATTCACAAACAAAACTACAAAAATAAAAAAAACCCAAAAAAACCAAACCGATGGAATAAAGATGGAGACGAAGAAGGTGAAGATGAAACCAACAAAGAATGTTGTTAGGGGGGCGTAGTCTCATTACAAAGCCACATAGAGAAAAATACTTGAGTTTCTGTTCGCTGTTCAGCAATGACTTAAAATGGAAAATACCACGCGCCTGTAACAAACAACAGAGCCAAAGACAAAACAGAACATTATAATATTCAGACACACGGACTTTCTCCCGTGCAACGAGGCAAGGCAGAGAAAATCAATGAGAAGCCAACCCCATAGACCTGGCTACATGGCCAAGGCACGTCACATCAAAAATGTCAGCTGGGCGTTGCCGATGAGATTTTGGGCGACATCGAGATTTCACCTTAATTAACTCCCCTGTCCCCTGACCACGCCCCCCTGTTTTGTGCTTCGCTCTGAACCAATTTCGCTTTCTTGCCTTTGATGTGAATGACATATGTACAAAGAGATTGGTGTGTGTGCAGGGGAATACGGGGGAAGGAGGGGGGGGGGGGGAAGATAGTGTGTAGTGTATAGATCTATAGCCTGTTATAGTCAGCACGTGTGTATGCTTGTGTGCTGCGTGTTTGTTTGTGTGTCTGTATGTACAAAACAGATGTACGTGTGTGCTTATGTACGGATGTAGGCTATACGGCGGTTTACCCTAGGATATATTATTATCGAGGGTTGGCAGCCAGAAAGTTTTATGTCCCAAAATAGCCAAGCTGAGAAAAACGACCTTGAAATAATAATGTAACCTTATTGAAAAGTCAAATAATTGCAATAACTTCAACACGGTCACTTATGAATAATTTCAATGGGTTATGAAATAAAGTCTCACACTTGGTGTCTTGGATATCTACAGACATTTAAGAGCAAATGAATAAAATTGAACATAACGCTTTCAGATTGATAACCTTTGATATGTATGTGTGTGCATTTCGATTTATTGGTTCGTCCCTCGAATGATTGATGATGAAAATTTAAATGCTGACCACCTACTTGCGTGTGTGTGTGTGTTTCTCTTTCTCTCGCTCTCTCTTTCCCTCACTCTCACATTCTCTCTCTGTTCTTTGCGCCTATTTGTCTGCCTTTCTTATATTTTGCTGTTTTAATACAGTTGCATAATGATAGACTTGATCCAAGAAGACAAAACTATCTCATCTGACTACAATAGTTACCATTCAGTACAGAATCATTGAATGCTGTTTATTTACAATACGAACAGACTGGAAGTCGATCATAGTTTTCTTTACAAATAACACAGATTGCGATTTTAAGTGAAAGAACACCAAAGAATGCTACTTATTCTTCAGCTATTAAAATCTGCAGGCAAGAGACTATTATTTGAACACAAGAGGTGCCATCCTATCTTGCAGATCAAGACTTAGTGTACGGTTTGCACGGTTTGAATGAATGTCTATTATCACAAAAAAAAATATAGCCACAATCTAAACACAACAAAACCACTTTTTCATGTAATTACCACCTCAATGCACGTCTGTCTAGTCGGTGTCTTACAAACATTGGGATTTGTGTATGCGTAAATATCATATTTCTGTCTCTCTTTCCAGACAAAAGTCAAGTGGAGGAGCAATTGAGAATAAACGGGAAAGGGAAGAAAATGCGTAAACCGCGCACCATATACTCCAGTCTCCAGCTGCAGCAGTTGAACCGGCGATTTCAGCGGACTCAGTACTTGGCGCTACCTGAGAGAGCAGAGCTGGCTGCTTCCCTCGGCCTAACACAGACTCAGGTAAGACAAGATAAACTGACTTGCATTAATTCATAATTGAATTCTGTGTCATATTGCATTTTTATAGTGCTGAAGTCCCCATATTTGACTTATGACTGCTGGATCCAGTCTGCTGCATAATTATTACTTATAATGCTCTTCACACAACTGCCAAAGTATATCTGTAAGGACACGGAAAATAGGTGTCATTTATTTTATTATTGAACATTGGCAAAACCATGTATTTACATCACAAACAAGTAAGATCAGAATCAACAGTGGGAGGATAAAGCAATAGGGTCAATGGAGTGGCCAGTACATGGTTAGACCACCTATTGACCCCAGTGCGAAGAGGCTTAGGTTCGAATCCCTCTCAGGCTAGGGACCAAACTCATTTATGGCACTCACAAGACGACGGCCAGGCCATGGGCCTGCAGAAGGAGAAAAAAAAATTAAAAAAGAGATTTAATTCCCCCCCCCCCCCCCCTCCTCAGCAAAATAGAACAGACCTCATAGATCTAGCTGTATTGCTCGTTTAACCATCCCGTCGTTAAGCTCTTTTTTAAGTTGTTTTTTTTTTTTATCTTGTTTCACTGCCTGTAAACCAGTTCTTGAATTAAAGAGTAGTAGTGAATTTGATCTTTGACTACAAATTAAACAGCAAACAATTAATGAGTAGAACAGAACAATACTGGGCGGTTTCTATCACGATATCCAAAATATTGGGATCTGTTTGTCAGAGGTAAAAGGAAATGTCTTTCTGTAACTTTTCAAGTCCTGAGATTATCCTGAACCCAGTGGTTGTTTTCTCCCGAGCTGTTTTCGCCCCAGCTGTTTTCGCTGTCGCTCAGTCTTTCGTGTCACAACACCACATTCTTTGTGTATTCTTCTTTGTTCTTTGTCGGTGCTGTTATTGTTATTGTTGTTGTTTTTTTTTGCCTATTGTTGCTTTGTTTAACAGTTATAATAAGCGCAGCGCCCACAGACGCTAGTAGAAAAAAAAAAGAAGAAAAAATTCATTACAAAACATCAACAACAAAAGTGACATTCATCACAAGCCATGCAATCCAATCATCAGTTCCCCCAAAATGAATGCATGGTAAAATAACAATAACAAAAGTAATGATATACTTTAAGAAAACAAAAAATAAAATAAAAGAATTCCCCACTGCTTTGAATCGAGCACAAAATAATGAAAGAGTACACGGTCATACTGCCTTTAGTTCAGCTTTCAGAGGTTCTCAATCTTTCTCAAAAGTCGGCAATCTGCGGCCCGAGGTCCGAGCCAACCCGCGAAAGGATTTTGACTCGCCCGCTGTCCATAGGGATACTGTGGTTACAATGATCCCGATTTCTGTTTTGTTTCACACCAAACACTGGTAAATCACAAAATAATGGACTTTCCAGCTTGGGTTACATGCCAGTTGATTGCAGACAAATATGAATCTATTATTATAAAATTGAACTTTGGAGGCTATGTTAGCCCACTCCTCCGTTAATACTTAGCCCACACGCTTTAAATTTTACAGACATACCCATGTTTTCGTAGCATAAAACAAATGAAAACTCCTATCCCCGAATTTATCAAAATAGATTTTTTCGGTCATTCTATTTTAATTCACCATTTTGAGTGAATTGGAAGAATGATACCATTTTGACGCGCCGACTGAACGCGGAAGTTTGGTTCCGCACCAAGAAACGAAACCGTTCTTAGAACGGGTAATTAAATAAAATAATTCTGTGTGAAATTTTGGTGTAAGTGTAACAGTAAGTTCTATTAGTCATTGCACGGAATCCAAATGCCGATTTAATGTTACCGAGATCTGAATACACGGTTGCGCTTAGTACATGGAACATTTGCCAGATATATCTTGCGCGGGTCGGCTGGTTGAATATACTAGACCCATGACTGGCCCAGTCCATCCATTGGTATGTGACCCTATCCGCAAAGGGAAAGAGGGGTTACTGACCACTGATGTATATCAACACTTGATATTAAGTTATCTTGCATGTTCAAGTTCTTAGTTGTTACTGTTCGCCCAGGGTGGGGGGAAAAAGCAGTGAGAGGGAAAGGGGACTCCTATTCAGTGCTTATCAGCTTCAAATTACCATTTCGGTTTTCGATGTTTTTTTTTTTTTAATTGTTTGGCATTTTAGTGTAACTACTCGTGTCTAATTCTGCTAGTTGTGAAATTGAATCGAATGGGCAGGCCACACGCGTGTGAACAGTCTCATGATTGTCCCAGTCCTGAGCCAGCCAACCAACCACTCTGTTGCAACCACTTAGACCCCGTGATAATTCTGATCTGTAAATACCAGTACGTGATTTCGGAATCGATCTGATCATCACCGTTTTGCGCTGTCCCAGTTTTTTTGTTTTTTTTTCTGTAAACCGCAATTTATGGATGGGTAAACTTATATTTATAATCGAATCCAGACCTGAAATTTTCTAGTTGATTAAAATGTAATGAAAAATATTCTTTTATTTTAAATCTTCTTCCCTCTAGCTCGTTCTCTCAGTCACTCTTTTCCATTGACTTCTATTTTGGGAGTGAAAATACGTCATTTCTTATGTCTATTTTGTTGGACAGAGGCAGTAAATTGCGGAAAATGCATTTTCCTTGTTATTGTGCGGTAACTCCATTTTTTTTAGAAATTATTTTTGGCAAATAAGCCTTTCTCCGGAATATGATGGGTGAAGGAGAGGGTGATAAACAGATTGGCTGTCCAGCGATAACTTAAGAAAACTGAGCTGGACTATCAGCACGACTGGAGTTTGAGCAGAAAAGAAAATTGACTCTATAAACAATAACTACTGTTTATATCCGGTATCCGGTCAAAACAGCCCGTCTTTTTCCGTGGCCTACGATCCTGTCATCTGAAGGTCTGCCGAATTGCAATGCTGGCTGCACCGGGCGCTTCAATTACTGTTATAAACCTGGGCCAGATCGATTTCCCAGTTAAACATAGGGCTGCCATCCAAACAACAGCCAACCCGGGCTATCTTATTACTGGAGTCTATGGGACAGAAAGCTCGGTTTCGCTGGCACACTGCGTGTATTCTTACTAGAACAGCTCGATATAATTGCCGTACCGATGTAACTCAGGCAAAGGAAAGAAACAGCGCTGATTACGGCCAGCGAGAAAAAGTAAGGAAAGGTTAGCCAGAAACGAAAATACAACCACATTATGGGATGTCTACAAGATGACACGGGGCCGAGAGAGGGTGGATCGGGGGGGTTAGGGGGGGGGGGGGGGAGTTTACATGGGGCGGGGCAGGAAATGAGAAGGCAGAAATCACAGAGAAAACGATTTTACCAAAAATAATGATACACTCACACAGGCAAAATATTATACTGCATAGTCTCTACGGGGCATCTATCTATCTATCTATCTATCTATCTATCTATCTATCTATCTATCTATCTATCTATCTATCTATCTATCTATCTATCTATCTATCTATCTATCTATCTATCTATCTATCTATCTATCTATCTACCTACCTACCTACCTACCTACCTACCTACTGATCTATCTATCTATCTATCTATCTATCTATCTATCTATCTATCTATCTATCTATCTATCTATCTATCTATCTATCTATCTATCTATCTGTCATTCTGTGACTGCCTGTCTGTATGCCTGTCTCACCTGCGTGTCTTCCTCCGTGTCTGTCTGTCTGTCTCTCTACCCATCTGTCTATGTGCTCTTGCGATGCCTGACTGTTTTCAGCCTACAATTTCTACTTCCTTCAATTATATTCTGACGTAGATTTGAGGGTCATGCGCCAGTGTATTTACGTCATTTATGTGTGATCAACTAGAGACAAGAAACATGAATCCCTTGAATGTTGTTGTTTCAGTTTCCGCAGTGAATGAAACTGTTGGTGACACCTACGACAAATTATTTTAAGTTTACTTGTGTAGTTGAACGTGGTGGCCTAGCGGTCGGAACGGCTTGGTCTGGTGTGGGGGATTCGAGATCCGTATTCTATCCTGGTGAAGTCTGTCCTAACTAGTTATAATCTTTGTTTCGCGAGGTTTCGCCGGGTATTTGCCATATTGTTGTATGTCCATTTTTGCCTTTTTGAGAAAATGAGGACTGAAGTTTGGTCGGTAAAAGGGCTAAAATGCATAAAACATTACGTCACAAAAACATACCTCGAAAAGTATTGAACTGATTGGAATGACACTTATGCATAATGAAATTAAAATTAGGAATGAGAGAACCACTTTCATGACAAAACTTCAAAATCGGCAAAATGTCACATACAGCAACATAGCAAATAGATGTACCCCTCGATTTATATCTCTTTTTCCGATTTCTATTTTTTTCTCCGCTCTTTGTTCTTCTTATGCTACCGAGCTGTTCTTGTCTGCCTGTCCCTTCCTCTGGGGTCCTGAAAAGGGCTGATTAGCCCACACTGATATCTCGCTGGGTTTGTTAAGGTACTCACGGCTTGCTCGGCTTGACGTGCGACCAAGTCTTATTCCTGTAATAACCTAACTGGGCTGAAAACGGACGTAAAACGAACGCAAAGGAAAACGAGTGTGCAGCCCAAAACACAGGGTACAAAACGAATCAATTCGCCATATTCCATCTGTGGACTTGTGTGGTATCATCGATGTCAACAGAGCAACAATTCGCACCATACGCCTTCAACATTGAAAGAAAAATAGAATTAATCGCCGTATCTATACGCGGGCAATAAATTAATGAACATTAATAGTGGAAGAAGGAATGTTTCGTCTCGGTATGCTGTGTCTCGGATACAACTGAAGTATTTACAACCTATTAAGATCAGTCTACTCACTTTCCCAATGACATTCTATGGTCATTCATGTGGCATAGGTTTTATTTAACGAAGACAGACAAAAGACGAAATTTGGAACAACAAAAAGAGTAATTAAAGACGTATTTTATTTCAGGTCTAACTAGACAAGCCCGATAACCGTTCTTTCCCAGACCCTCCGTAAGTTCAGGACCTAGATTTGCGTTTTTTTTCCTGTATTCTGATCTTTGATTCAATCACACGTTAATCTTACAGCACTGAAAACCTGTTGGCAGAAAGGAGAAGGGGTTACAGCCTTAGGCGATTACAAAGTTCAGTATATTAAATGACGAAATCTCAGTCTTCCATAGAAAATATTTCACACTTGGAATGACAGCTTAAACGATCTATTCGAGGCAGACTACGGCGTTTGTTTGGACATCTTTGTTTCTTTTGGAAAATTTCAACCCATTTTTTATTTCTTTGAAGGCTAAGAGGTTGATTTAATTCTCATAGGTGTCAATGGCGCCCAGAAATATTGCCAGGACAAAACCTATGTGTACAGTGGGTCTTTCAAGCGTTTTGCCTGGGTAAAGTGTACTGTGTACACAATATTAGGAAAAGACCACGGGGTCCGTATCAGTTCGAGTTATAATAATATTAGTTTGCCGTTTGCACAGACTGATGTACAATACAGGATGGAAGGAAGGAAGGGAGGAAAGGTTGAAAGATCGGCTTAAGAAAGTGGGAAGTTCCTGAAAGAAATAAAAAGATCGAGAGAGGGTGAGAGAGGAGGAGGAGGGGAAGAGAGGAAGAAAAAGAGAGAAAGAGAGAGATAGATAGATAGAGAGAGAGAGGGGGGGGAAAGAGAGAGAGAGAGCAGGGGGAGGGGGAAACACTAACCTAAAAAAAACAAACAAACAAAGTCATTGTGCAACGCGGAGTTAACTCACACGAAAGCACAATATATTCCATGATAGCACATTATTAGATATCTAAACAGTGAAAGAAAATATAACAAAAACACGTCATAAATAAGTAAACCTCCAAACCGTTAGTCTGCACTAATTTCATGATCAAATACAATAATGTCATCTATTTTTCTATGAATTCAGCCTCTACGAATCTCTCTGTTTCCGTTCATTACAATGTGCCAATGTGGTGTCCATCTAATTTGTAATCGGTTTATTGAATAAGAGATCTGGAAGAGCACACATAAATTCAGAAACACGACACGCGGACCAAGATATGGTTTAACTTACTGTAATGAAATAGAGCTTTCAGTGACAGCTCACAAGCAATTGTGAAACTGCTTCTTTTCACATAAATTATGATAACAAAAAGCTTCAAGAGATTTGAGTTTTCTAAATTACTATCGAGCGTTCGACCTGTCAACCTATATCATTGTTAACCATAGCTTGTCTGTATTCACAGCTAACAGTTATTAAATGTATAGATTTAGCCCAGTTTCTTTGCATGGAGAAATAGTAATCACTTTGTTCTCTTAACCTTGCAGTAAATGATATGTTTGTTCGAATATTCATAGTGATTAAATACATTTATTTGACTGACGCAGAACGCGGAAGACGTTGGTTATGTTATGTTATTTTTATCTGAGATTTGAGTGCATCAGCACACGTATAACGAGAGCAAGAGAAAGAGAGACAGACAGACAGACGAGTGACAGAGAGTGTACAGCTTCGCCATGTTTGTTTACTAGTGACGTGCGATTCACTAATGGCGCACTCTAGGACGTCACTCCTCGTACGTCCACGGATGTGGAAAGACAAAATTGTTTCGGTAAATAATTATATATATATATATATCCCGTAGACTGTGCACTAAGCATATATATATATATATATACATATATTTAACACAAAGGGGAAAAAGGTCTCTCAGAATCAAAATTTCTTTCACGCAAACAGAAAAGTTTTCTCCTAGAATCAAAGTTTCTTAGGTGCAAGAAATATTTTTAAAAAGTAAATGTAGAGAAATGCTTTGCTAGGCTACATTGTAATGTAAATATTAGGGAAATAAGTTACATAGCTGGCGATAATAATGATTTTTTTTTTTTGCACGGGATAGACTCAGTTTGGAAATACTGGCCATTGGTAGGTATCGAACAAACTTAGTTTATAGACTGATTTTACACCAAAAGACAATTTCCGTCTCACGTGCGATTGTCTGCAATGTAAACATCAATTCATATTGCTTATAAATTGGCAGATCCCGTAGACTATGTACTAAGCATTCCATTTTAGTAGGGGCAAGTATGATGCCAAATCGCGACTTCATTTCCTTTCTGTTCTATCTCCATTTTCTGAAGAACTGGAGATCTTTTAGTAGATCTATGCACAAGAGGTACACACATGGACACGTTGACAGTTGTTTAAAATGCGTTGCGGTACTTATCAAGCTGTTTCACAGTTCAGATCTATTATACATTTCAGTAACTTGCAACCTTTGGCATGACTAACTGAACAAACTATACACTCTTCAGGCCTTAAATTTGGCAGGGAGGTGGCAATTGAGATAAGGAAGATGATGGCTATGATTAAAAGTTGTTTACTTCAAGCATGTATTCTTAAAAAAATAACAATGTTTATTGCTATGTAACATCTGTATTTTTGCATGTTTGTTTCGTAATATTAAAGTACCGTCCATGTCATAAAAAGTAACCGTATCACTATCAAGCGTTCAGTTTGGTTCGTAGTGTTCTGGTGCGCATGATTTCTGAAGCAGAACTGCAGATTACTACTTTTATTGTAAGAGAGAGAGAGAGAGGAAGGGGGGGGGGGGCGGGGGTGGCGGGGGAGCACATGATTGTTTATTCCGGGCAATGCCCGGTAGGTCATCTAGTTTATTCTAACACCTTATCATAACACTTACGCCATAAACGTTTAACTTCGAATTTCTCGGCTGTGCAAAAGCTGGAGTGTTGTCAAACAAGAACCAAGGTCGTGAAATTAAATTCTTGTCAAATGTGGCTTTGTTGCAAGTTCAGCTTGTTTGGGTCGAGGTGAAAACTTAAAACAGGTAGTTTTTCTAATGGCAGAAAACCACAGATTAAATCATTGTTTTGCAGCCTCATTAAATCTTAAAAACTAGGTCCGACATGGAACTGGGATTGCTGAAACACTGTGTTTAGTCCAAATTCATGTGTGTGAAGGGCATAGCCTTGGTCTCAGAACATTATACGTAATCTTATGATAATATGTAGTCATACCGCAAAGTCCTTCCATTACTTCCGCATGAAAAGGGCTGGATCTAGTATTATAACTGGAGTACAATAATCATTATCAATTGAATTTTCATTTTATTGTCATCCTATTATGATGTATTACTATTATTATTGTTATCATTTTAGAAAGTTTTCATTTTGTTGCTGGACGGGAAGTTCGACTAGAGTTTATGAATATTATTATTTTTGTGTGCACTGGAATGGGAATATTACAGTATTCATTTGAAATGCATGCGTACCAAAAGTACAACCGTCCTTTAGTTCTGACTCCTTAATGGTACAACTGTTATGGCAATTTGACATGGCATCGATACTGCCCTTTGATAATGGCATATGTCAAACTTATGCCAAAAGGCAAGTGACGATTAATTGCATTCCTGAGCCTGACTCACGGCTATCAGATCTATTATAAAAAAAAAACTCGCTTTTTTTGTAAAAGCCGTAGCTCGGCTATCTGTGCACCAATCGAGCTCAAATTTTGCATACAAATTTCTTTTGGTCTGAAGTTGATTCCTTGCTACACTCATTGCTGAACACTCTCCGTAAGTATTTTTTTGAACTACGCAAATTTGCATTTGTTCCAAATAAATACCATCCGGGCGTGAGTTTTTATGTGGCATGACGTCACTGAATTTGAGGTCCACCGTGCGATCTCAACGTCCGGTTCCCCAAATTTGAAACCGTGCTTCCGAGTCCATCCATAACATTCGTGGTTCTTGCTGCACTTTGCTGTGCCAACGGTCAAGTAATGCTCCCTCCATTGCAGCCACCCCAGACCTACTCACAACACTTTTCACTCCCCCCCCCCCCCCCGCGAATTTCTGTATTATAGAAAAAGAAATGCTCCAACAGAAAAATGTAATAATCCTATAGAATCATAATAGCATTAGTTCCCAAATGGCAAGAAAAGAAACAGCTTTTTTTATTAATATCTCAGAGGTGTCAAAAAGAACACATATACCATTAGCACAGGGCAGTGAATATCTCAAAGGTGTCAAAAATAATTTATGCCATTAGCACAGGGCAGTGACGGACTGTAGTTTAAAACTATAACAACGCTAGAACACAGAGCAAAAAAAAATAAAAAAATAAATAAATAAATAAAAAAATTACTAAAATGTTTGACAGTGCCTAGTGACTATTATCCATTCATAATCATTGTGGCTCGGACACAGTAGCAAATTCCCGCTTCTGTTTCAGGTCTATAAGTAGGACATCATACTACTATCGAGTGCCCCAGTGACGCACACCCAAGATTGCATGTACACACATTCATTCAGAATAAAACACAGCTCGGGGAAAATCTGTTGCATAAGTAAAAAGCTGCTTTTTAAAAAAATCTTAGATTTTATGAATGAAGAACCCGATATTAGATTTGTTATTTCATACGGAGATCTTATAACTTAAAACAGCTTTGTACAACTTTCTGATTCTTGTTGTTTTCTTTTTGTTGCATTCAAAAAAGAGGAAAAACCTTTTTCTTTGTTGTTGTTGTTTTAGTGACCATAATGTGGTTTGTGTGCGGGGTTTATCTACCGGCTCTTTTGCGTTTAAGCGATGGATGCTGAAATCGTTGTATGTTTAGATAAAGTAATGGAATAGATTAATGGAATAAATTAATAGCACATAAATCTGTTTGGACAGTGAAAAGTCAACAATTTTGCTTCAGCTGATTCATTTTGTCTGTTTGTTTATTTTTGTATTTTTTCTTTGCAAACTAAACTTAGAGAAAAAAGATAGTTAGCAAAAGATACGATCTCTGGCGAGGATAAAATTAATCAAGTACGACAATTCTGTTGTCTGACTGTCTCCATTTTTACATTGTGGTGTTTCATTTTACTACATGATTGAAGTGCCTGTCATTCCTTATGTGTTGAACGTCTCCTAAGTCGTCAGCAGAGATAACTAAGGCTCGTGTTCATACACTCGACTAGGCTTTTATAATGTGATATTTCTTCAAACTGGATAAATAATTCAACGAATAAATTATAAATAAATAAATATATCAATAAGTAAAAAAAGAAAGAAAGAAAAACGCAAAAAAAAAAAAAATGTATATAAGTAAATAAAATGAAATTTAAAAAACAAGGAAAATGAAAGGAAACGAAAGGAAACAAAATGAAGTGTCTCAAATAAACGTTAATTTTGTGTTTTCAAACTCAGGTTTTTCCAGTATCAAGTTACATGTTTATCATGTAGAGTCCGTCAGCCAATCCATCTTTTCGGGGTCCTTTTCAAGCTTTAAAAATAAAAAATATACGAAACAAACAAACAAACCACCGAAAGTAATACGGGAGACAGAAAGAAAACATGAACACTGACCTGAATTCTGGAGATGGAAAAGGAAAAAAAATAAATTTTAAAAAACAGTTCCAGGAAAAAAAAAATGGAGGGGAAAAAACTCAAGACGTCATCGATCAGCATATTATGAGCGCCATTATCGATATTCTACCATACGGCTTAGTCTTACGTGTGTCTTGAATGATGAGGAATAGCTCGAGTTGTTATAGCTGGCTAGAATGATGGGCAAGGCATGACGTGTTGCTGTCTTTCCACTGTGTCCAGGGACTGAACATAATGTTTAGTTTTGCTTGCCTCTGTTTTAGAATAAAGCCCTAGTGCCACTGATGCTGTGATTGTGGTTTTCAAAATTATTTATTTATGCATAAATAGTATTTATTTATTTATTTGTTTACCCATTTATCTATTGTCTATTCATTTAGTGTCTGTCTGTTTATTTATCTATTAATTAATTAATTAATTAATTTATCTGTTTATTTATTTTTATTTATTTATTTATTTAATTAAATTTTTTTGGATGCAAGAATATGCGACCTTAAGTTAGTTCTTGTTCGTTCTGTCATCATTCTCTGAAAAACTAGAGATCTTTTAGTCTGTAGGAGAGGTATAACAAATGCACTTCACACTTTGACACTTGTTTAAAATGCGTGGTGACAATTATCAAGGTGTTGCACACTTCTGATTCATTCTATTCTATTATATACGTGGGCCATACATCATAATACTAAAGCCGTAAACATTTAAGGCCGAATTTCTCAGTTGTGCAAAAAGTGGGGTTGGAACAAACAAGAACTTGAGCCGCAAATAACTGATAAATTCAGAAATTAATTTTGACAGTATTTCAGACGCCGATCTTTTAACCTATCTAACCTTCGAACATGATTAACATTACATTAACATTAACATTAACATGTAACATTACGAAATGGGAGTGATAAAGTTATACGCCGACCTAAGCTCGCACCTTCGCGTTATTCTTCAATAGATATTATGTTATGTTCGAAACGGGCACGACATTTTAGACTCCAGACCACTGGAGGGTATAAAAAAAAACTGAACTTATAAGTGGTGGACAAACATAAAGTGTCAATAAGTAAGAAAATAAACAAATGAATAAATAAAGAGCCAAAACACAAAGAAAAATAGCTAAGTTCTATTTCTTGTTTTTGAAGAAAGCAACATATTTGAAGAAAACAACATGAACGCTTAACTTAAATACACTTCAGATGTAGCAGAATCAACACCAGTGCAGCAGTGGCACAATTAGATAGAATATCAACCAATTAAGAACAAAAAAGTCATATGCGTTTTCTCACCTATCATGGCAAGGGGAAAATATACCGGGTATAATATTTAAAATATACCTGATGTATATACTACAGCACTGCTCTCTAGAAATGCACGCGTGAACAAGATCTTTTGGGAACAATAAAATTGCATTCAAACTATGATACACAAATCACACAAAATTCACTGGCGCAGCATGGTCTGGGATATATAAAATTCACGACACATTTGATAACATTGCGTCTTTGTGTATTTTGAACGAATATTGACGGTATGTGGCTGATTGGTACCTGCATGTCCTGTCTACTGTGCGGTGCCATCCTTTATTTGTTTAAGATTCATTAACAGATCCCATAGAACGGTACTCACTCAAGCTGAGAAACCACGCTTATAGAATATCCTCAAGTTTCTTACGTTTAATGGTAGAATTCTGGAATGTATGAAAATGTAAACTCCACAAGGCCTGTGAACAGTAAACATAATTGGTTAATCCAGTAAAGCCATGTGAGGTAGTTGATATGACCATTGCACAGCTGTGGCTTAGAAAGACCAGAAACATGACGTCATATCCGCTGCAGTTAACATGGCGGAACAGAGCAGTCCTCAAAAGAGAAAAAGTATTCTGCACATCTACTCCCAGATCCCTGTTTACTGCGACACCAAAATAAATGTTTATTATGTTGTTCAATATTATCAACACATGGAACCATACACTATTATTCATCATTGTAAAATCCATATTGAAAGCCGGACAGTAACACTACACTGCGTAGTTACACACTATTTCAAGCACAATGTCTGAGAATCTCTACCCCTTTCACAAGTTAGTGATATATAGAACATTTCACAAATGTGGGTCGTTCCCGGGAATTCCAAACTAAAAGTAGGCCACGGAGAGTACAATAACCTACATCACTTGGAAGTTCCAGTATAGCGCTCGGAAAATCCCGATCTACATGCCTAGTAGTAGAATTTCCTTCAGGTGCCAGATGCGTTGTTCATTTGGTTTTCCGTAATTTCCATATTTGATTATGCTTTGGAAAATTAGAGTCAAAAATTAATTATGAAGCCAATTGATATAGGGGTTATATTATAAACAGCATCCCAAAGATGTCCAACTTCATCCAAAACGTAGTCTATCCAGCATCCTTGAAGGGTAGTGTGCAGCATGGACGGCAGCTAGGAGCTGTTCCCTCAGGTGTTCCCATACTTAGCCGCGGTTTAGCTGTAAGAGTCCTTATGAAAGTACTGGTCTTCCAAGACAGCAGCAAGCCTTCCTTAGAGCCATCTGAAGTAGTGAGACGACAGAGAAGAGACCGAGCAGTATATATACCCTTGACTCAATTGAGCAATTTGAGTAAAAAGGGGCCTATTTCCTCCTTATCCCTTCCACAAAAGCCGTGCGTATGATTGAAGCAAAACACACGTTTGTCAACAGCTAAATTTGCCTCGATTATACGCAATTTTCCTCGGTGCCGATGCTTGAAATTTCATAATAGGTTCTGATGAGTGGTTTCCAGCGTTTCCCCGCTTAATTCCCTTGACAAGGAAGTGGTGGCGAGCTGCAGCTAAATGAGCAGAAGAGGGACCTAACTCTGTCATCAAGTCGCTGTAATTGAGACATTGATTTTAGGGACCAGGTTTTTATATTTTCTCTCCCTTTTCCTTGTCGCTGTCATGGCCGCGACAAGGCCCCGTAGTGCTGGTTAAGGGTGTTAGGTCAAAACGGTGGAAGAAAGGGTCAAATTAAATATCATTTTGTGCTTGGGCCGGACACGGGCGGCCAACTAGCTGGTGGTTAGCGGCCGTCTGACGCGGTAATTTTGCGTGACGTTTGACGCCAGTTCCCGCAATTCTAACCCAGGTACTGAGATAACTGTAGGTTGTTTGGCCTGGGGGCGGGGATTGAGATGGAGAGAATAAGTCCCCAGTGCCCGGGGATGAAGAGTGAGTAAGTTGGTCAGCCATGATAATTATATAATAAATAATACTTTCTTTTAAAAAAAAAATAATTAAACATTGCCCGTAAGGCAAATTATAGTGTTTGGTTTTTGTCTGTGCTAAATGTAAAGTAACAACTGTTATTTAGGTCTAATCCGGAGAACAAGAATAGCAACAACAACGAATTTTTTGCTGTTGTTTATTTGTTTAATTTTTGTTCAAATTCTTTGAGAAAAAATGTAAAGAAAAAGCAAGCAATTATCATTTTAGCATTTCAGAAGAAGTAAGGAGCAACAACAGAAAATTTGCTCTCTCTCTCTCTCTCTCTCTCTCTCTCTCTCTCTCTCTCTCTCTCTCTCTCTCTCTCTCTCTCTCTCTCTCTCTCTCTCTGTTGTGTTTCCTCCTTTATTTTGGAACTAATATTAAATCACCCTGAAGACATGTTTTTGAGCGAAAAGGAACATTAACTATAAACACACAGGTCATTTACTGGAATTATCCCCCGAGAAGACTATGATCTGAGACCACCTCAATATATATACATTATATGTATAATTACAGTAAAAACAACAACAACAAAAAAAGCTAGCAGTGTAGCTCTTTCGAGTTCTAATTATATGTTAGGCTCGGCATTTACAAGTGAGTAATTTCATGTAAATGTTTCGGGGAATTTTTCCAGTCATGTTGACTGACCTTATTTGAAGGTGGTACACAACAATTCCAGTTATAGTTGCGAAATTGCAGATCGATGCGAATTGTTTGCTTTAAGCGATACAGTATTCACAAATGTCATTTCAAATAAGGTTCCAGTGATCTGTTTCTTTGTTTTGGTACGGTGCTAGCAGCTTAATTCGCAGTGCAAGTCAGTTTCGTTCCAGTTATGGTGGAAATCTCTCTCTTTGTTGAGACATAGGGCTGGGTTGTTTTTTTTGCATTGAAAGCTTCATTAAATCTCAACACTAAACCCTAAACAGAACGTAACGTACGGGAAAAACGATGATAGGTCAAATTTCATGGATGAAAGTGGCTCGGCATGAAAACATATTGGCGTCATGCGAAAGTGTCCTTAACTACATAACGCTGGATGAATGATTCCACGAAAGTTGAATGTAACAGACATTGAAAACGTACACTACATCGCTTTGAGCCAGTATTTAATATAATGAGAGTTATTGTAAATATGTATCTGAGGCTGTTCACGTTATCAGTAATACATTTTTAGAGACACTGACTTTGCGCCTGAACTTCATGGAATGCTCAGGTTCTGTTGTGTTTTGGCGTACAAAACTATAAGAATAATGAAATAATTCCATAGAAACTGAAAATTTGTACCGGACATATTTTCATTTTTTTTAGTTTTCGGACATCGTAACAATTTGCCACGCAAAAGCCCAGGCTGTTCACATACTTGCCTCTAGTACTGGCATGGGTAGTTCCACGCACATGCCATCCTTATTGTTAAAATCTGACAGTTTTACTTTGTTTCATGATAAAAAAAAGTCCAGTTTTACCGAGGAAGGGAAGAACATCCATAATAAATAAAATCTTCTCAAGACCACCAAATTCAAAATGAAGTACAGAAATTTGCAGTGAGCTTGTCAACCAACGCACAGACACGGCGGATTTGACATCTGGCTCTTGATGGCTTGACGACAACTAAAAAAAAAAAAAAATTATTATTCTGTATCTAAAGAAATGGACAAAATGATACCCCAAGACTTCAAATCCACATGAACAATGAAAAGCCGTATTTCCAATTCTTCCCTTTTTTTTTTTTTTCGAACTTTTTGTCAAAGCTCCTACATAATTTCTAGGTTAGTCACTCATTTGATTACATTATCAGCCATCTCATCGGCTGGCAAATATTCAACCATCGGGCAACCAACAGCCAAATACACATTAATTATAAAAACCCTTTTGAAATTTGTTTTGTATAAAACTTCATTGCTCCAATATCTGCAATCTCGCCCCCCTCTACACCCCCCAAAAAATTGCCCTTTGTCACTGAACTGACTACCCCCCCCCCCCCCCGCGCCTCCATACACACATACGACATACTTTTTGCTGTTGTTGTTGATATTCCACTTGTCTTGCCGCTTTTCGCTTCCAAATGATTTTTCCATATTATTATTATGAATGCCTAATATCTTGGGCAAGACTAAACAATTCAAGAAGCGTGAAACTGGACAAAGTTTATTGCCTTTCACGCAACACTATTTTGTATGGTTTTCCCTCTATCCGATTCTCAAACCCAGACGTTCTCAAAACCTCTAGCATTACTCACACTTATAGAAAAAAGGGTGGGTTCTGGGCTATCTGAAGCTCGCCAATGCTCAATATATAAATGTTAAAGCCATTCCCCCCATTGCCTATCCCAAATCCATCTCTCTACCCCACCCACTGTTTTTTTAGCATCCCTCATTACGCCACAGCTCTGAGATCCTCATTGATAGAGAGCCGTGTCACATCCTACAGTCTGGAACTTGTTACATGGACATTCGTTGGCGCCATTGTTCTTTCTCCCCCTCCAGTCCTCCTGCCTCCTCATTCCGTCTTTCATATTCCCCAATCCCCCCCCCCCCCTCTCCCTCCCTTTGTGTCCTTGCTGTGTTGCTGGGCGCAGTTGTTGCTCTCCTGAAACGGGGAAACTACTGAGAGAGAGGGAGAGAGTCGAAGAGAGATAATTTACAACCTCATAGAGGTCGTAATCCCGTTGGATGTGGCAGCCTCTCTCTGTCTATCTCCGGCTTTCTCTCCACACTCTCTCTCTCCTGATCCCGTTCTGTGTTTTTGCCTTTCCATGTGAAATGCCAGCAATTATGTCCTTAAAGGCAAGCTACACTGGAAACCCACACAGATCCTCGTGGATTTTTGTAATGGGAGGCAATTATGCTTGACACCGTATGGCAATTATGGCTGCCACCGGAAACTGAAGGGCCGATTATTTCGTGTTGTCAGGTCCAAGGGGTTTTAGCGCTATCGCTTTAGCCTAGAGACGGTTCTTTTTGTTGGTCCGTTCCACGGGTTCAATATAACAGTTGATCTGTTTGTTTACACGATTGTTCACTTTGATTTCCATATTGATAAATCACACAAGAGGATTTTTTTTTTTGTTGAAGTCTCGTTTCACATTCTGTGTGTGGATTCTGTGCTTTCAATAACATGATTACGACATACTCCCTGGCTGGTTTTTTTTTCCCCTTCTTTTCTACCTGTGTTTGGTCTTGCTCTGTTCCGCTTACACACTTTCCACATTTTGCCAAGATTTGAGAACTTTCTGATTTTTTTGGATTTTTTTTACTTCAAAGATCATATCAGGAACATTATGCAAATATTCCCTGCATTCCCCTCTTTGTGTGTGTGTGTGTGTGTGTGTGTGTGTGTGTGTATGTTTGTCGACTAGGATGTCTGTATTTTTGGCTTACACTCCCAACATGGTTTATGATGATTTTAAGAGTTTTTATTTTTCAAAGCTCACCAGAGGTAAATACAGGAATATCTCGTTCAACTTTCACCATTTTTGTTTCATCTTGTCAGTGAATGTTTGCATGCATTTAATATACATCTCGTCCTGACTTCTTTTTGTTCCAACTCCACTTTTTCTACAAGTGAGAAATTCCACGTTAAATGTTAGAGGTTTTAGTATTAGGATAAGAAGTTAGAATAAATTGCAGATGGGAATACAGCTTGATAAGTGCCACAACGCATAGTAAACAAGTGTCAACATGTGCATCAGTTATACCTCTTCTACATACGAAAAGATCTCCAGTTTTTTTTCAGAACATTGAGATACCAAAAAAAAAAAAAAAAATCAACAAAAAAAACCCAACTAAGGTCACGACATTTTATATATAATTTCTGGACTTCTGATGTACATTATTTATTTATCTCTTTCATTTAGCTGCAACTGGATTTGGGTTTCAATACATGTTTTGTCACTCGCGAGATAAAGCGCACAGGCGTCATAAATGTATTGATTTATAAGGATAGAGATCTCATGACAGTGCGTTTGCGTGGAAAACATCAACTGGAGGAAAAACGATCAGACATGAAATAACGCCATGAAACTGAGGATCTGGGGGTTCAGACAGAAAATAGGAAAACGTTGTAGAGAAAATAGGCAAGTCTGAAAACGGCTGAGCTAAAATGAAAGAGCAGAGGGTTTATTGTTACGCCCATAATTATTATTGTTATTGTTGTTGTTATTTAATGAATGACTAGAATTGTGTCAACTCTAGAAGGAAAGAGATGTTAATTAGTCGACACAGTGGAGACAAGGTTGGAGGCTATATTTGGGAATCGATTTGAAAAAAAACAACAACTGATTCTGCTAGATGAGAATTTTTCACAATCACCATCGACGCCAGAATCACTATATTGGTCATTATAGAACATCTTTATGGCCCACTGATCAGAGATGGGCATGGAGCACGGATAAAAATGATATTTCATGGATCATGCAATGAAATGAGAACAGAAACTTACTAGAAGGCGGCAGGCAGGATGAAACCTGAGGAAAAAGAGATCAGAATGCTGGTTGTATGTGAATTTCGTCAAATAAGATTATTGTTTTTGCTTGGGTTTGCATTTTTATCAGACAGCAGATGAGTTATAAGACAGTTTCTGAGGCGGGAACACTTTCGTAGGTTGTGATTGAAAACTATGCCACCCGTTCACGACTGGTTAAATCGAATTTTTGGTTAAACCGAATGTTTCTTGCCATAGTGCTCACTGGACTCTATGCAGTATATGGGCTTGTAAAATATTATGTGCATAATGCCCTTCTGTGACCTATCCATGTGCCTTTGTCTATATTTGTATGACGGCACGTATTCATGTATGCCGTTTTATGTGCGGTTAGAATAATGGAATAATCTGTATAAATCATGTTTGAATTAGCAAACTCGTCTGTAAAACGGTCGATAGGAATATGATTTATTGGCCTTTGCACTAGGGCACGCCCTCCAAATTACATGCCTTTGGATAACGAGACCCCACACACGGGATTTTCTTTGCTTTATTTTTTTTCCCAACAAAAATGATATGAACTGATGTTTCAACTCCCGAATACGCCACGTAACCTATAGAAAGACAGGGCAAAGGGTTGGGAAACAAAGAACACTAAAACTGTAAAAGAAATGCTGGTCGAATAATAGTAAATTATGTAATGGTTATCAATCGTTCATAGTAGCTGGCAAATTCAACCACGATACTGGCAATCTTCAGTCATATGTACAGGGTCGTCATCAGGCCTGCCTTTCTTCCGTATCCGACTACTGTCAATTTTGCACTATAAAATCACCGCCAACGTGTAAAATGAGTCATTAAAAGAACTGTACGCATAGAAATCGATACTCATTAACAGTTACCAGCAGTATGGTCTTTTGAAGTAGTCAAATGGTTACAAATAGACCTATTTGATAGAGGAAAATTGCACGGACCTAACTACATAATAATTTCATCTGTGCTTCATACACATCTCCTATATGCGGCTCTGCTCTCTGTCGTAACATGTCATCTCACGGCCAACAATTCCTCCTGATTCTGGCGTCGCTGGCGAGAGGCATAGTAAAGTTCTGAACTAACAGATAATCAAATCTCAGTTCTTCTACAAGTTGATCCTCAAATACTCACCTCTTTCACCTGCAGCATCAAACCTCTTTTCTCTGCTTTGTTGACTAATCAAAATCTCATTCATATTTCCAGTGGATTCTCCAAGACCGTCATAGCTCGTTAGACGCGCATTGAGACGTAGCATCCGAGGGGTGAAGGAGGGAATATTGCAAGAGGGCGGAAAAAGCAAATACAAGGCTGGAAGAGACGGGAGAAACGGACATCTCAAAAGATTCTTTTGTCCCATAAGATTTTATCGGGTTCTATTTCCGTGTGTCAATCTGTTGAACTGGCTAAGATCGGCAGGACAAAAGGACTTTGATGAGACACGGCGATTTAGATAGAAAACAGGCAAACAGAGAAATGGGTGATTTTTCTGTAGATTTTGAATCACAGCATTGGACAGCCTGATGCACTTGATTCGTTCTATCAGGAGGTCTAAGAAGGGACATTTAAAATTGGTCAATGTCCAAGGTCCTGGCATACATTTTAAATTGAACCGATTCCGTTGGAAACCTTGAGAAATATGAACGTAACTTCTTTGCCAAAGCAAAGGGGCAGATTTAAGCACAAAAAGGGCCGATTTAAAAATAGAATTAGTCTTTTAAACTTTCAGGTCAGTATCAGATTGTGTATTCAGCAAGATCAGTTTTAGTGACTTACATGTTTGACAAATGTTCCACGCTGTCTGTATCGATCAGACGCTCGTCTTGCTTGTTACGAAGTATGTCATGACTGCCGTAGTGCAAAACAACCCATGACGAAATACTATACCTTTTTTGGGAGGGAACAGGACTCATTTTTGAATGCTGCTGTTTGTCATTAGTTTTTCTTTCGAGTAATCCGTTTATTCGTCCCCATTTATAACATTACAACTATTCGATAAAAAATGTTTCTTGTCTGTTTGTGTTCACACTGAATGCGTACGATCTCCAATTTCTGTCTCTACGCTCGCTCTGTCTCTGCCTGTCTGCTTGTCACTCTCATTGCATAACCGTTAGCATTTCTGTCATTTCGTCTAAATAACCGTCTACCTAGAGTATTCGACGAGTTCAGCGTCACGAAATTCCGTCTCTTCAAATTCTGAATCAACCAGCCAAACCGCTGTTCATTTCATGAACCATTTTGATGGCGACAGGATATCCCGGGTATTCATCTCTGGCTGGTTACTCAAAATGTCCCACATTGAAATCCTCAAGACGGGCAAATTGAGGTCGTGCACCAAGTAGAAATCACACACACACAATGATTACATAATACATTTCCAACTTTCCCTCACATCGCTTGGCGGCCATTCAAATAATAATAATAATAACAACGACAATTGTTATTGTAATGAAAATGAACCCTTAAAAAAAATGTATGGAACAGTAAATCCACTCGGTGAGAACTTTACCCTTGAAATTGAAAGTTGAATTCACAATCTTGGCTCATAACATGCCGTAGATGTCATCCCCCTACCCCCAATCCAAATTTACAGGGAGAAAATGAGATAGGGCCCATTGAATAAAATGCAAAAAGTGGACCAAGTAAAATAACTGTTTGGACACGTCATTATTTAAAGAAAAAAATACATAAACGAACAGCTATCTTTATTTTGTATCGCCTTCGCACACTTAACAGCAATACATTCTGTGAAGCAATCAGTGAGTGGACATTTTTTTTTTGTTATCATTATTACTATTATTTTATTTTATCTGAATAGAACACTAACTTGATTGCTGCCTGTACTTCGAGAATTTGCTTGAGCAATTTCTGCCTTACGAGAAGTGGAGAAGAGGGAGGTAACCGAAAAGAAAAGAGGGGGAATAACCCAGAAAGAATAATAAAGGCCGTCAAGGAAAAGAGAAGTGATTTCAGGAAGGTCAAGAGGTTACAGCCTCGTTAGCGATCGTTTGTGGAAAGTCCGTCTCAGAGTCGACAAACCCTGTCATTATGTACAATCAACTCTTTACTCCCGTGTGCGATTGTGTTCGAACATGCGTGTGCGAGTGCTCATGTAGGAGGAAGATGTGTTGTAGTTCATGTGTGTGCGCAAAATGGGGATGTCCGTGAGGTACTGGGAAATGTACAGTTCACTGTATGAAGATCATTCATTTGATTACTATGTTATTCTTTCATTTCGGCCTTATTTATCCCCATCTGCCTATGTTCGGTGTGTGAATGTATGTCTAGTATATGAGGGTATGCGAAAGACTGCGTGAGAGGAAAGAGAGAGAGAGAGAGAGAGAGAAAGGATGAGTTGCAGATGGAGAGAATAAGACTTTCTGTAAAGCGTTTAGAGCAAAATAATTTGGATTGGCGCTATATAAATTATCTTCATTGTTGTTATTATTTTAGCGTTTTGTTTTTTATTGAATGCAACCATGCCAAGCATTTACATTATAAATGAAGCCAGGGCCAAACCATGCCATTAGAAGATAAAGAAATTTTAACTAGTGCAAGAAAATGGTTGAGAAAAAAACTGCATTAGAAATCTAAATTGTGTACCATGTGTGGCTAGGCATCACATTACAATGCCCAGCATTAGAGTCTGATATTGCCCTAAACGTTGTAGATATTTGAACAGATAGACAATTGAAAGCAGAATTATTATGGTTAAGTCAGGTTTAAAAAAAAAAAAATTAAATATTGAAAGATTTTAATAAGGCAATTCTCACAATCAGGACGAAGTAAGGTGAGCTAATACATTAAGCAGAGTTCAACAATGCCCCCCCCCCCCCCAATCCTTATTTGTGTTTCTCTGGTATCCCCATTGCTTAAGTGACAATAAAACATTAGAGCTAAGAGTTTGAAAATTACCCACATTTTCAACTATATTAATTTATTCATTTTTTTCCTAGATGTGATTTATTTCAACATTAAAAAGTCCATATCAATGAAAATAGGCAAATAAGGACATTGCTCACGACAGAAAAAGAAATACCTAGGTACCCCTGAATTTGAGTTTGGTAGGCAAAAAATAAACAAACTAACTTTGAGTGTGGCAGGAGTGAAGGGCTAAAACTATATTATGTTTTTACACCATTTCCCCCATCACACACAAACACTTTTTGGTGGGCTGCGCACATCCATATTTTGCTTAATAATTCAAACAGGGCTGTTCGCAGTTTCCTATAGTCCATCGCAGTTGCAGAGTGTGAGACTTGTTCCCTTATCTTCCACACAGACAAAACAAAGGCAAGAAAAAAAAAAAGAAAGAGGAAGCTTAATGAGGTCTTTCATAGATCGATGCTCACTTCAGAATATGAAAAGATTTAAAATCTCTCATTATTATGATTGAGTGGTGGGGCCTCATTAACTGTCTGTGTGTCTGACTGCTGTCTGTCTACTTCGTGTCCACGTTTTGCTGTCTGACTAGCTCTTCCATTATTTGACAGAGTTCGATTTTTTTTTTTTTTTACTTTTTTTTTTTTCTATTCTTTCTGTTTATCTGTTTGTTAGCCTGTCTGCTCTGTATCAATTTTACTCCTCCAGTAAACAATGCAACATCTAGTCCGCCTGTCTGTTTGTCTGCTCTGTATCAATTTTACTCCTCCAGTAAACAATGCAACATCTAGTCCGCCTGTCTGTTTGTCTGCTCTGTATCAACTTTACTCCTCCAGTAAACAATGCAACATCTAGTCCGCCCGTCTGTTTGTCTGCTCTGTATCAACTTTACTCCTCCAGTAAACAATGCAACATCTAGTCCGCCCGTCTGTTTGTCTGCTCTGTATCAACCTTACTCCTCCAGTAAACAATGCAACATCTAGTCTGCCTATCTGTTTGTCTGCTCTGTATCAATTTTACTCCTCCAGTAAACAATGCAACATCTAGTCTGCCTATCTGTTTGTCTGCTCTGTATCAATTTTACTCCTCCAGTAAACAATGCAACATCCAGTCCGCCTGTCTGTTTGTCTGCACTGTATCAATTTTACTCCTCCAGTAAACAATGCAACATCTAGTCTGCCTATCTGTTTGTCTGCTCTGTATCAACTTTACTCCTCCAGTAAACAATGCAACAACCAATCCGCCTGTCTGTTCTGTATCGGGTTTTCCACCTCCATTACACAATACATCAAGCTATCCTTTCTATCTGCCTGTCTACCTATCTGTCTGTCTGTTTGCCTTTCTCCTCCACATCAGTTTTCTCCCCGTCAATTCACAATACAACAATTTGTTTTCTTACTGCCTGCCTATCTGTCTGTCTGCCTGTTTCCTTGGCATAGCTTTTCTCCCTTCACTTGACAATAACACAGCCTATCAGTAAATCTGTCAGTTTATCTACCTGCCTTTGTTTTTCTTTCGGAAGAGCTTAAACAGTTCTGAAGCGAAAAGAAATTTAAAAGGGCAAAGATCTTAGTGACACTTGTTGCATTTTCGCAATCAACATTCTGAAATGTCGATATAAGGAAAAGGTGAAATAATAAAAAAGCTATATAAACAAGTAAAAAAGCTGAAGGTTTATATTCAATCTGCATGTAGCAGAGAATGAAAGCACGGTAACTTGACGCTGCCCGGCACGCCGTGACACGGCTTCCAGCTGTTCTTTGGCAATGCCGTTGACTTTCTACCTCTTTTGAGTTTGAATTTTGAGGTTGATTTTGGAGAGAAAGCACCTCGATATACCGGTCACACTGTGCTAGGAAAAAAAGCAAAGACGATGGACAGAATATAGACAGAAGGACAGGGCAGAAGATGATCCTTCCAGATGCGCCCCCCCCCCCTCAACCATCAATGCTTTGTCCCCTAGTGACAAGGTTCCATATCCATACTTTCTGTCATTCTCCACCTCGACGTGAACAGGCCTATGGCTGTGTGATCGTTTGTAAATAAGTGTCTTCCACATTCATTCTCCGTCAGCTTTGCACTTGGTCTCATCCTGTTCTTCGTTATATCCGCCGTGTTCATCAAAAAAATATATATAAAATATATATATACTAGTCTCATTCTCTATTATCTTTATGCGTTCTCTCTGTCACCTTCTTTATCAAATCTGCCGTTTTCTTCATCAGAATTGCTTTTCTTAAGGAGGGCGTCGCGTCCTCGTTTGATGTGCTTGTTGTGTCTGTCAGAGTCTCCATACAACAGCTAATTTCCCAGCCAGACCAATGTTGTTCTTGCTACCAGGGGTGTGCACATTTGAATTGAACCCTAAAGTGGAACGCCCCAGCGGAAGGGGAAAAAAAAAACCCAACAACAATATAATAATAATAAAAACTGAAGTTTGGCACATCGTGATCTTACTTCGTATTAAATTTTGTTCTATCTCCATTTTCTGAAAAAGAAAACTGGAGATCTTTTCGTATGTAGAAGAGGTACATAACAAATGCACACTTTGACACTTGTTTAAAATGCGTTGTGGCACCTATCAAGCTGTTCCACAGTTCCAATTTATTCTAACTCCTTATCATAATACTAAAGCCGCCTACGTTAGGCGTCGAATTTCTCAGTTGTCCAAAAAGTGGGGTTGGAACAAACAAGAACTGAGGCGTGAAGATATTAATGCATACATTTTTTGTTGTTGTTGTGGTGTTGTTTTTGTTGTTGTTATTTTGTATGTAACACAGGAAACCGACGTGTGTCTCCGCAAGAGAGGTTTTCAGCCTCTGCACTTAAACACCCATTTCACAAAATTAGCTTTTAGTATGGCAAAGAGTCAGTATAGATTTTTGTTTCTATAGAGAAGCGACGGATCTTAAAAAAAGAAGGGGAGTATCTTAAAAAAAGAAGGGGAGTATCTTAAAAAAAAAAATTGATCCTGTTTGCAACTCTACTTAACCACCTTGACATCAATGTGTGTGTCTGGCCCAGATCGGCCATCAAGTTTGACGACATAGTTACGATAACTCAAATGGTTACACGTCTGTCCTCTTCAATTTGAGTTATCAGAGCTTGGATGAGTCTCAATTGACATATCCACAGTCTGTATACAAACAGTTTTTTGTTTTTTTTGTTTTGTTCTGTTAGATTTTCTGCTTCTATTTCAGCTCTATGCACTTTTTAATTTTTCGAGGTATTTTATTGCATTTTTAGTTTGTTGTTAATGAAGCATATTTCCACGCCAAACTCAGATGCAAGAAAATAGATTTTGACAGGGTCAGACGAATAATGGTCAAACAAACTAGACACAGGCTTGACTCTAATCCATCTTTTCAAAAACTCTCTATGATATTGCTATTTCTTCCCTCTAAAAGCATAGAAAATATGCAGAATTTTCTCGCAAACATTCGGTAACTTTGGATAACACACATCCTGGTGCTTGACGACACAGATCTGCCGTTGTCGGTTTCTAGTCATCAACTCCGCACTGGGCCAAGTGCACCTCAGCGACATCGCCAGAATGGATCTTTTTATTCCATATATTTTTTTATGATGTCTTCTCCCCCCCCCCCCCCCCCAGAAGGGGAAAAAAGAGGGAGAGAGGTGTCAATAAATCACCTCTGCTCATTCTTTTTTGCATCTTAATGACGAACGACATGTATCGCAGCTTAGTTGGCTAGGTGTGAACAAGAAAAAAGAGACTGTTACCCTGACTACCCCCAGCTGTGTTGCACTCAAACGTCCTGCACCGAATACCCTCTCTGCCATGCTGTTCCAGGATTAGATGCCTATTCTGTACAGGCCACAAAAGAGCGCACCCTTACACAAACTTTGAAAATATGCTTGGGGATTTTCAATCTTATGCAACTTGATACTGAATATTGAAATACTGAATCTGGCAAATGTGGGCCGTTTTCTCCGTTCTATCTATCTATCTATCCATCTACCTATCTATCTATCTATCTATCTCTCTGTCTGTCTGTCTGTCTGTCTGTCTGTCCACTATCTATCTATCTATCTATCTATCTATCTATCTATCTATCTATCTATCTATCTATCATCTATCTATCTATCTATCTATCTATCTATCTATCTATCTATCTATCTATCTATCTATCTATCTATCTATCTATCTATCTATCTATCTATCTATCTGTCTGCCTGTCTGTCTGTCTGTCAATCTATCTATCTATCTATCTATCTATCTATCTATCTATCTATCTATCTATCTATCTATCTATCTATCTATCTATGCCTGCTGCTTGTGTGTCTGTCTCTCTGTCTGAGAATATGTTTAAATATCCTTCCCGTACATTACGTGATTCCGTCATTCATCGATTAATGCTACCATGTTACACATACTGCCGAAATTTTGCAAGATGGTGACTCAACCAAAATCCGACTACGGAGTTCTGTATCAAAGTTATACCGACTTCACATTACAGAGTTATTACAGTCTGAAACACTGGTCTGATTATTTGGAAAAATCAGCTGCTGAAAGAACGACTGTGGATTCGTTCTCGTGCGTAAATCATGGGAAAAACCCCAAGATCGAAAGTCTGGTTACTGGCACCCTATGTCAGTTGAAAGCGAAAACTAGCCGATACAGCCTGTAGGTACCAGCTGGCGCCAGACGTCCTTCCCAGCCGTGAGTTAGGCTGGACAGGACACTATAGGACACCGGTGCTCCCCGGAATGAGAGGACAAAGGTCCCCTGCTGTAGGGGAGGACGACCAGACAATGACTGCCGGGACAGGGGTCTGGGGGCGCCTGTCTGTTCGTCTACGGTTTGGGATCGGATGTAGAAATGTCTAACAACAGAAGTTGCGGTCGGTGTCTTTTGGGGCGGTGACTGCGAATGGAAACTGCCATGCCAACGGTTGAAGGTTTGAAACACGAGTAACTCTCATCTGTCCCATGATTCGAAAGCTGGAGAGCCAATGTTACTTTCACATTTTAGAACAATGTTGGATTCTTTGGAAATGCAGAAAATACAGCTAGACACTAATTATGTATTGTAATCAGCTGGCGTTTTTGCAGATTAACTCTTTAAATGCCAATAGTGAATAACTGCGACTTTTACCATCTGTAATGTTGCTGATGAAATTACAGAAAACATTATACTAGAAAATTAGTATCTTTCTTTATTCTAGATTTTTACCCACCACTTTACAAACTGCAATAAACAAATCTAAAAGTAACAACGGGTATGGAAATTGCAACAATCCGGCCTTGGCAAATTAAGGGTTAATTAACTTTACTGCTGAAAGTGTGACAATGTTAATCTCCTAGCGAAAAGTCCGTTGACTCTTTGTAATAATGACAAATGTCTAAACGAGACGTGAAAATTGAATATTTCGGGTGAAGAATATGCAGTTTTTTTAAAATTGAAAAGCAGAACAGTGACAGGCCGTTATGAAATTCACACTTGGTGATCGACAATCGGGAAGTTATTTGGGGTCTTTTCTTGTATCAGTGACACAAGACCAGGGATTTTATTGCTGTCTCTGAGGGTATCAATTTCACTGAATAAGGTAGTT
The DNA here is from genome assembly GCA_963931925.1 of Onchidella celtica. NCBI lineage: Eukaryota > Metazoa > Mollusca > Gastropoda > Systellommatophora > Onchidiidae > Onchidella > Onchidella celtica. Next base: position 41,723,614 of record OZ007582.1, read on the forward strand.
TTTATAGTTATATGCCAGCCTTCTCTCTGCTGTGATGTCTGTCTATCTATCTATCTATCTATCTATCTATCTATCTATCTATCTATCTATCTATCTATCTATCTATCTATCTATCTATCTATCTACCTATCTATCTATCTATCTATTTATCTATCCATCTATCTGTCTGCCTGTCTGTCTGTCTGTCTATCTATCTATCTATCTATCTATCTATCTATCTATCTATCTATCTATCTATCTATCTATTATCTATCTATCTATCTATCTATTCCCCCATCCTTCTACCTATCTATCTATCTATCTATCTATCTGTCTGTCTGTCTATCAGTCCGTCCGTTCGTCCGCTCTCCCATCTTTCTGTCTATCTGCCTGCTCATCCGTCCGCCCGTCCGTCTGTCTGTCTACCTAATCTTAAAAAACATAATGTACAACATCTTTATTTCTTTCTGAAAAATGATAAGATTCATATTTCTCCTGCAGTCTCTTCTTCAATGTTTCCAACCACTGGCTTCCCTAACTATATTATCGTCACACTCGAATGTGAAAAGAGAGGTTTAGCATAGAGCACTTCAAGCTAAAGCCTTCTGAAGTGTGGAACATATTTTTGTTGAATGCTGAAGGTCTGGATGGCTGTGCACGTAGGGGTTACAAATAAAGCAGGGGGGGGGAGGGGGGCGAGGGGGCGGGCGGAACGGAATGAAAACCAGATGACCAGATGCCGGAAAAATATGGTGGAAATATGGACTTCTCTAAAAGACTTTTTTTTTTTTCAATTTAAACACGAAGATTGATAAAAAGAATAGGGTACAAAACGAGACGAAAAGAGTGGGAGGAAAGAGAAAAAAACAAACCGCAACAACAAAACATTGCGCTGTTTACAAAGAACTCTTCTGTTTTGATGTCTCCCCCTCGGGAACGGGGTCTGTCGTGGCTGAGTAGGGACCTGAAGGAAATCTCAAGTGGGTTTTGTTGTACGGGATGCAGTGCAGAGTCCATTAAAGAGCTCGGGCTTTACCTGGGCCCAGGTTTGGGTGAGGTTTGAACCGGTAAAGGGGACTTGACACGCGAGAAATGGCTTGAATGAGCTGTGGGGAACATCCAGTTGCTGTATAGCTGTGACCCTGTGTTTCCCTAGCGCTGCGCGGCTAGCCCAGCTTTGAATAGTTTCCCCGTACGAGGGGAAGAATTTGAGCGGAAAAAATGGCCATAATAGACCGTGAATCTACCGTGAAAATCTGCTGGAAAACGCAGGGACGCTTGAAGGGGACGGACTCGGGGAGGTCCACACGTGGGAAATTATCAGTGGGAGACAGAGAGAGAGAGAGAGAGAGAAAGGGCGAGAGAGACAGAGAAAGAGACAGACAGACAGAGAGCAAGAGAGACAGACAGAGTGGGGCAGAGAGACGGAGAGAGAGACGCACACACAGAGAGAGAAAGACAGACAAACATACAGACAGAATCAGACAGAATGAGAGGGAGAGATAGAGAGAGAGAAAGAGAAAGACAGAGTGAGACAGAGAAACCGAGTCAGGCAGAGAGACAGTGTATGTGTGTGTGTGTGTGTGACAGAGAAAGAGCGACAGAGAACGGCAGATAACTACAAATGGACGAATATATAGATTGAGGAGTAAGCAGAAATGCAGATGGATGGACACATTTTTACAAGAGAAATGCAGTTTGAAGGGCTTTGAACTATGGTGAGAGGGAAACAGGCATCAGGTAAACAGAGAGAGCAAACGAGACATTGGCAGAGATACAAATGAAAAAAAAAAAAAAAGGAGAGACGACAGAGTATTAATTTTGTCAAGACAAAGTAAAGGAGTGGAAACATTTCTATAAGACAAACAACAGTAGCAACGACAGTGGTGCGCTTTTTAAATCTTAGTGACAGATGACAAAAGAAAATGTTTATGTTAATGTTCAATTTGGTAAATTTGAGTCCCAGACATTTAACACTGCACCACGTTCAATGCAGGGAAGAACTGGAAGTCACAGAGAGAGAGAGAGAAAGGGAGAGAGAGGCAGGGAGACAAATATAATATGTAGAGAGAGAGAGAGAGAGAGAGAGAGAGAGAGAGAGAGAGAGAGAGACAGAGAGCGACAGACAGACAGAAACAGAGAGAGAGAGAGAGAGAGAAAAGAACATAAAAGCGATTTAAGTTTCGTGAGACAGGCTAATGAAGTATGTTACAAAGAGAGAGAGAGAGAGAGAGAGAGAGAGAGAGATCGAGAAAAAGAGAGATAAAGATTGCATGAAGGACAAATACTGGTCCGAACATCTAAAGAAACGTCAGGCAAAGACGTTTTTCTGTGTCCTAATTAGGACTATATTCGGAAGAAAACATCAAAGGGCTTCATCCGTTTCTGTCCTATGAGAAACTTCTTATAATAATAATATACAGTGAAAGTAAAAGACACAAATTTTAATGAATAGTTCGTTGTGGGAACTTAAAAAGATGAAGAATAGACAGGTAAAAGAAAATAGTAGATGAATTAGGGATGCTGTCTATAAAAAAAAATAAAAAAAATAACAAACGATCTTTATGTTCTTCATCAGCTGCATGAGGATTTGATAGTCGTACTTCTTACCATTCAGTGTAGATCAGTTATCAATTCAAGGGTCACCCGTATCTGATTTCTCTATGAATTCTCTTTGTGCAAACATAATGTAATACAGTATAATGTAGAGAATGGGAGCAGTAAGGAGTTTATGATGAAAACGACGGGTATGATGAAGAAGACGATGAGACCTAGTATAAAGCTGGCGGAGAATTAGTGTTGAAGATCATTATTGATAGACGATCGCAGTCATAGGCTTTTGCACGTCGAGGTGGAGAATGACAGAAGGTGTGGGTTTTATAAGGAAAACTATGGGTGTGATGAAAAAAAAATGCAAACGATGAGACGAAGCATATTATTGCGGATAATGAGAGAAAGACAAAAGAAAAAGAAGAATGGAACAGTAAAGAGAAGAAACAAAATAAAAGATGAAGAAAGTCAAGATACAGACAGAGGTGAGCATCTTGCTACACCGAAATTTAAAATTGTTCCTCAGAGTTTGACAATCCAAATCGTCTTTTGTGCAAATCAGCATTTACTGTATTATTTTTCACGTAAAATATTATGGTAACATCAACTTCTAATTATGATAGGAATTTTTTTGGAAGAGACTCAAACCACTCATGGAAACTGAACGTAATTTGTACATGTTCGTGACAATTTTTTGATTATTATTATTTTTTTATTAGCTTATTTTTACAAGTAGTAACAAATTAATCCGACACACAATCCATGCAGCCATGTGCAGCTGGCTGACACTCGATCAGGAATTTCGCACCAAAGTGCGTTACATTATCGGCGGTGCGAAACCGCACACGCTATCGCGTGCTTACACCTCGTGCACTCCGCAAAAAGCACCTTCGTATCTCGTATAACGCCAGGATGAATGCATGTGCACATGTGTATTTGCGTGTATCTTCAGTCTGGTAAACGTGCATGCATTTGTTGAAATACTTGACATCTACTTAAGTTAAACTACTCGCAAATGGACAGAAGTTGTCATTGTGCTCTTTCTTAACGCTCAACATGTCTTCATTTGGAAAAAGCTGTCAAGATGTTATGCTTGTTGTGACATGCACATGGTGCAGTATTGAGATTGTGATACATTTTATTGTCTCTCTGTCTTAAGAGATGACTTTTTAGGGTTAACAGATTGGCCGGTTATGAGACAATGAGAGAGAAAGACAAAGTGGTTGTTTATTTCTTGTTGTTGTGTGTGTGTGTGGGTGGGTGAGTGGGTAGGGGGGACGACAGTTGAGAGAATATACCTTCAAAATTTACTGTAAACGGACAGACTTAAAAACTGACAGACAGGCAGACAGACAGACAGACATATAGATAACTCTAGATGCAATAGCCAATAGCCATCCCTGTTTGAAGACTACAACACATTTGAACATCTGTCCAGCAATATAACACCGCAGGATATGATAACATGCTCATGGCAGTGAGATACGAGCGCTGCTGTGTCAGAGAATGACGCTATCGCACAATCTCTTGTCACCAAAACAGTGTGGAGCTTCCGACACGAGAATCAAATGTTGCGAAATTTTGCCACAATTCCTGCATGGCAGCTCTTCACGGCATCAGTGACACAGATTCTTGTGGGACATTGAACATAGCATTGCATAGCAGAGTGGGTTGGATGGGCTGTTCCATAATTGGTTACAAAACAAATATACTTTTTAAAGCCCCGTTTTTTTTTCCAAATAGATGAGTGGATCTGGCGAAAATAAGATGAAATTTTTACACCTCTTTCAAAAATCAAAATGAAATATTTCTAAGGGATTTCAAGTAAAATATTTTTTTTAACTAAATGCAGAAAAATGGCCAATCTTTCATATTAGAAGCAGATCTCAATTTCCATGCATAGAAACATGTTTTCCCTTTGGAGGCGTTTTGTCAAGGATTTGGTCTTTCATCTTAAGCTCGATTTCTCCATATCCACTCATATAACAACAACAACAAAAACGTTCTAGATCTGTGCATTACCGGTTAAAGAAAGCGAAACAACGATGGGTCATGCTTATGTTTAGAATGCCCCCCCCCCCACCCCCCATACACACCCACCCGCCACCTTTATTCCCCAAGATATACAAGGTAAAAAGAAAAAAAAAAGTTCTATGCATTACGGTTTAAAGAAAGAGAGAGAGAACGACCAGGCCTATCCATGTTTGTTTGATTGGGCGTATCTGAGATCTCCTTCTCCGCCCCTGCTGGAAATCCAGCAACTTTCTCAAATAAATCCATCTTTTCTTGAGCAAGGTTGAAAAAAATTAATAAAGAAGACACAAATCCAATATCGCCTGCTAAAATCTGTGACACTTTTAATGTATTGACTGCTGGGCCTAGCCGTGTTGTGACATTGTTGTGACATTCATAGATAGTTCAGTATTAATTGGTGTTGCTCGGCTCAGCTGCCTCTAATAACAACAAACAAATAAACAAAAGATCCGAGCGGGTAGAGTTAATTCTTAGCAAACAAGTGACAATTTCAGACACACCTTTACTTCGATTTCTGTTTTCTAGACACGTTATGAGTTTGGAACTTTATTGGGTCAAATTTCGCGGTGTTATTTACGCAACAAAAATTTTGTATTAATATTTGGTAAAATTTGAGTTACAGACGTTTAGCGCTGTAGCAGGCCTCTTCACTCCCTACCTTGCCCCAGGGACACATCGTGTCGTTGTCCCAGCTCAATCTGTGTGCGCGTGCCAGTGTGGCCAATTAAAATCCTGTTCTTTCCCTTGTTTGGTCTCGGCATCGACACACAGTAAGGGCGGCAACTGTGCCCCCAGGGGCAACAACTCCTAATTTCGATCGCCGCCACTGAGCAAACAGAAGGTAGATCTCACAATCTGTAAATATAGTGGGACTGTGAGACGCGCAGACAAGCGCGAAAATTCGGTATCCAGATTCTCATTTTTATTATTATTTTTTTTTAAAACTAGATCTAGTCAACACAAATTTAGATAACGTTTTTTCTTCAAGATATAACACTGAAAAAATGGCAGGTTGGTCGGAGTATTTTTAACAAGTTAATTATACGTGTAATTTCATATTGATTTCTACAACCAGACCACGGTGAAGTCTCTAGAAAGAATGCCTCGCGTTTCAGTACCCACGGCTAAAACAGTTTCATTGTCTCATTTTTTATTTTTCTGTGGAAAAGTACAGTCTCCTTTGTTGAACCCCCAAGTTAACAATATCTACATTTTTCCTTTGTTGTTTCCTTCTTGTATGAGAACTCTAAGGAAGCAAAGGCCGGTTTAAATGAACTTTGGTCCGTCTACAGTTTTAGCAGTTGAACTGGAGAGATACGAATCGGATCTTGATTGACACAATTAAAAGAAAAAACTATGAGTCCTTTGTTTGTGGATTAAATAAAGCTGTGATTTCTTGCCTACAGATACGGAAACGGCACAGGAAATGTCAAAAACTTTTCAAGTTGTGAAATAGAAAGAATGTTTTCGTATTTACGGAAATGCCTTTTCTGTACACATGGAAACTCTCTTTATTTTTACTACTAGATAGACCGTTTCCGGCTCCGTCTCCGTACACATGAAAACACAGCTTACTGTCTCAAACCCAAGAGCATCAGAGATTCAGTCTCAGGAGAGATGGCATGATAAGTGATCAGTGTCTGGTTTAAGACTTAAAGTCTTAACAGTGGTACAGGACAATGCACACTCAGGTACAGTATAAAGTGAGCAATAGTAAATGTAGCTATATGATTCTAAGAGGACTTGAGATGGACTGGCACAGCCGTGCTGGAGTGGAGAGACACGGGGAAAGTTGATGTTACCTAAGACAATAATATTATTCAGAACAGAGAAACTGAAGCTATCAAGTTTTAATGCTCTAGTCCTCGCTTCTATCTGTGTTTGTAGGCAAATTCTGGCTTTTATGAGAATTTGTTCTTTGCGGCATAATTAAGGGGGATTTCGTGATCATTTGGCTGATTTAGTGTATAGTGTAGAAATTACTAATAATAACTTTTCCGGCCTTGAGTTCTTGTGGAAATTGGGCCCGAGTGACAAATTTTCGGGTTTCACTGGTGATACATGGGGCCGGGTGGGTTAAACACCTTAGTAAAGGCAGATCCAGCCATTTTCTGCTTCCTGTTTCAGGGGACAGTGGACAGCAGTGTTTTGTGCAAAGTTACTGTAAAGAAATAATATATTTGTAAAGCCCTGCAGTCATGGACAAGTGATAAAAAAATGTCATATGAAAATCTTAACAATCTAAATGAGCAAGTAGTCTATCGATGGTTCGATAAAGCACACCAACGTCTTCATTTGCATTGCTTCCACATCCCAGATCCTGTGACTGCCAATAAGGAAATACTGTGAGCTCCTTCATAAATTAGTGTGAAAAACTGTGTGATCTGGGTTTTGGAATTCCATTAATAACAACCCACGAATAGGACTTCTATTCAAAGCATACTTTGATTTGCAGTGTTAGGATACTCTTGCTCCATTGATGTCGTTGCAAATTTGCTTGCACTCACCTAATGTAGAAACTCTGGAGAATGACACAGTTAAGCATGGGGCTAGTTTCATGTCACTATGCTAAAACATTTTACATGCACATAGGAGCAAGTTTATTAATGTGGGTATTACAGAGCTTTATAGTATTACAGAGTACCGCTGAAACGGAAACACAGTGGACTGTGAGACAAGGTACACTGCAATACTCTGCCCGTGGGAAAGTCATTGATTACATAAGACCAGGCAGAACGGCTCAGGTAATTTGTAAGAGTTCCATATGATGAAGCGTCGAACAAGATGGAAAAGTGTAAGAAGGACAAGAAAGAAAAAGAGAGAGAGAGAGAGAGCGAGAGAGGGAGAGAGGGGGGGGGGGTTGCAGAAAGGGAAAGAGAGACAGACATAGAGGAGGACAGAGAGAGACACACACAAAGCGATAGAGAGAGACACTGAGAGACAGACAGACACAGAGAGAGAGAGACAGAGAGAGAGAGAGAGAGAGGGAGATTTGTAGACAGACAGAAAAAACATAAAAATATAAACATTTATTATATCAAACAGTAAAACAAGAAGGTAACAAAGCCGCCACTCTGTCAGGGCTAGGCTAAGAGTCTTCGTTGACAAACTATGTGCAACTAGTTGAATCCTGGCCCATTCTAGAATAAAAGATCTCTAACAACAAACATACATGTACTACCAAAAGAAGGCGATAATGTCAGGGCCATGCCAGGAGTAGGGATAAAGTCGCTGTTGGCAAGAAGTACACAAATAGGTGAGCCCTGGCTCTTTCTAGAACTTCTAGAAAGAAACAGTTAACATCAGGTAATTATCAACATTAATAATCCGTAATGTAACCTCCTGACAGGCTAATGTCGACAATTGAACGACAATTTTGACCAGATAAACAGTAGCAAATTCCCGTTGTTAACCCATAACTTGTGTCAGTGTTTGTGCAGTTTAGCGTCAGAAAACCCAGCCATTACTGTACAGTGGCAGGTGTTGCTATTTTTGTGTGGCGCGAGGGTTGAAAAGATCACTCGAAATTTTGTTCAGCCGTCGACCTGGAGCTTTAGGCAGAATTTGATTTGGAACTATCGACTCCTGCTCCACTGACATGTTGAGTTTAAGCTCGAATGACATTTGTGTCTGTTTGTGCCTGTCAGCGTGAAATTTGGAGACACAAAGATGTCATGTGATTTTCCGGAGATGCAAAAAAAGAAATAGATGATGTGCTGGGATTCCATACTGAAAATGGTCATCGATCCAGATGGTTTAGCAGAAACTGACTGGAAATTATTGTCTTGGTCTTCCATACACACAAAGATCTGACTGTTCAGTGTTACTTCAGTTTTATGACCGATTCCGAGACCAGATGATATCTTTATGCAGAAGAAACACCTCATCACTCCAATTTACGATTCATAGGTAACCCTTACATGTCCACGTATCGGACGAAAAAAAAAAGAAAAGCCACTCCAGTTGACATCAGGTATATCTGCGATAAATTTGAAGAGTATCCGTTATCTATAGATACTCAACGTTTCTGTATTATACGAATGTTGATTGGAGAGCATAGTCTATTTACAAACCCAAATAGAGAAAACACTGGGTTGTGATCAGTTTTCAGCAATGGGTTACAATGTAAAATACTGCGCACCCTTACCATCATCAGCTATATTTTAATTATTTCTTGTTTGGAGGAGCTCAGACTTTGAGGTCAAATTTCTCAAGAGTGGAGTGGAGGGAAATAAAACACTCATAAATTGGGATGGTGAGTGTTACGGGGATGGTTATTATGGAATTATTGTTACGACTGCATTTTAACTATCGAGAGGTTTTAGAAATTACTCTTCCATACCATGCCACATATACTAATAACAATTCGAATAAGTTTTATCAAGGACCTTGCAGGGCCACAAATTTATTACTTTAAATTCCCTAACAAATTTCGTCTAGCTCTTACATATTAAAAAGACAACATCAGCAGCATCAAATGAAAATTCAATAATATATCACTAGAAGTCTCCTCTAGATTCTTAAAAGATTATATAATTCTGACTCATTCACAATTTAATTATTACTTATCTATCTTTCAGATTTAACCTACCTACTATCTAACAAATAATATCTTAATGTCTCAGACGACAATGTTAACTCAGTTATTTAATTTCGTAAGAGCGTATGGTCTCATTCCAATGTCTATCAAGGACATAGACATGTCTTTAACAATCTTCTGATTCTCTCAGGCCGAATCCCGCCGACTGCCCTCACAGATGGAAATTTCTGCATGGAGTGTCCAAACATAGTAATGGCTCCACTTATATACCGCGCAGCCATCTGCAAATCCCCAGCCAACTGCCCAAATTTGATTGGTGCATCCATTTCGAGCTCAGCTCGTAGTATTAATAGATTCTATTAATAGCAACAGACAAGGTCAATTTAACATATCAAAACCCTTGCTAAAGTCTCCAAACCCTCTACGTTTTATGTACGAATTTACTCGTACTTTGAGGTCAAATTTCTCAAGAGTGGAGTGGAGGGAAATAAAACACTCATAAATTGGGATGGTGAGTGTTACGGGGATGGTTATTATGGAATTATTGTTACGACTGCATTTTAACTATCGAGAGGTTTTAGAAATTACTCTTCCATACCATGCCACATATACTAATAACAATTCGAATAAGTTTTATCAAGGACCTTGCAGGGCCACAAATTTATTACTTTAAATTCCCTAACAAATTTCGTCTAGCTCTTACATATTAAAAAGACAACATCAGCAGCATCAAATGAAAATTCAATAATATATCACTAGAAGTCTCCTCTAGATTCTTAAAAGATTATATAATTCTGACTCATTCACAATTTAATTATTACTTATCTATCTTTCAGATTTAACCTACCTACTATCTAACAAATAATATCTTAATGTCTCAGACGACAATGTTAACTCAGTTATTTGTGCCTACCGCTTAACAAGGATATAACTCGTCAACACAACTGACGTAGTTACATTAGATCTAGATCTACTCTAGGATGGGCTGGCAATCCCCAGCCTCATCCAGACACATCAATTTCAATTTACAAATGTGTATACCAGACATTCATGCTAGATCTAGTTGCATGTAAAATACATTGTAGTCTTGCATTCTTCGGTAGCACTTCTACTGGAAAATTAAGGTCAGATTCACGTTCATCGTCGAATCAGTAGGTAGAAACTTACGATTGGTCCCTGATACGAGATCAGGGAGCTGGAGATAATAGCAGTAGATAATTTCGTAAGAGCGTATGGTCTCATTCCAATGTCTATCAAGGACATAGACATGTCTTTAACAATCTTCTGATTCTCTCAGGCCGAATCCCGCCGACTGCCCTCACAGATGGAAATTTCTGCATGGAGTGTCCAAACATAGTAATGGCTCCACTTATATACCGCGCAGCCATCTGCAAATCCCCAGCCAACTGCCCAAATTTGATTGGTGCATCCATTTCGAGCTCAGCTCGTAGTATTAATAGATTCTATTAATAGCAACAGACAAGGTCAATTTAACATATCAAAACCCTTGCTAAAGTCTCCAAACCCTCTACGTTTTATGTACGAATTTACTCACTCCCTTTTCTCACCCCTGTTAAAGTTTATCAAAATCACGGGGTCGAAAATTGCACCGTCACTGCCCCACTTTCTTTCCATCTCTAAGAAAAAGCGTTACAAAAACAAACTGTCCACGAGAATAGTTCAAGGACATTTGCACTGGCTAAAATCAACGCGACCCTGAAATAAACAAACCGTGACCCAGCACGGCAATTCTAGTCCTAACCCTGACAGTGACATGTCTGGATTGAAACATGCAGTTTCTAGCCTGCGAATGAAGTTAAAGTCAGCGTTGAACCTAGCACCATGCGTTCAGAATTCATGCCATCAGTATCAATATAATCATGTCTCTTGAATATCGCCTTCTCGTTTGTGCTGTAAAGTTACGTTTTTCAACCCTTCAGCGGTCTAACTTGTCCACAGCATTCGCTCCGCTCCGCTATTTTACGGGAAATGACGTATGACAAAGTAAAACACTCTTTGCCTCTGTGTACTTGTCCACAGCATCCGTTCCGCTCCGCTCCTCACCGCTATAGAGGCAAAGAGTGTTTTACTATGTCACACGTCATTTTCCGTAAAATAGCGGAGCGGAGCGGTTGCTGTGGACAGGACCACCTGCTGCCCTGTGCTCCTCATCTGAAGACTCCCGTCACCCGGTGCCCAATATTTTACTCTTCGAATACTTTCTGATTTATCAAGAAATCATTTTTATCGCAAATAATAATAATATGCCCTTTGTTAGGGGACCGTAGTACTTTACACAGTAAACTATAGATGAGCAGTGAACACAACTCGATATTTTCTCTCTTTGGCTTTGTAATTAGACGACGGTCTAATAATGACAATAATAATATCGTTATTTAAATTCATTTTTGCAACATTCAAAAGTTTTGCATAAAGCGGTCTATGTCTAACCAGCCCAACATTAACCCTAACTTCATGTATATCTGTTACAGGGTTTACTGAGTTACGATATATGTCCAGATCTATGTAAAGATATTCTGTGAAAAAGAAAAAAAAAACCAAAGTGATTCTTCTCATCTTAAAAACAAAAAGCTTTTTCCAAACATTCCTTGTCCAAACACAATCCAATCCAGCCACAATCACGCAACTAGTCACTCTGCAATGATAATGGTAAGAGACAAGGTTTAATGGACAATGTTCGACCCTTCAGAAGGAATCTACAATCTGCAACGTCTGGGCTTTCCTTTCCTGGAGACAAATCATGCTCTCTGTTCTTGCTTGATTATTTCTCTGGTTTCTTCCCAGAATCGATCCGAATGTCTGTTTTATTATTTTTTTTTTTTCGTCTGTTTTTCTAATATCTGATCAATAGCTTGGTCGTGTATGCGTCTCACTGTGAAGAATCTTCATAAAGATTCTGCTGCCGAAAGTGAGACTACCTTCCAAACAGAACAAAGACGATCATATTATTTAAAACAACACAGGGCCTCTAATGCCGTTGGTAAACGTAAAATTATATTGTTTAGCTTACAAGGGCGTGTGGCAAAATAACATTTTAACAAATTCCCGTTGGATGTAGTTCAAGGATGACTGTGTTACAAAAACCTGAGTATTTACCGTATCCTGGTGTGAACACTGTAAAACTGTTGTTACTGAATCTCATTAACTCCAATTCATCACGGGGTTTATCTTCAATGAAAGTCTGCACCGATTCCTCTGCTTTATCATCATTTCCATTAGATAATTATAGAATGTCATCGTTAAAGGTTTATTACAGGATCTTTGGTAATCAAAGATAATTGAGCGCGTATGATTTAATCATAGTGTAGTACAGGGTAAAAAGAAAGAAAAAAGGAGAAATAAATGAAAGGGAAAACAAAAGTAGATCTATATCACGATAAAAGTACAAAACCTGGTCTTTTATCTCGACAAATTTTTAATGTCTCTATTGAAAGCTTCAGTTGGTTGATCAGGAGCGTAGACACCCCCACTGCCATGTGGGAAACAATATTGGAAAGATACCGTGTCCGTCACACGCACTCACCTCATTTTCCCCATTTAAATTGTGAATGTTCGGGCACTCCAAAATCTCATTGAGCCTCCCTCACTACTGTTTTCCCTTTTTGTTTCCAGAAAAAAAAAAAATGAGAATGTAAAAGGGGGGTGGGGGGGGGGGGAGTTCTCCCGTTATCCCTTGCAACTGCCAGAACGCACCTTTTAACCGACCGCCTGGACTTGTGGGGCACCCTCAATTTTATTACCGACACCGATATTTTGAAGGAGCTCTCTGGTCCCGTAGGGACACTAAGTGATATGGTCATACATTAATAGGAAAATCTGCATAAAACAACTGGATTTGAATCCTAATCAACAATATAGTTATTGTGTTAACTCCACTGAGAGGTGATAAGAGGAAAAGTGGGACGCCACCGGGCGGGCCCCAGCGTGACATGGATCTGTAAGGTTCTGTGGAGGTCAAAGGAGACACTTTCCCAGTACGGTCCTGGTTACCATTGACTGAGTCACTGCTAGTAAAAATTGATGCGTAACGACAACCCAGCGGGACGCACCGTGCTCCGCGCGTGCGCACCTCTGCGGGAGTGAAAAATTTATGACAAGGCATGGCTTGTAATTTCATTGAATGCAGAGATCATGTTTTTTTTGTTCACTGTAATTTATTGTCTTTTTTCTCTCTTTGTTGTACACGCTGGCCTTAAATGGACGTCACTTGTGACCGGAGCACGAAAAAACACAGGGAGGCTAATGTTATCTGTGGTATTTGCATATCATATCTCTGAATAAATCACAGTTGACTCGTGTTCATAAACAAAAAGCTGGACCTGAGATCTCCCATGTCAGATGAGTCCGCACCGTCACGGTTCAGAAATCAATCAATCAAAGACACAAACAAAACAGTTATTTTGTTCAGCCCAGTATAAGAAATTAAAAGTTGAGGTCTGAACTGGTCTGGATTTACTTTATCAAATTTAGCTCAGAATTTTATAGCTTGAAAGTCTGTTTCCACGACGCGTGTTTTCAGGCCTTTTTCTGCGCGTCTTTTTCACTCAGTGAACACGCGCGAGTTTTTCTAAAAATTGCTCCTTCTATTTTTATCATAGGTGTTCCCAAATGAGTGTATTTTTGAAATATAATACTTTTTAAAAAAACATGCTGGTCAAAAACACGCGCAGAGAAAAAAAAAACAACAACAAACAAACAAACAGCAACACTTCATGGGAGCAGGCTTTAAGGTGTACAGTGGTTAAGTTTACTGTACAAATCTGGTGGACAGTGTTTTTAATTTTTAACTTAATGACAAGAGGACTAGAAAGGACCCAAGTGTATAGTTAGCATTAAGAGATCCTAATCAAAACTGCAGACTCATTTGGCTGTAACATGTTAGAAGAGCGGTCTTCTTGGAAGATACTGTATGAAATTGGTGTGCTGGGTGATGGACACGTTTTAGTGACTTTTGGCGTAGGATTTTTTACTTGTGAAGGTTCGATTGATCAAGTTAGTGCTGAAAAAATCGAGCCACGATAAGAAAAAAAAAATAGACGCAAAGTGGCCCTTATCGTGCCGACTTGCCGTTAGAACCCATACTCAAACTCAGATTGAAACTCCAAGCTGGGAGATGGGAGAGAAATGGGAGACAGTACAGTTAGTTAGCCCATCAAAAGACCCCTGGTTGGCCTGCACGGTTCACTCGACAAGTTTCCGCTGCCTCCGCCAGTAACGATACAAGAACGGATTGATTTTCACACAAATGGCCTTCGATTTCCTTTTTACCTGCCTCCTGCTACATCCATTCATTTTTCCCTTCATTTCCTGGTACACATTTTTTGTTTTCCCTGGTCCCATAAATGCAGGTGCCGCCTTGGGTCTGATAGAAAATGTTCGATTTGTTTCGTTTGCGCCGCTGCTCTTCTTTTTGTTCCCCCCGACTGTCTGTGTGTCTGTCTGATGGGTTTTGTTGCTATTTTCTGCTCATTTTCTGTCTCAGGGTATATGAAAGAAAATACTGGGAAAGATTTTTCCTGCCTGTGCGCCGTGGTTCTATAGCCAGGACATTCTCGTCATTGATTGAACAAACACGAATCCCTGTCTTCAAACGGACGCACCAACAAACAGAGATGTTTAGAGTTGCGTCAGCGGATCTTACAATTTACATCGTTTTTTTTTATATTTCCTGTAATACATAGTTTTCATACCAGGTGAAAAATAGCTGCTGAATTTTGTTGCTTTAATGAAGTCCTGCACTATGGATCACTTGTGCCTATGCTTTATTTGTTGACGTTTTTTTTTTTAATTATTTAGATTATCTTCGTGTTTTGATCAAAAGGATTCACACTTTTTTTCTTTTTCTTTCTTCCATATCAGGTTAAAATATGGTTTCAGAACCGTAGATCAAAATACAAGAAGATCATGAAGCAAGGTGGGGCCCCACCCCCTCAGCCCCCGTGTTCCCAGTCCCAATCTCACCAAGGATCTACTTCTTCACCCACGCAGCAGCAACAACAGCAGATGGGAGTCAGCGTCAAGCAACAGCAGCAACAAGCCTCATTCTTGGACGACGGGCCCCAGGGGGCTGACATGCACCCAGGCTCCCAGGGGTCCCCGACCCCTCAGCACGGGCTCCAGCACCCACACCCCCAGGGCACCCCCACACCAATGCTCCCTGCCTCCTCCCCCATGAGCCAGCAGGGTAGCGTGTTGTCCTGGTCCGATCTGAACTCAACCCCCAATTCTGGACACGCCCATCCGCACAGTCAACACCACGCACACCAACAGATAGGCAATGCGTACATGTCGCATTATTCCTCTTGGTATAGTCAAAACGGACTCCCCCACCAGCAGTCTCTACTGACATAGACATTCTCGCTCGATGACTTCATTGTTTTCTTAAATGAAATGAAATTCATTTTCTTTTCATAATCATTGTTCATATATTTTATCTCTTTGTTTTCTTTTGTGTTTGTTTTGTTTCCCTTTGCATATTCAATTTACATTAATTTATCAGAGTTTCTGTATTGCTTTCTGGCTTTAGGACAACTATGAACATACACTGGTGTTGAGTAATATCGTACCACTGTTGTGTTTTGATACGCTCAGCTGAGAGGATTATTTTAGCAATATAGAACGGGGCTTCAGTACGTCCGCTTCTGTTTGGTACGTAAATTAGTGGAGACAAGTGTGGTGTGCTGTAAATGTAGAAGTCCAACTGTACCTTCTGAAGAACATTTACCATGAAGTGTTATTGCTCCAGAAGGCTCCTAAAGTTGTACCACAGTGCGATGACGTCCTGACAGTGATTCTGGTTCAAATGCCACAATCCACGGGACATTCTCAGTCCAGGACGTTTGTAGAGCAGACACGTTATTAAAACCAGTTCAGCCCAAGTATGTGTCAAAATGTACTTCGTCTCATCCCTGCAAAAGAACACACTTCATTAAGGCCAAGAACTTTTCCCAGCTTGCCCCCAAAACAAACCGGACCGTTCAAAAGCTGCGAAATACTCAAAACTTCCTACTGACCCTAGGAAAGGCTTCTTGTAAACCAGGAATGCACTTCAGTTGAAGCTGCTTCTGGAAGGCAGGAAAGATATCAAGATGTCAGACAGTATTCAGATCTACAGTTCATCCAACTGGAGCTGAATCAGGAAATACATGGTTGGGGAAATGTCTGGCAATTCTTTGGGAAATGGCGTTGATGGAATGTTGGAGATCTGTTCTGAGAAATTCTTTCCTTGAGGAAATGACCCGAAAGACTGAGGCTGTTGCTCTGCGTGGAGACAGATTGGAACAATCTGGTGGATGTTCACTTCTATAGTGTTGCAGTTTTGGGGGGAATTTCATGCACACTCTGAACAAACTGTACTCCATTGCTAAAGACGGACTGAGGCAGGTTTTGGAGTACAAGATCAAATCTGCTGCATGGTCAGCAGACACCAGACTACGGTTGCCGAAGTGGAGCACATCCCAAAGGCATCATAGTCAGGACAAGGGCATCATTCCGTCTTGGTTACTGACTGAAATAAACAGCCAGCAGCTTCTACCTTGGCTAGAAGCGAACACACCATACAGCTGTCTCGTGTTTTACATCGGCGGATCGCACGATGTGCATTGACAGTTTTGCTTGTTCTCACGTAACTTTCATAATGCCTGCAATGTACAAGTGAGTGAGTTACCTTTTGTGTACACACCTCGTAACGCCAACTCGGACAATCCACGATAGTTTTTGTGCTAATTATTATTCTGTTTTTATTATCATTATGTTACTCATTTTATTCCTCGTCTCTCTCACTAAGTTTTATGACAGCAGTTGTAAGATTGAATGAAATTTTTGTGAATGTTTATATATTTTCTGTCATCGATCTTAGCTGATCGATGTTGAACCTATCACCAAATACACAGCAGCCCTAGAAGCATACAATGCCTTCTTATGCTAAACTGTCCCTCAGCATCTAGTGGAGTTGGGTCTGAGTTAAAACATAGTTCAGTTTGGTTTTCATTGAATAAAAATGTATTTGTTGGAAGGATTTAATTGTCTCTCTTCCTTTGAGTCTATACTTTGACCGGCCTCCAGCAGATTTCGTTAGGGGACGCATTGTGCCGTTTATTTCCTAAGTCTAGTACTTTCAGGAGCTCGAATATCGTAGAAAAAAATAGGTAGAGAAGAGCCAAGTTATACTAAAAAAACAACACATTAAGTGGAATTTTCTAAATAAAAAAGAAATACTCAAAAGTTTATTGCGACGGGGAGAAGTGTATATCCGCTGTAATCTATTATGTTAACGACCCCGAACATCATTAATGCAGCAAAACAAAAGACACTGGGGCCTCTTTTCATCAGGCTGAACTAAGACAAATTCCTATTCTTTAAATATACTGCGTAAGGATTTTTCATCTCCTGGAACATTTGGCCTTTTTTCATGTGACTCCACTGAGACTATTTCCCAAGAGCGCATTTTTTAAATTTTATTTTCAAGATTCGTAACGGTGTTGCTGTGCTATCACTTAAGTATAAGTGACGACCCTCAAATGTTGCGCGGGATACGTGCCTCATTAGATGTTAACTCACAAAGGCTGACAGTGGAAGGGAAAATGGGCAACGGTCAGTGTGTATTGCATTTTTTTTTTTACTCGACAGAAGAAACGCAGAGGGTTAAACATGGAGTAGCCCCGATACAGAAGATGGCATTCCAAATTCAAATCATAGCCTTGGCAACCAATGAAGTTATCATTAGATCATTCTCGGGGAAATGATTAGTTACCGGTATCATTTATTTCTTAATAAGGGATTATTGAGAATCATTTTTTTTTCTTTCTCCTACATAGGGGCATGCGCCTTAATTTTTTGTTTTTTTTACCTGTTGATCATTGTATTAAACAAAGAAAGGGGCGAACATTCCAGACGTCAACAGTCATTTCGGGAGAAGTGTTCTTCCTCAGAGTCAGTCACCTCTATGATTATTCAGAGTCAGAGAAAACATAGATTTGCAATAAAAGGCTATAATATGTTGACAAAGCCTCTCAAGAACCGTCATCTTGCTGTCTTCACCTGAAAGGAAATTGAAGCTAAACTAGCAACAAAGGGAAATAATAGCTAAGTATTTGTAAAGGGAGGCAATACCACTGGTAGTTTGGCTGAAATGTTATGAATTAATCTGCCACCGCTTTCAACGACCGCAGACTGGTGATTAAGGGCGGGTAATTATAATCATTTTAGGGTTATTACATTTACTGTTTTGTGGATACCGAGTGAATAGAATAGAAAGGAAAAAAAAAAAATCGTTTCCATTCATATCTACCGGAAAGTTTCACAGCAACTCTTTCTACCGGATTCAGAAATGAAAAGTGTTAATGTATTTATAAGAAAAAATAAAGACGGCGGGAGCTCGTTTTACCCCGGTGACACTATTTATGATTCTCGACATGAAAAGTTATCTGGAAAAAATAAAATGAGAAAATGGGGACCAAAATGACTAGAAGGCGGGGAGGAGATCGGCTGTTTAATAAGATGGCAGTGACCCCCACAGGTCAACAACAGCAGAATGCCGTCCTGTAAGTGATTGTATTTTCATCCTTTGGCAAGAGAAAAATCCGCAGACCCTCCGTATCCTCCCACTCCCAGACTTATTTCCATATTCCCGCATTCAGATAATAAGATTGCGAGCACGGTGGAGGTCTGGTTAAAGCGTTTGGCGTAGCTGCCAGGGGATTTAGGTTCGAATCACACTCAATGCAGGTTTCAGTTTCTGGCATTGACTTTTAAAGCTTGTACTCTTCATCATCCTAACGAGGCTCCCGAGCCTGCGTTTACAGTTTCACTGTGTTCAAAAGGGCTACGAAACCCCAAACAGTGCTTGACCTGGCTGGGAGGGCCTAGCTTCGAATCACACTCGAGGCGGGGACTCAGTTGCTGGCATAGACCCTTAAAGCTTACACTCTGTACCAACCTAACAAGGCTCCCAAGCCTCTCTTTTACAATCCCTTTGTGTTCCAAAGGGCCACGGAAGCCCAAATCAAAGCGAAAAAAATTACAACAATATTGGTCAATAGATAATGAATAAGGCACTTTGACGTAAAATAGTCAAGCTTTGGAACATAGCCTGTTTTTAAATTTCTGTTAACCATTACTTGTAGAGTATCTAAAGAAACAAAGTAATTGCAGTAATCATATCTTAGAGAAACCCAGCTTATAATTATTCCGTCCTGACATCATCGCACAAAGCGGAATACTGTCGGTAGAGAACTGTTTGTCTGGCTTACTTCAAAGGCTAGAACGAAAGAATGATTGAGTAGATAGATAGGTAGACAAATAGATAGGTAGACAAATAGATAGATAGATAGATAGATAGATAGATGATAGATAGATAGATAGATAGATAGATAGATAGATAGATAGATAGATAGATAGATAGATAGATAGATAGATAGATAGATAGATAGATAGATAGATAGATAGATAGATAGATAGATAGATAGATAGATAGATAGATTGACAGATATATATAAATACCGACAGATAATCAAGTAGTTCATCTGGTAAGTTGGTTAGGCCGGGTGGTGGGTTGGTCGATTTCAGGACAGGTGTGTAGGTAGGTAAGTAGTAGAACGAGAGACAGCAGGTTGGTTTTTGTGATTGAGAAAGCATGCTTATAATTGTAAACAATATGCATAGACTTTGTAGTCGCGCAGAATGGCCACATGTGTGGAATTCTAAAGAGAAAGAGGGTAAATGAGATCGAGGTGCAAAAATACACATGAAAAAGTGACTTTAAACTTGATATCCCGCCCTCTATGCGAAATCTCAACTCCACTGAGGCTAACCCCGCGTTCACACTACATATCCGCTTTCGTTAACTGTCGTACTACTCACGAACGGACGAGGCCAATCTTTATATCTTGCTTATCATTCAGTGTTCACATCTAACTCTCATAACTTTGTTGAGAACACTAAGTCTTGTAGGGGAGATATAAAGATTGACGCCATCCGTTCCTGAGTCTTTCGAAAGTAATCGAAGGTGGATCTTTGGTGTGAACGCGGGGTAACTCATACATTTAGGTGCTGTCATTCGCACGGCCTTCTTCGTTATTTTCCCTGTTGGTTTATTTGTGTTTTTAATTGTCACTTTTGTATTTATATTAGTGTTTATTTATTGATTTTCCTGCAGTACCAACTAAAATGCTCTCAGTTCTGTGTTTGGCTTTCATAATTCTCGTTTTATGTTCTCTTTGCATGACGATGTTTATATTTTCTTTCGCAATGGCGAAATACTCGGGCTTATAATTTTTTGTCTACATATATTTTTTTCCTTTCATGTTATTTTATTTGCACAGTGAATCTGAAGCCTATGTTGTTGTTTTTTTTCCCCCTTGATACAATTCTATTCAGATTCTTCGAAATTGTTATCACTGGTCTGGGGTAACTTTGATAATTATATAGCCGAGCTTGTTTATGGAATCCGAAGTTATCATTTTATATTTTTCTTTAGGAAATAATTTTTTAAAAAACAACAACAAAAAACAGCAACAACAACAAAAAAATGTAACAATAATTCAGATTTGGCCCGTCAAAGAAATTAATATGAGGACCGTTGCTTTCGATGTATAATGTAAATGAAACAACAGTATGAGGACAGGCATTGGCTTTGATTTTGAATATATTATTTCCATATTTTCTTTCTTTCTTTCTTTCTTTTTTTTTTTTTTTTCATACGAGTGTTTAGGTCATGACCTCATAAGATTGATAAATCTTCAGGTTTGTTTTTTCAAACGAGATTCTTGCAAAAACAACAATAACAATAGAACAAGAGCAAAAATGGAAATAAGACAGTTTTTTGGGAGGGTTTGTTTTTGCGTGTCACCTTATGTTTTCATATCGTTGTTTTGTTAAACAACTGAAGGAGAAAGCTGTTATTCAAAAGGGCAAAAATCTTATGTGTAGCTTTATATCAAAATGTCTAGCTTGTAGTTCTTTTGTGTGAAACTCAATGATATCTTTAAGATTATCCTCAGTGCAATGATTATTCTTCATACACTGAAAGAACAGGGAAAAACAAAAACGAACCCCAAAAAATCTGACAAAAACTTGATTGTGCTGTTTTCATTTCATTTTACCACTTTTGTGTTGGCATCTGATATGTTTCTGAATTGTCAATGTCGATCTTTTTATTCTATTGTTATTATTATTTTTAAACAGTTCTAACTTGCCCGAGTTCAGTCATTTTTATTTACCATGAATTCAATGCAATAACAAGCAAACAAATGCTAGTGACCTTTTGTCGTGGAATTATCCCGTCAATATCTGAAAGTTCACTGTTCTGGTCGATGGGGATTGCGTTCTTCATCAAATATAGGAGGAACAGTTAGAGCATTTGGCGATTGCCTGAAAGGTTCAAAAGATTCCAATTCGCTTTTTGGGGCGAGGACCAAGCTTTACTTTGTTCTCGCGTTGTCTTGAAGGGGGATCTTAGTTGAATAATCACTCTCGTCACCAAGATCAATCATTTAAAGTATACTGGCTGATAAGGTTGCCAGCATAGTGGAAGACTGGTTAAAGTGCTTGACATAGCTGCTTGAGGATTTTGGTTCGAATCACCCTCGAGGCAGGGTTCAGTTTCTGGCATAGGATTTTAAAGCTTAAACCCTTCACTAACTTAGCAAGGCCCCAAGCTTGCCTTTTACAGTCTCATTGGCTTCAAACGGCCAAGAAACCCCAAATCAAAGTGAAAGTTACGCCATCTCTACATACCAGTGTAGCTAGAGAGACAAATACATTGTAAAGCATCAACACTTTAACAATAGCATTCACAAGAATAAAGTTTTTATGTCATGTCCACAAGAAAATAAATTCTCAAAATATTTGAAAGACGTGACTTTTTTTCCGTTTTCATGAGAAGTTCATACTGGAGTCGGCATGTTTTAAAAAACAATAAAGTCCTTTACTATTTATTCATAATCTTATTTTCACCACAGAACATATTTTATGTTCGAAAATGATGAAGGAACGAGAGCGCTTCTTATCAGTTTATAATATTTTCTATACCAGGCGGTCAACTGCCCTTTTAGTAACTTATGGAGTGGTGCTGGTACAGCTTCTCTGCCCGTGCATGTGTACAGAAATTAACTTTACGAAACCCCTTCAAAGCTTAAATGCCTTAAGTGCCATTGCTTTTGTTTGAGGATTTTTTTCCCCGTTTAGTTTAATGTGCTTTTTGAGACATAACATACAGTGATATTGGTGGAAATCTTGGCTTGTTCCTTCATTATAGAGAGCAGACAAAGTTGACAACAATGGCTGAACATTCGAGACTCCTGCAAGAGTACGATTTTGTGGCCCCCTGGGCTAGACATGCTGCGAGGCCCCCAGTAATAATTAATACAAGCACGGATTTCGGATTCTTGAAATATCAGTTTATTCAACTTCTACAACATAATATCAAGATCAGGCCGGCATAGATGTGTGCAAGTGTAACACAACAAAAACAGAAGAGATATTTACTATTAATTTTCCCTTTTTACGCTCTGGAGTCCCTCGACTGGCGCAGACACTTGCGTTAATCTGGCACCGGACTCCCAGCACTGTATTAACTCATCTCCTTCAAAATTGGCACCAATGGCAATTAATTTTTCAGTGGGTGATGTTTCCCATTAGGACCAGGAATGAAAAATGGCTCATTAATTATTTGATATACCCAAATACATTTTTTACTCGTCTTGTAAATAGCATTGCATAGCATTGCCCTTGTGATGTTCCTAACTCACGGACATGTTTTATTTTCACCCTCATGTACAAAAACCACTCTGTTCACTTTGTGACCTCACTCTGCCCATATCCATCAATATCCCTCATCTTCTACTTCTCCCCCTCCCCCCCCTCCCCCTCCCTCTCATCCCCGGGTACAAGCGTTAACCTAAGCCTAACCTTCACGACTATTGTTCATATAACTCACTGTGTCAAGTAACACCCATGTCTTGAATTCTTGTTTTATGTTATTTGAAAAAACAAAAAAATCAACATAACCTGTCACAGCATGACCAATGATGTCTGTATTTTCTGAATGTTTTTATCTATTGTTTCATTTGACGGCAGTGATGTGTGGATATGAGGGGCGTGGCTGATGTTTTATGACCTTATTGTAAGGATACTCATCTCGCAATAATTATAGTCACCCTAAGATTGTTTTGTTCTGTCCCCATAATTTGTGCTAAAGCTTGAGATAGGGTTGTAATATGGCATAACAAAAGTTAAAGTATTCTGTTATTCTTATAACATCTCTACTGCTAACAGATATCTGACCTCGGGAGTAGACTTTAAAGTACTCAAAACGTATACTAACACCATGTTAAGACTGACTAACTCACTCACTCACTCTCTCACTCACTCAACCACTCACTCACTCACTCACTCACTCCCTCATCCACCCACTTACTCACTCACTCACTCACCCACTCCGATAACCCTTCGCTCTGATAGGGGCATGCTTGATGGACATAATTATCTACAGAATCTATGAAGCGATTTTCTCAAAACATGCTAATGTGGAGACAAAATAAGACAGTACTAGGGTGGAGATATTTATTGATAATTATGTCTCGATATTATTTGCATGAAAATGAGAGAAGGTGACACGGAGGATGGAGAGAAGAAATAAATATTTAAAAAAGGCATAATGGATGGTGAATAAAAGGGAAATATATGTGAAAAAAAAACAACAAACATTAAGTGTATGTATTCTAATATGGAATGAGAGGGGAAAAGAGAGAGAGAGAGAGAGAGAGAGGGAGAAAGAGAGAGAGAGGGAGGGAGGGAGATGTTGTTTATAAAAAAAAAGTCAGTTTTCATGTTGTTTCCCCACGCCTAAACCCGGAGACAAAAAGTTGATTAATGATTAATGTTAAATGGTTTTTTTCCTCTTTAGTTCCACCAGGAACTATAAATGTAGGAGGGACAGAAGGAATTTACGTGAAGGAGAGAAAAACAACTACAAGCATTATTTCTGAAACAATTATTTGAATTGTAAAAATGATAACTTTGGATTGTCTGTATCGCTTGCTAAAACGTCAAGCGTATTAATATACATACCCATTTGGGAAAGGTGATGGAAGAATTCGTATGGATAGTATAGTGTTATTGAGAAGAGATTAAGTAAATTAGTTCTTCATAATAATTATCAAGAGAAATGATATATTGATGCATGGGGTCAGTTGCTTCTCGGGTCTACCATAATGTTTCCCAGCGATGCTGATGAAAAGTCAACAAAAAAAATACAACGTTAAATTGTGAGGAGCTGCGAAAAGTTTCAATTTCTTAAATTTAAGCGGAAAGACGTTCTTGACTGTAACCATTTTCTATTGAAATATATTAAACTGGATAGTTTTAATGTTTTTTTCATGTTTTCAATCCCTGTTTGGATCCCTGAAGGAAATGGGAGAATTCTTATTCATTTCCAAGAATTATCTTATCCCAGAAATGATTAGTTTTTACCTAAGAATCTCACACCATACCATGTCCTCATTTTAAACATGAGTGCCCAGTGTACATTATTTTTATAATTATTATTATAAATTAATATTATCATAATGATTATCATTGTATCTTTATTATTACATTTTTTATTATGATTTTATTATTATCATGAAACTAATAGTATTTTGCTATATTTCTTTAATTTTTATTTCGATTCCCAACAAATTGTTTCAAAATACCCCAGAAATTCAGACATATCGAGGGTTGGCAACCAGAATGTTTTGTCTCCAAAATAGTCAATTCGAGAAAGACGAGTTTGAAGTAATTTGTAACCTTAATGAAAATTCAAATAATTGCAATAACTTCAACACGGTCATACATGAATAGTTTTATTGGGTTATGAAATAAAATCACAAACCTTGTGTCCTGGATATCTACAGACATTTAAGAGTAATGAATAAAAATATTAAAATTGGACATAACAAATTCTGGTTGATATCCCTGGGTATATCTTTTTAACTGTAGGAAAACTAGGTGCAAGGTGCAAGAAAATGGAACGTGTTTGCTTGTGTGGAAGGATGAGTGAGTGAACTATAAATAACACAACACTGTGAATGCGAGCACTGAGGTGACGTATTCTTGGTAATTTTACCACGTTGCAGAAGCAACACTACTCAAATTCTGTTCTCTCTGATTACATGATTTGACTATGTATAGATATCATAACTATATGACTTTCCTTGTCATTTGATATATATGAGCAGTTTGTCAGCTGTATATTCTATTATAAATGAATTTCCGAAGATTGTAACTCTTTTCTTTTTTTTTTTTTTTAAATTTGCATTCATTCATTTGTTTCGTTTCTTTTTCTGTCGACCCAATTTATTTGATTTTTGTATATTTATAAAAAATAAACACTGCCTGATTACCCTGAAACCCCAACTATTATACCGCATGCAGCAGCCGCAATTTTTTGTTCAGATTTCTCATGTATAACTAATTTCATCCCAAATACACGTTTTGAAATCCTGGCGTAAATAAAATAATAACTCTTTAATCTATTGAACACACTGGTTATGTAAAATGCAGACGGAAAGAACCGGTTTCACTTTGAAAGGATATTCATGATTCTCAGAAAATTGCGTCTACAGTCATACACACACACACAAATTGTCCCGTTTCTCTTCAAGTTTTCATTTCAAGCAAGCGATGAATACTCAGTTTCCCCCTATAATTTGCCTGGTCTTTTTTTTCTTCTCAACTCTCGAGACTAAAAAGTTTAAGTATCACAATACTCCAACATTATACGGAACAAAGTTTAACAATACAGTGAGTTTTGCAACCACCGTCTACATGAGTGGACGAAGTACTGTATCATAGTTAATTTAAGTATTTTTGTCGTCTTTGGTTAAGTGTTAATTTTGACTTTTTTTTTTTTCTTTTTGGTTTGTTCCATAAAGCAATGGATATTGCATTTTATTGGGAACTAAATATGTCGGTCTGTTTGTGTGTCTGAATGTTTGTGTAGTTCATTGTGATGAAAAGCAGTTTGCAATAAAAAAAATAAATAAATTTTATCTCGAAGAAAAACCTGGTTATTGGTCTATTTGTTTGTTTGTTTGTTTGGTTGGTTGTTGTTGTGATTTGGTGCATGGTTGATGTGTCGGTTGGTCACTTGCTGGGTTGGCGTTTAAGTTGGCGTGTTGGTTGGGTTTCTGGTTTCAAAGTTGATTGGGACGTTAGTTGTTTGTTGTCTGCTTGTTTGGTTGGTTGGTTGTCTTGTTAGTTGTACGAGTGGTTGGTTGGTTGGTTGTCTAGTTGGTTGGTTTGTTCGTTGATTCAGTGGTTGGTTATCTAGTTGGCTGGTTGGTTGGTTGCTTGGTTGGTAAGTTTGTTAGTTAGTTAGTTAGTTAGTTTGTTTGTTTGTTGGTTGGTTGGTTGGTTGCTTAAATGCTTGGTTGATCGGGAGGTTGGTAAAGAATTGATACACCAGACCATACAGCCCCATAAAACTAGAGTAAATGGACCACAGACAGTGAGGGAGGAAAAGACCACAAACCACAGAAAGTTTTGAAATGATAAGGAAAAAGATGAAGAGGGTGAGAGGCAAACAGATAATGGGCCTGGAAACAACAAAATAACAACAAACAACACAATGTCATACTCCCACACTTACACACACACACAATGCGTCGTACATTATCAAACCAGAGAATTGAAAAAATACTAATCGACTTAGATGGCGACAGTCGCACCCCAGCCCCTCCCAGGTTGAAAGCTCCCGGATCTAATCTATGCAGTAATCTCAAGCCGAAGAGACAGAACAGAACTGTTCAGTGACACAACAACAAACCCGGCGTGGTTTCCAGCCTACCGTACGGGGACAACATCAAAGAACGTCAGTACTTTTGATGATTCAAAGTCTCGTTTCTTCATCCCCTCGTCACAAACACACACAGAGCCATAGATCAGTGATCAAACGTTGGGTGAGGAGACGTCTTGTCTCCGGTAATTCTTCACATTTTTGTAGTGTCCGCTGTCTTACCAACAACCAAACATTACACAGAACTTCATGACGTCCCGGGCACTGCATTTCGTCCACCTTGTCCCGTGCTGGAAGAATTCGAGTCTGTGTAGTCGTTGTCCAACGAAAGTCGATTCCCTTACAGGGGCGGACCTACATTTTGGGGACCTTGAAGCTTGAACTGGTTTGGGTCCTCATCGCAACCAACAAACGATATGGCAACATTCAAAATTCACCCATTAAAAGGTCTCTTCAGGGCACCTCTGATATTAGGGGCCCTGAAGCTTAAACTCCATTAGTTTCACAGGAGTTCCGCCACTGCACCTTTATGCTTTGATGTGGATTTTTCTCGTTAAAGATACGATAAGATAGGAATCACTTTAATAGGAGGAAATTCGCAGACCATAATTAAGACTATTAAGAGCAAATTATACACACATCATAATTATTATGTAATAATACAAGAACATGTTATACATCGATAATAAGTAGAATCCAGGAAGCAACAAGGCATGGAACCTTAATAATAATAAATACATGGCACAAATCTAGCTACAATGAGTTGCTGAGGGGAATTGCAGGTGATGAAACGCCACTATGTGTGAAAGAAGAAGATACTTCTGTATTATATACAAATATACAAATATATATTTTGTATTCCCTTCAGAAATCGAATGATGGTTTTCCCAGACAGCATAAAACACAAAAAGAAAACTGTAGAGGCAGGATGAGTTAATTTTGGAAAAGAAGAAAAACGAGGCGTTTGGAAAGAAATTATAGAACATTAATCTTGTACAACATGAGATTTTTGTGCACCCCGTCTACTTAACTATTAATTACAATGGACATTGCCAATGACATCACAGAATTTGTATATCACATAGTTTTACATTTTTTACACTCTGGTACATCACACACCGATCTGTCGGCAATAGTAGAAAACAAGATTTTTGGGGAAAACCCAGCTATATGTAGTTGAATGTAGGTCAGCCATCAAACAGAGTAGAAGGTGAGGCAAACAACTGGCCATGAATAAAGCTCAGACTACTCATATCAACTGTGTCATGATTCAGATGTTGTTAAAACTCACGCAGAGAGTGAGTTGTTGTTGTTTTACCAGGGCCATGAGAAATTGGCTGGTGGCCTTGAACGGCCCTCGCGAATTATAGTTGGTGAGTAAATAAATGTAAAGTTAAACTTAGAGTCACGCTTGTCGGCTTTAATGTTCGTGATTAATAAGTAATGGAGTAGGGGTGAAACAAGGTGGGGATAGTTGACATTGTTAAGTATGACTAGACAAGTTTTTGCACGTTAACTGGCTGGTAGAATAGTGCAGATGTATTACTACAATTAAAATGGTGGGAGGTTTCGACCTATGAGATAGCTGAACTAATTGGGCCAGCGGACTAGCACGCTGGGTAGTTAGATAGTATAAAACATCGTGTAACGTTCAGATTTGTTGATGTAACAGCTGAGGTTGTTCTAGCACGTTATAGTAGGGGGGAGTTAGTTGATCTAACTACAACCCTTTAGAAAACGAAACTATTACAGCTGTAAAATAAATAAACACGAGATCCGACGATAGATTAAATAATACTAAAGTTTAATAACTGTATAGTGAACAATAAATTACCAGGAAGACACCAGCGAAACTAAATATCTACGCCACACAAAAGGAAACTCACTTACTCACCCCCCAACCACTCACACAGGTCTATATATATAAACATTCCTACAGAAAGTTCCCGAAATAAACGTTACCTTTGCCCTCGCACAAACTAACCAATCACGCATCAATACGTCATCAGGTTACATCACTCAAGGCCAAATCTGGCGTAAACATTCGTTTCCACAACGTTATCGAATATTCGGGAACATACTAATATTTACTGAACGAGTCAAAACACCTGACAACAAGCGGGCGAGGAAAAAACTACTCACTAGGAAAGAAGGTCAGGTCACGGAGTACAGTACGCTCTAGCGGTTGTCAAGAAGAAATGAACACATGCTCACCAGTGTAACACGAAAACGGGGGAGGGCAAGGGATAGCTTGCAGATGCTACAGTTGAATACAGACGAGCAGAAGCATCGTGTCGTGAAGTATCTCCGGTTGGCCAGTACCTGAACTGTGTGGTTTGAAGACTAGAAGTCCTTGCTAACGGACTGACTGAGCTCTAGAAAGAAGGCGTGACCAATGGTAATATATCTTATTTGTTCAAGCATAATAGAAGATCAGAGATAGAGAGAGAACCACAGCCTCATAGGAAGTCTAAGGAAACCCCAGCTGGCATTCGACGACGAATGGCCTGTGTTATAGAATTATTTCCATAGTATGATTGAAGTAATATGGCACATTGTTGATGAATTGAATAATGATTGTGCATATATATAAATAGTTTTTTGCAACTGCGTAATTACCTACAAGCCGAAGTGTGCTTCTGTAGGCTTGGAACGTACTGGGCTCTCCTAACATTGAAGCCCATATGATTTAGGGAGAGTTTGCCTGGCGACTGGCCAGTGGCGACTCAACTGTCACATTAAATTGATATCTAGTTTCGTATAATATACCTATTTGCTATTGATTGCAGTACATCCAATAAGGAACCATAATTACATGAATATCATAGATTAAGTTAGTAATTAGAATTTATTGCTTTGAATATACCTCTATTGTCTTTTGTTTTGTTTATTAATATTTATGTAAAACATGGCCTGACCGGCCTGACATATATAGATACTCTAGTTGTTTAATACTTTTCTTGTGTGGTTGTGTCCGAGTGTGAGTTAGCTGCCTCTCGTGCAGTCGAATGCTCCCCAAGACCCTAACTCTGCTCGTGACAAACTGACTAGTACGAAATGCAATGTATGTCTCACTTAAGAGCAAGGTTAAGGTCACAGAATTTGGGAATTTTTGGTAAAGTTGGTGAAGCCCATTGTCATCGAATCAAACCGTTCTACTCAGCTGTGGTAATCGTGCCAGGTAAGGGAGACGGACACAAAACGGTGACGATATTTCTTGAAAGGTACCCTGGGATCAGTGGACGCTCATAGATAACATCTTTCATTTCCTTCCCTGGGATTTATCAGATGGCAGTCCATTGTCTGACCAGTGTCCAGTCGTTCAACATTGACCAAGACAGGACGTAAAAACTGGTGGCGTGACGCTGGACATAGCTGGATGATGAGTCGCACGCATTTCACCCGGGGTACGCTCGGATTGTGTACCCCTATAACGCATCCATTCCATTTCTTGTACACAGTAAAATGCAATCCCCCATAACAAAATAATAGATGGTACCACTTACATTTCCTATGAGGTGAATAAAAGCAGTTCCACATATAGGTAAGTAGTGGGCAGTAATGTTCAAGTAACTACTGTTTCAGAGCTATCAAGCTGCATAATTTTATCACTTTTATCACGACAATAATAAATCTTGTACCTTTTAGAGATAGTGGATTGCACAGCATATCTCCAAGCCACCATAAAACTTTGAAAAAGGAATCTTTAGATCCACAGTCTCTCCCATGTGTGGACAAACTTAAGGGTTTAATATTATTATAATGCTTGGATTCTATTTATAATCTGCATAAAGTACTATATTGAAAGTTGTAAAGGTGGGATACCACTGATCCCACTGTAAATCATTATACTATTCACTTTCATGTAGCTTTATGTTTGGCCCCTCCTTGTGGGTGCATAGGGCCCAAAACCGGATGTTCTATCTCAGAGATTACTACGAGCATGTGTATATCGAGGGTTGGCAACCACAATATTTTAGGCCCAAAATAGTCAAACTGAGAAAGACGAGTTTAAAATTTGTAACTTTAATGAAAATTCAAATAATTGCAATAACTTCAACACGGTCACATGAATAGTTTTATTGGTTTATGAAACAAAGTCACACAGCCTATGTCTTTGGATATCCACATGCATTTAACAGCAATGGATAAATCTGAATATGAGATATTCTGGTCATTAACCCTCCATGTGCATGTATATAATTATATATATATATTTATTTTTTTTGCCTCCTGTAAAATTTTGGGTTTGGCACATTACAGAAGTTTTCTTTCCGTAACCGGGCAGAAAACTCCAATGTGCAAGAACTCCGGAAACATTCAGCCGAGGAAACACTTCATGATAACGCTGAAGTGACCCGCCGAATGAAAGCAATTAACACCTCGCAGGAAGGACGTCTAGCGCCTCTGTGGCTGGGACAATGGAACGGGACAAAGTCACGTCAAAATCTGACAGAGCTGTGATCAGTTCAGTCTTCTGTGTGGAGAAATCTGATTGCAATCTCATAGGCTAGTAATCAGTGGAGAGATCTTGTTCTGCTGTAGGTACCACAGGCTAGAAGGACATTCATGAAACAAAATCGAGGACACTGCATCTTTCCAGTTATTCTGTACTGAAATTAGTCAGGACGGCATAGTTAAATGGTTTAAAACTTGCCTGATTAAACCTCATTCATTAGTGACGGATAGTTAAGGACAACGAGAATCTATGTAGTTCCTGTAAGATTTGGATGTACAGCAGCAGTATCTATCTATCTATCTCTCTATCTATCTATCTATCTATCTATCTATCTATCTATCTATCTATCTATCTATCTATCTATGCGTCCGTCTGTCTGTCCACCCTTCTGTCTGTCTCTCTGTCTGTCTGTCCAGTATTTTGAGAAGGTCTAAATCTCAAACTCTTGAAAGTGCGTACGGCAATGGCGGCCTGCGTCAAACATGCCAAACGTACATGT
This sequence comes from Onchidella celtica, assembly GCA_963931925.1. NCBI lineage: Eukaryota > Metazoa > Mollusca > Gastropoda > Systellommatophora > Onchidiidae > Onchidella > Onchidella celtica. Next base: position 41,755,472 of record OZ007582.1, read on the forward strand.
GCAAATAATTTTAAACATCACACAGGAGATAAAAACAAAAATAGCAAAATAGTACATAACTCAGGGCACGTGTCTTGTGCCAGTTGTCGCCGTGTCGAATGAAAGTGCCAAGCTAGCCTTAGTACGCATCCTTCAGTCTCAGAAGACTATGAAGTTGCGATCTGGGTGTTTTTTTCTGGTACAGCGTCTGGTGTGGCTGGCCAGTCCGATGCGGGAACATAGCCATAGGCTACTGGATTGTCACAATTTCTCGTAGATGACAAATTTGACAGGTAGACAGTCCATCGTCCCAATCAATTAAAAAAAAATAATTAAATACTCGTATAATTATTAACTGAAATAAAATACCCTGCCTCAATGCAGTTTAATCATTGAAAAAATTAGTCCTACTGGGAGTTTGAGTTTGAGTTTGGAAAAAGTAAAACGACACGAATACAGTCGTACTGTATTGTGCTAGGAAGAATCAGGACGAATCAAGAATATGGCAGAATGGTAGGTCAGTAGGAGACTCTACCAGAAGCAAATACACTCTGCTCTTGGAAGTTAGAAGCTAATTACTGGTGCAATTTGACCCGCGTATGCTGGAAACCAGTGGTTTCTTGAACTTATTTGACACAGAACCGAGTCACCGAATTCTCACTTGCTACTCCTTTGCCAGAAGGAAAACCTGATGTCTTCATCATTAATCGTAAGGAGTTTGACCCTACATGAGAAAACTAATACCCATTTCCCATTATTTCTATACATCTTTGGGCGAGATTTCACGCCACAGCACCAAGTACAGAAACGGCGTGAATAAGAAACCCCAAGTTCCTTTGATAGTTCGTGGTTGAAGGGGCGGACCAGAACGGATTTCGGAACAGTGCTTTTATTCACACATGTAGCAACCATCATGCGGGCTGAGCTGTGGAAATCCTCAAACTATTGACAAACGTAAACATTCGGAGCTTGCTCCATCAAAACCTCGGCTATCAAAGACCGGCCACATTCCGAAACGGCGTTAATCTCCATTCTCTGCGTCTTCACAAAAATGTATTTATTTTGAAATACTTCGCTATTCTATGCTATGTGCGGTGTACAAAAGCCCTTTTTGTCCCGACAAGGAATAGTTCCACAATGTGGGCTGCTCAAGTGCGCGTCAATACACAGCGGCAGTGGAGTTTAAGTGTAGGCTGTAGAGAAGGAGGGGGCGCCAATTACATAAAAGAAATGGCATGGCTAAAGATCTGTGAAGATCCTTAGAATGATTTACATGCCGTGAGTTTATTTGTACGGTTGTTTGTTTGCTCGTGAATTTGGGGCCTTGGTTACCACAGCCAGCCTGGGCAGATTTACAAGTTGGTGAGCCAAACTTATTGAGTTGGTGTGAAATGTTGGGATTACACCAGAAAAGGTGAAGAAAGTGAGAAAGCAATAACGCCCTAATTGAAGCCAGACTTGGTATTTTCCTACGATGACAGACATGATTAGACAGTAATTAAGAAAACGGCTGTTCTGTACACTCTGGCTACGACGTTCTACATGGGAACTACATGTCATTATCGTTGAATTATATTTTTTAGGTAACAAATGTTTTATGAGAGCATTATCTTCATCACGGTATGATGATTGGTTAACTGGTTGATGGTAGTCAGTCAATCACATGTGCTTTGTTCGTGCTTTGTCAGTCAGTCAGTTAGTCAGTTAGTTGGTTCGTTCGTTAGTCAGTTAGTGAGTGAGTGAGTGAGCCAGTCAGTCAGTATGTCGGTTAGTCAGTCAGTCAGTCAGTCAGTCAGTCAGTCAATCAGTTAGTTAGTTGGTCAGGCAGTCAGACGGTCAATTCGTTCGTTCGTTAGTTAGTTAGTTGGTTAGTTAGTGAGTCAGTCAGTTATTCAGTCAGTTATTCAGTGAGTCACCCAGTTAGTTATTTAGCACCTTTATGTCAATGCTTGCACAAATAAGTAAGCTATATGACCCATTATGACGTTTGCTCTTATTTACAATGTTGAAAATGATTTAACAATGAGATGGGAGTCTTGAAATGGGTGGTCTGTTGTTAAGATACTTACTAAATTAGCAATAATGTCTTAAACACCTTATAGTACGCTTATTTCCGCACACTCAAGTTACCAAACAGATGACAAAGCGCAAGAACATGTTGTTAACTTGAGCATTATTTGCTTGAAGCATTCTAAGGGAAGGTTAGTGGTCTGTCTGAGACAATTTCTGGTCATTTGAGGCCAAAACTCCCTTAGAAGGCATTTCATTTATACCACTTGGGGACACGGTGGTCTAGAGGCAAGGTGCTCGCCTCTCGTGCCAAAGGTACCGGGTTCAAATCCCTGCAGCGGCAGACCTGTTTAAATTTTGGGATTTTTCTCATATTCTCTTGTCCTTGATCGCATGGTGTGTAGGATCGAGCACCTAGTCTTCTCGGAAAAAGGATGAAAAATTCGGAGGGCCCGTGTGTGCACGTTGTGTACGTTAAAGATACCCAGGCAGTTGGAAATCGAGACGAGCAGGCTTTTCAGGCCGCTACGAGGGCAAGACTAAATAAAAATTTATCTACTCCCGCTGATCTTAAGTTATATATAATTATATACTTTTGGCTCTGTCTGCCTTATCCGTAGATGTATTACAATAAGTTATTGCACTACATCTGTGGCCTAATCCTATGATTTATTTTTTTTTTTTATCTAACTTCTTGTCCGTCCGTCTGTCTATCTCCCTGTCTGTATTTTTCTGTGACCATTTTTATTTTATCCGACTGGCTGTCCCCCTTCTTTTGTAATACCTGCTTGTCTTGTCTACCTGTCCTGTCCATCTACTCTGACTTTAGAGATCTCGATAGCGCCTGTACACAGAACAGAAACACCGCTTATCAGTTTTTAACACTTTCAGTGCCAGCAGTGCAAACTCTTAAGTTGAGAGTTGTAGTGCAGCTTGTAACATTATAGAAAAGTAAAAAATCCTTTGTTGAAAATTGATATTTCACTATGTAGATTCACATTCACGCCTTGAAACGACTGCAGCAATCATACCTGAAAGTAACAAGGAATTTGAACATCGTAACTTTCCGGCGTTGGCAAGTAAAGGGTTAAGAACACTATAAAATTAGTACCCAACGCCCTCTGCAGCCATTTCACCTTGTTTCCATCTAAGTGACATGCAACGGTGTCACCTGATATAACCCAACCTGTCACAGAATATCCCACCGGATAAATTACCCTATGAGCCATAAAAATTTAATCCCTCTCATGTTATACAAGCTGGGCCTGTTTTCACTGCCGTTCGTGGGCGGTGTCTATCTTTCTTACAAATCTTTATGGGAAAATGTCTACTATTATTCAGACCTGACATCTCGTCGTATATATATTTATTATATATATATTTTACTATTACGCCTATGTAACAGAACGATAGCAAGTAAGAATGATTTATGAGAAGCACGAATATAATATATATATACAGTAACCATGTAACACTGATATTAAGCCTAGGGCGTATTTTTTTTTTCCTTAATTTAATTTCTCAGTGTTTATACAGACTGATGGATGAATGTAAAAATTTTTACAGTGACTCATGACTGTTTGCATTAAGCGATGGATACAACCTGTCCACCCCCCCCCCTTTCCCCAAACACACACGTACAGACATGATACACAAATCCACCCACCCTCTTTTTTAAAGCCCCTCGGAAATCATGACTCATTTTTATCTTTTCAGAATACTTTATCCTATCCATTTAAGATCGCCGCGCCACACAGTGGAAGTTAGAAGTGTTCTGGAGGATTAAGAGTTTTTTTTTCCTTTCTTTTTTCAGGGTCCGTATCATGAAATCACTGGGGCTGGGGTTTTCCCAGTCTCCCGTCGGTCCACAGTTGACATAATAATTTATAATTGTACTTATGATCATTGGTTTGATTTAGTTTGGCCGATCGTGTAATTTCTAGCACTTTCGGTCATGACACGGCTACTAAGTTGTTGATTTATTTGATTTGATGTCATAAAAGTTGCGCTACTCATACTTTTTTTTTTCATTTTTTGTTTTTCAGTTTGCCTAAAAAACAACAACAACAACAACAAAAGATGGTACAATATGTGATCGCGACGTTTATTGAGGTGAAATTACAAATACATTACCAAGTCCCGTATCTTCTCCATGCAATTGATGCTCTCAAAGCTGGTGTAAATTTTGCTGATTCTGGACTTGTACCTTTTTTTGGTTGTTGCTGTTGGTGTTCTTGTTGCAGTTGTTGTTGTTGTTTTGAATAATAATAATATTATGTGCTATTATAATCATTGTTATTTTACAAGAACAATATTACAAATTGCACATTTTGTCGATTGCTTTATTACTGTAGAAGTGTAAATTATCGAACAAACAGGGTGGGGGGGGGGGCGGTGTATATTTACATTCGAAGTGTTGCCAGGCCTGGGGTAAACTGGACGAAATAGGTCGGGGACCCCTACACTAAATATATTTCTGTAATCACTGTGGCCAATAATATTAATTAAATCCTCATATTCCAGTCCATACCTCCCCCACCCTTTACAATTATTTCCTCCTATGTGCAAGAACCATATTTTGAATAAAGCATTCGGACAGCAGACTGGTTTCGTTTAGGCTCCACAGAACTTGGTTTGCTACTAACTTCAAAACTACTTTTACTTGAAAAAAAAAAGGTACCCGGCATTACACTACTAACAATTAAAACCAAGCACACCTCTTTAAAATAAAATAAAATTTTAAAAAAGCTTGAATTCCATGGCCGGAATTTTTCAGACAAGAAAAAAAAAATACACAAAAAATATTATGATGTTGTAAATCTTATGCTCTGCAGACTCCAGTGAAATTCTTGGAAAAGATTCTCACTAAAATTTCAATTCGAAATGAGAACAAGTCTGTCGGTCCTACGAACGCTGACAGAGTTATGAAAATACTGGGACTTCTATTTCCCACTAAACTGTCAATAAATAGAGCTCTCTTTATTCTCTGTTTATTCAATCACCTTAAAAATATTTCTCAATCAACAGGTTTCTACCCCGGGTACTATTATACCCAGGGGACACGAGTCGAGCCAGGCAGCCAGCCAGCCAGCCAGCCAGCCAGTCAGTCACCCACAGGCCGGGCTTTGCACGAGGTCGTTCCACGATGAGTAATTAAACTTGAAAAATTTTCAGACCGGTGTCAGGTGGCTCCTTGTTAAGGTGATACTGACATAAAAATGTAGACATTGACAACAGAGGATGACAGAGTGCGTCGGGTCGGCACTGCAGGGGCTAGCTAGTAACACGAAGCTTGTCAAAACAGCTGCTAGCTAACCCCACTACAAGTTAATAAGTTGTGAAAATAGTCTCTTTCAAAGGACAGCATTTTTAGGAGGCTCGAATGCTCGCCACCTATAGGAAATGAAATTTAAAATAACACGTTGGTAATGAAGACGAGATATGCGGCTATAGATTTCCTGTATTGGCAGTATTGTCCCAATCGACGTTTGAGAAGTGTAGGAAAACAGTGGGTATGTCTGCGGTGGGCCAAGGAGGAACGGGAAGAGAGAGAGAGAGAGAAAGAGAGATAGAGAGAGAGAGAGAGAGAGAGAGAGAGGGAGAGAGAGAGATAGAGAGAGAGAGAGAGAGAGAGAGAGGGAGAGAGAGAGAGAAAGAGAGAGAGAGAGAGAATAAGGGAGAAAAGGGGAAGAGAAAGAGAGAGAGAGAGTATAATGAGAGAGGGAGAGAGAGTGTGAGACAGGAGAGGTGGACATACACACAGAGTATACGAGAGCGAGAGAGAAAGACAGACTGAAAGAGAGAGAGCATAATTATGAGAGAGAAAGACATAAGGAGAAACGAAAGAGAGAGTGAGAAATAGAGAGCGGGAGAGATGGCGAGACATACAGAGAGAAAGGGAGAGACAGACAGACAGACAAAGGGGGAGCAGTTTAATAGCATACCCCAACAATACTGTAGTCATCCTAATAGCCAAGCACTTAATAGAGCTAACATTATCGTATTATTTAAAAGATTATAAACAGCATTCGAATCACCTTATCTCTGTTTCAAACGAAGTCAAAATTTTAACTTATCTCACAATTATTGTTTTCTTCTCTTCAACTCCTCACACGTTTCCCGAACTTTCTCGACTTGGGGGCATTTTAATCGGCTAGACATAATAACAAATAACATTGCCATGACGCGCCAAGGTCACCACAGGCGGTCCATAGGCTCTCCGAGAGAGGCGACACGTTTGCAGCAAAGGCGACAGGACCAGAGCTCACCGGGTAAACAGAACATCGCAGTGCAATCCAAGATATAGATTTACACTGGAGATCAACCTTAAAACCATTGAACACAGAGAACGCGACGTCTTCATTGGAATGCCAAATCCCTGTTAAAGGAGTCCAGGGTAATGATTATGAGTGCAGGGCTCTCGATGGCATACGATTCTGACGTTATCCAATATCTCAAAACATTTGGAAAAACATTGAGTAACAATGGGATTTGTTTCGTTGATACGTGACCACGTCCGTGTCAGGAGAATATTATGCATAGTTTTAGAAGGGATTTTTGAAAAATACAAACCATGCTAAATTTGGTTGTTAGGTCTTTATTTTAGTAGGTTTCGCTGCCTTTGGCATTTACACCTCACTTTTCTTGTTTTGATTTTTCTTGTTCTAGTTTCTGTGTGTTTTATGGTAGGGATTAGTTTTTTTTATAATTTTGCCCAAGCAGCGACCTTGTTCGGCCGGTGGTTTTCGACTTTTAAAGGATAAGGTATCTATAACTTAGGCAAAGTGCACATGGACCCTCAGAGTTTTTCGTCCCTTATCCCAGAAGACTAGGTGTTCGATTCTTCCTACCCTAGGATCAAGGACAGGAATTCCCCCCCCCCCCCCAAAAAAAAAATTCCAACATGCCTGCACCGACCGGGAATCGAACCCGGAACCTTCGGCATGAGAGGCAAGGAAACTTGGTACCAGGGCGTCTTCTGTAGGATGAGTGGGAGCATCATCGATTGTCTCGAAAACTGTTGCATGCACTAGAAATTTTGCATGGGCTAATATTTTACATTGAATTCAGTGGAACTGATTTTAGTATTTGTTAGGCTTTCGCCTGATTTTGAGTTTACTTCTGGGGCTTTGTCAAAGGCAATAAGTAGGAAAAAAAGTTCTGATTCACTCTAATGTTAAGTTTAGCATCATAATGTCACTTCTTAACTCTTTGTGTGCCAAGTATATTTCCATGTTTGCCAATACCGGAAGAAAACAATGAGGGGAGATGAATGAAGACTAACAACAGCAACATTTATGAATAGAAAGTTGACTTTCTTTCTTCCCGAAAGGGGACGTTCAAATATAATCTTACGCCTCGGAGGGGTGGGGGGGGGGTGTTTGGCTCCTGTAAGAAAAGTATAAGAAAGGGGGGGGGGTGCCTTGAGCCAATGTAATATTACACTTTTGTGAGGTGAGAATATAAAAAGGAATAGTATTTTCCAAGCATTGCTGCTGCACTGAAGAGACACAGGGCTTTGCACAGGATGGAGGAAGAACTGAAGGCGGAGGACGAAGAGGAAGAAGAGGAAGAGAAGAAAGAGCAGGAACAAGACCCGGATGTTCAAGATAGCTCAGCAGATGCCCCTGTGTTTAGAAATATCTTTGACATTTATATGATGAAAAACCCCTTTGTTGATGATAACTAATTTAAGGCAATTTTGACACTGACTTTGACATGAGTCTCATTTTTCCCTCATTTGTAAGAAAGAGTACGTGTGCAATGTATAATTATTACATGTATTATTGTAATATTACGAAGGGGGGAGGGGGGAGAAGCAAATGTAAGAAAGGTGTAAGATGGGGGGGGGGGGTCAAAAAGTCCCAAAAAAGGTGTAAGATTATATTTGAAGGTCCCCAAAGAAAACAGCCTAGAATTTTTGTGCACCGATAGATCGGTGACTGGCACACAAAGAGTTAATTGGTTGTTGTTGTTGTTTAGTTTCAACGTGAACTCGAGATTTCTTGCAAGGTGAATTTTTTTTTTTTCTACTTTTTCTACAAGACAGACTGGGCCTAGGGTTAGGATTAGGTTTGTTTAACTGGGTGCAATAAACGTTTCGTTGAAGACATGACCACAATGACTTTGAAAAGCTGACCATACGACAGTAACAAAAATCACCATGCAAGTAATATAGCTATGAATGGTTGGTAATAGCCAAATCGATCAATTAAAAAAAATATTGTTTCTCCTGAACAATCTGGGTAACCCAAGTAACGATATTTCACCCCGCGGCCCTCGATTTAGCTTCTACCGCTGCCCCACCTGAATTGTTTCTTGTCATATTATTTGCTCTTTAACTTCAGGCTCTTTTGGCCTCCACTGCTTCTGTGGAATAAGCCAAAATCAAATCCATACACCTTTGCCAACTTTGTAAAATAAAAATGTACATCTGACCGAACCATTCAAGAACGTGTATGATACTAGATCTAGTATCATATGTATTAGTGTTCTTGTATACATGATCATGAGACGGCCCTATACTTAAGCCCGGCTTTCCAACATTGTGTAGTGGTAGGCAGAGAAAGCACAAGCGGGGGAGGGGGGGGGGGGTCCCAACAGTTTGAGAAGTAAAAGAGCAAGGTGAATAACGAGGTTTGTATACTTCCTTGTTGTCTTTGATACTTTCTGGATTTTGCTTCTTCGAATTGTTTTTTTTTTAATCCATTTTTTAACAAACGTTTTTATCCCTGTATCCACAGCAAAGATTTCGACCGGCTGAGGCCATGCCACGAAACCTTCCATTTTTTTTGTGTGTGCGTTTTTTTAAAGTAATATTTTTTTCCCCTTTTTCTTTCTTTCTTTCCTTGGCCCCACGGACCAGCCCCCCGCCCCATCTGCCCCTCCCCCTCGCCTGCATTCGAGCGATAGAGGTATCTGCCGCTATGGAAGACGCAGTCTCCTTCCCTGCCAATTTAGCGCGCACGAGCGCTAGAAAGGTAGCAATCTTCCATCGATCGGCCATGGCTCGTTCCCCGGCGCGAGGAGGCAGGGTACTCATTTAGTGCGCCGTTCCACAGACAGAGCTGGGGAACTTCTATGGGGGGGGGGGGGGGAATGACGTGAAAGATCTTCATAGAGCGATGGCAAAAAAACAACAACCAGAGAGACAATAAGAAAAAGAAGAAAAAAAAAACGGGGGAAAATGGGAGGAGGACGAGCGGTGAATCGAAGATGAGAGAGACAGAAGGACGATGGAGGTGGAAATTGTAGAGTGGAGTGACAGAAGAGGGATGAGATATTGGAGATGCTTTGGCCAATCTCTCGTTCTCCCTCTCTCTCTCTTTCTCTCTCTCTCTCTTGCCCACCCCATTTCTCTTCCTCTTCCACTTACCTCTCCTGACACATCTCACTCATTTTGTTCTCTCTGTTGTCTACTTTGTTTCACATTATACTCAGATTAAACCTTCTTATACAGTCTAGTTGAACGACAGTGAATCGAGCAAGTAAAAGAAACTACATTTGCGTTGTCGGGGTTATTACGAAGACACCCTTTTTCCTGTGTGCATGATGAAAAGAACATCAAAATACTGTTATTGCAGAGCCCAGAAATTGAAACTATTGCAAGAAAACCTTCTGTCTGGGGATGCTGGACGTTGGTGAGCGAAGGGTTAACAGAGAGAAAAACAAAAGAGAGAGTACGAGATATCAGACACGGAAAGAGAAAGGAGATATCAGTTTTAAACAAAGAAAAGGGCCAAAAAAAAAAAAAAAAGAAAAAAAACTGTATAGAGAATGGCATTATCTAATTTCACTGACGATAGGTGGACGGCGGACAGTTGTACCGGGATGGAAGACGTTACAAGTAAAGATATGGATAGATAAGTTAAGAGTCAATAGGAAAGCTGATCAGGCAAGCAGAAGTAGACCTCAGATTTACAGGAATAAGGCAACAAACTGTAAACAGAGTATTCTGTTTCATCGTCTCCTATTTGAGAGTTCTGAGTCTGAGCTTGGAGAACCCGCGTCGACACGATAAAAGTCATATTCTGCATGGAAGAAGCCAGGCGACAAACAGAATAATATAGAGACAGACTTATGTAGCAGATTGATATGCCAGAAGGAGACTCGACCAGAAACGAAGTCAAAATATATACCCCACGGAAGAAATAATACCGAAACTACCAGTTTTTCTGTGGTTTTTACAATATTTCGTCAGTTTTCTGCCAGAATCGCCCATCAACTATTCCCTCGTCTCCTAGTAGATCAAAGACAATTTCTTGGAGATAGAGGAGGCTGGTGGTGGCCAAACATTGGCAGATGGATTTACAAGCAGACAGATAGGGGGAGATAACGCAAATGGGGGATAAGTAGTTGGAAGAAATATAGCGATAAAACTGTAAACAGAGTGATTGTAAGGCTTCTCCAGCTAAAAGATGGACAGTGATGAAACAGTTAGGACTGAGACATACCAGAGAAAATGTGTGAGGCGAATTAGAAATGAAATTCCTAAGCGACCTGTTTTCTTCTTCCTGGTAGGGCGGTTGGTGCCGCAGCGGAGATCGCGGGTTCGATTCGCGTCTTGATCAATTGTTTTTACTTCTTCCTTTCACTCCCATTTCGCTTTTCTGGGCACTAACTAGGCACTTCACGTCTCTCACATTTTCCCTTTGAATCATTGTCTTAGTGCCTTGTCTCTCCCCCACCCCCCCCCCAAGCTTCTGCTTAACCTTATTAACTTATGAGACATATCAGGGGCAAAATAAAACAACAACAACAAAACATTCTAGACACGCACAGCCTAGACGAATGGCATACTTCGGCTAAACTGGAGAGATACATTGCAAATCAATAACAGAAGAGACAGTAAACTGCACATCTACGCAACTGCAATGTTCATTACTAAACCACAAGGAAAGGATAACATAAAAAAAAAGAGAGAAAGAACGAAAGAAAAGGACACAGTATATAAAAAAGTGTGTTAAGAAGAGTGGTTGCAAGTCGATATAAAAACACTCACACCGGCTGGAGTATGTACACAGCAGAATTTCATTGAGATCGGAATTCAAATAAAAAAGGAGGCTAGAAGGGTTGGTGACTGAGTGGTTATGCCGGGTGTGGGTGGATGGGTGGGGTAATACATGTTTACATTCACAATAATGCTATCAATTTTGCTGTTCTACAGTTTCCGGCAAACATGTTTTTAAACTTACTACGTATATACTAAATAAAAACGCCAAAAATTAGCGTTTCGTTTCGTACATCGACAAGTAATGAATGAAACATCATTATATAAGACTACAATATAAGATAAATAAATTCAAACAAGGAATTACATCAGGCACCAAACTCCAGTTCATTTCTACACCGCTACACCCCCGTGACTTAACCGGTCATTTATCTCTGTCTGTTATGTTGGCCCTGACTTACCGCACTCGTATGTTGGCTGTAAAGACAGAACTCGACTCTTCCTCGTCCCCCGTAAATCTCTCATGTTTATGTTATTTCAAGACCGCGAGATCCTCAAATTCTAGGCTCGGCTCTCCTCTATCAAGCGTAAAGGATTATCGGATCCCGACAGAGCCGCCGAGGACTCACAAGTTCCTTCCCCTCGTCAAGCCCCTCGACTATTGTCAGAGTTTACTCTTTTTGGCCAACGCTGTGAATCGCACTTGGTCACAGCCCCCCCTCACGCCCTCAGCTTAGCCGTTAGGCAATCCGAGAATTCTTCCCTTCTCTCGCTATGTCTATACCTTTCAGTCCTATTTTTTGTCATCTGCGCCTTCCAACAGCCGTCCTGTCCTCAAGCAAGGCAAGCCTGGGGCTGAGTGAGTGCCCTATTGTCTTCCCGCAAAGCCCCGTCAAAAGAAGATGCCCGGCGTTATTGTGGGTGCCATTGTTTTCAGGAAAGCCCACAGAGAGACGGAGTTCGGCCCACCGAGACAGCGTTTCCACCTCGGCTACGACGCTTCTTTCATACAGTTGACCCTCGGTTCTTTGTGGGCTGTTCCGAAATGGATACTTAGGTTACGGCAGATAAGAATGTGACATTCGACGATCGGCGACGGCTTTCAGTTGGCTTCACGGCACAGCCTACAGAGTTGGTCTGTCTCTGGGGCTGCGAGATCCGGGAAGACTAAAACTGCTATGAAAATGCGAGAAAAATATCTCTACTGTTACAGATAGACAGACAGACAGAAATATGGACAGACCATGGGAATCATGTTTACATTAATATTAGATAAATATTTTTGGATGAATATATGGGAGATACAAACAGAAATGGATAGATAGATAGATAGATAGATAGATAGATAGATAGATAGATAGATAGACAGATAGATAGATAGATAGACAGATAGATAGATAGATAGATAGATAGATAGATAGATAGATAGATAGATAGATAGATAGATAGATAGATAGATAGATAGATAGATAGATAGATAGACAGATAGATAGATAGATACATGTAGATAGATAGATAGATAGATAGATAGATAGATAGATAGATAGATAGATAGATAGATAGATAGATAGATAGATAGATAGATAGATAGATACATGTAGATAGATAGATAGACAGATAGATAGATAGAGAGATGAACCTACATAAGCTACATACGAGAAAAAGTTTTTGCATGAGGGACGCGTCGTGACGTAAAAGTTGTCACATAATGATAATAATGTATTATGTTGAAGAACAGTCTGTACTCTGAAAGAAAGAAAATAACCGCCTGAATTTTACAGAAATCTCAGCAACTAATTTAGTGGGGGTAGGTTCCGTGGTTGCAACAGCCATTAGAAATTCCATGCGCAGTTGTGTCTTAACAGAATGGAATCGATCTCACAAATTTCTCTTGAGACAAAATTCATGTACGAATTGGCACTGACATAAAAGCGGGTCCTTAGAGGGGGGGAGGGGGGGGGGGGGGAGCTTGCACTGATATTAAAATTCAACAACTAAGCTCCAAGTCCAAATCTTTCCCATTTACTTGATTATCATTTTAATGACTTTATAGAATATTTTCAGTTGTTTATATAAATGCAATTATTATAATGCTGACCAAGAAATCTCCCTTTCACCCAATAAAATTATTCAAAAAAAAATTCAGATATATACTTTGTTGAAGGGGATACATGAACCTGTTCCCCGAATGCACGTGGGTTTCGACTAGACCAAATCTAAATTTGTTTAATCTCCTGTATAAGTGTTTTATCTGAGAAAGCGTAGACAAGATAACTGCGATAGATATTAGCTTGATGGCGTGCGGAAGGTAAAAGGAAGGAATGGGTGAATATAAGAAGGAAATGGGACGAGTTTCATGCCAAAACCAACATTATGGATGCTGCAGCCGAAAAGAAGACCAAGAACCCAGTTGGCGACAGAACCATCCAACAACAATTGGGTGATGGCTGTACGGGGCTGTGTTCTCCAGGAAAGATAGAGTGCTTGTTAGCATGGAATTAAAAACGACTTTGACATGCACTGTCAAACCAGAGCCGTTTCACACAGCGACCACCAAGTGTTCGGAAGTCTCCTCACTACAGTTGACAAGCGACATCATCAGTAACATCGCAACGCCATCAATAGATTCGCGTCGCAGCGCAGCCCCCGAACATCGCACCTCGCTGTGCGCACCAAAAACTCTTTATTGAACATCATCCAAATCGTAGTCACTGAGTATTCAGCTGTTTTGCCAATGTAGTGAAGCGAAAGGGCACGTTTTGTTCGCTACTATTCTCCTTCTCCCAGTGCCGTGCCTACGGACTCTTTCAAAATCAAATATTTGCCTGTTATGACCGAGGGAAGGGAAGGGGGCATCTTTTCGGCTTGGCAGCGCTCAAACCCCTTTCGCACCAGGGATCTCGTAAGGTTGACTGCGTCCAGCCGACGTGCTAAGAAGTGCAGTAGTGCGTTAACTGTTCCGCTTTGCTCGCTAGATTGCACAAGCATTATGGGGGTTCGTAAGCTGGGATTCCCCATCTATCAACACAAGCCAATGACTGTTCCCCATTGTTGTTTCGTTAAACAAATATATCAAATTTTTATCTACGTTTTAAGGGAGGAGAAACAGAACCAGAAAATGAAGTCGGTCTTTGACATTCAAAAACATAAACTCACGCTAAAGAAAAGAAAAAAAAATATATGGTTATTCCTTTGAGAATACGGACTATCAAATTTAGAAGTTATGTCAGAGAGATAACTTCAAAAGTTTAGGGGGCGGACTACGACAATATCAAAAGGAATGCAAATTATACCATGTTAATGCGGGATTTAAAAAAACAAACTGAAAGCGATGACATTTGGATATTTCAGCGCTCACGCCCATTTCGGAAACTCCAAAGGAATCAGTGATAATATTAATTAAATTATATCTAACGGTTATTAATTTTGTTACTGTGACTGTAGAGTATTCCACTTGTTGTGTATGTTATTTCAATAGAACTTGCTTATATCCAACAACGAAATTACATGCAGCACGGCACTGTTGGACAAGCCTATGAAACAGTAGTTGAATTAACGAGTTCAATGATGGTGTAAACATCCAAAGAGTGGTATTGAAAACTAATGACTGGCTTGGAAGAGGGCACTTTCAGCCACTTTACCCTATTATGCCAAGCTAGAAAATGTCCTGTGCATTCCAGTCCTGGAAAGTGCGAACTGATCAAGCTGTAAACTTCTGAGATAGCAAATATTATAGTGGCCACAGATTTACTATGGGGTATCACATTAGACCCGGAACGGTACAGTCAGCTGACACACAAAAAGTGCACGCCATAATTTGTAATATTTTCTTAGTAAATCCTGGAAGACCCTACCATACCAAGGCTGGTCAGACACAGTTAGCTTCTGCCATTATTTCTTGAGTGTACATTTTGCTGGCAGCAACTGGCTGTCACGCTCCGGGCTTCGTATGATATCCCCCTTACATACAGTTCTTGAGTGAAATGCAAGAACTTCTGACAAACCGTCTATAACGTTACAAGGAAGTTGTTTTCACATACGTCCAGGTCAACATTGTGATTAAGTTTCTCAACCCAGGCAGGTGAAGGGAAAGAAAAGGTAGAGGACATTTTAAAAATTCGCCTCTTTTGTTTTCTTTCTATTCTCACACTCTACCCCCCCCCCTCCCCCCCCTCCCCCCAAGTTCCCACATACACGCACTTCGATGACTCTGATATCTCCTCCTATTTCACAATGCCCTATGAAAATATTGAAATAATCACATATCAGTGATCATAGTCATTTAATTTGGGTTACATAAATAAGGGAAACATTTGAAGAGTTGAATAAACAAAACTGTATTCCTCATCAGTGTTTCATTTAAACACGTGAAAGTTGAGCTCTGCTGAAGCAGAGGGAGAATACTTTCATGAACTTCCGCTTGGTGTGAAATGTCATCATGAACATGGATTCCTTCCCCCCTCTGCTCCATCCTGGGGGCGAGACAGGGACTCCAGTCTCCTGCACTCAATATCTACTGACATATTCTTTTGATGGGGCTAAAATTAGTCACCCTTAATCCTTTCCCCTGTCCAAACCCATTTCCCATACTCTTGTCACCTACTCTCATCAACGACCCTCGACACAAAGGCCAACACAAGACAGGACAAAACTTGAACGATTCTGTCCCTTTTTTTTTTTTTCTTTAAAAGAGTTCTCTCCCTTCTCCTTTCTTCTATTGTAGTTGATTCCCCCTTGTCCCCTCATCTGAGTGCTGAAACACAAACGCGTATGTCTGTTTGGCTTAGCGTCAAAACGCCAAAAACTCCCAACGAGGTTCTCGTGGCCGCTCGTTGCTTTCTTTCCCAGAACAAATGAAAACAGTGGTAACGCATCTCAAACTTAAATATCATTAAATGAATGGAACAGAATGAGGTCAAGACTAGTTGTAATGTATTAGCTGAAGGCATTTTTTTACACGGAGGTACACAAATTAGAAAGTGGTTGGAGGCCACTGAGAAAGTTCATTGCGAATCACTAAACCAACGTCCGTCCAATCTCTGGATTTCATTTTTCACATTTTGCTTTATAAATTTTGTAAACTAGAACGCGAAAAACAAGTACA
The DNA here is from genome assembly GCA_963931925.1 of Onchidella celtica. NCBI lineage: Eukaryota > Metazoa > Mollusca > Gastropoda > Systellommatophora > Onchidiidae > Onchidella > Onchidella celtica. The sequence continues at coordinate 41,771,515 of OZ007582.1, forward strand.
TTGTATTACTGCAAATTCTGCAATGTCACAAGAAAAAGAAAAATCTCTATAGTGATATTTCTTGCTACAGGCCTCGCACAATGATGACAGCGTTGACTATAATTATTATAAATCAAATCGTCGGGTATTTGCCATATTGTTGAATGTGCATTTTTGCCTTTTCGAGAAAATGTGGATTGAAGTTTGTTTGGCAAAACAGCTAAAAAGCATAAAACATGACGTCACAAACATATATCTCGAAAATGTTTTAACCCATTGGAATGACACGTATACATAATGAAATTAGGAGTGAAGGAACCAGTTTCATGTCAAAACACCAAAATAGACTAGATGTCACATACAGCAACAATATGGCAAATACTCTGGAAATATTAGAGTAGGATAAAAGAAAACGCGTATAATTGTTTACCCAGCTAAAGTCAATGTCTGTGCAGTTTGTGACTAGCTGTGATACATGTAATACTTTGGTAACTCTTCCGCTGCCAGACAACGTTTTAATTTTATATGTGGAACTTGCCGTGTCTTGTGACTCTGAGATTGTTCCCGTTTACGGATCAATCTATCTGTCTATCTATCTGTCTATCTATCTATCTATCTATCTATCTATCTATCTATCTATCTATCTATCTATCTATCTATCTATCTATCTATCTATCTATCTATCTATCTATCTATCTATCTATCTATCTATCTATCTATCTATCTATCTATATCTATCTATCTATCTATCTATCTATCTATCTATCTATCTATCTATCTATCTATCTATCTATCTATCTATCTATCTATCTATCTATCTATCTATCTATCTATCTATCTATCTATCTGTGTGTCTGTTTGTCAGTCTGTCTGTCTGTCTGTCTGCTTGTCTACCTACCTATCTATCTATCTATCTATTAATCCGTCCCTTCATCCGTCCATCCGTCTGTCAATATGTCAGTCTGTTTGTCTTTCCATCTATCTGTCTGTCTTTGTATCCTCAACATATTTTTCTGCCTCATCATCTACCCTCCCCCCTCCCTCTTCCCCTCCCACACACACTATCCACACATGTCACCACCCTACATTGGCCACCTCCACGCCCACTTAACAAACAACACACTCATCTACCGCATCAAAGCATCTCCACCAGAACCGTGGCACAGCCCTCCATTGGCCCAGCCAGTTTACGCAGGCAGTAATCCACCCCGACGTCAGCGGTGTCCACTTGGATGTACGATAAGTAAATAATGACAGGCCCGGTCAGTAACACCTGTTGCACGTGGTGTGACAGAATGGTCACTTAATTACACCGCGGCTTACAGAAATGAGCGTCACTGCGCAGGTCGCACGTGCCATCTCGCGCAATACCATTACGTCACCTGGCGTGTTGGCTCTTTGTCTAGTCTGCAGCTTTGAAAACAATAAAAATGATAATTATGATACTAATAATAGTATTAATAATATCTTCACTGTATATTTCTTTGCACCTCACTCTAACAAAAAATGAATTACGAAATTGGCTCACAAAATAACGTTCAAAATTTCCCAAAATGGTTTACACGATTGAAAAACCAACACCTCGAAGTCTAATAATAGTTTAAAATATAACATGATTGTGATCGTGTCGTATCTATTTATAAGCTTAACAGTAATTTTCCAAACTTTGCGTTAGGGAGAAAGAAATATTCAGTAACATATGGTAGAAGGTAGATCAGCTTCCTAACCAGAATACTAATAACGTTTTGTTTTTGTTTTTTTGTTGTGACCACCATAACTTTCATGATGGCCAGTGTTTTCAAAAAGGCAAGCCCGGACATTTGGCCAACGCAAAAAATGTAGCCCAGTCCCGTACTGGGTCAGGTCTGTTTTTTTTTGTGTGTGTGTATTTTGGACTCGGTACATTAGGTCTTTCGTTAGGCCAGCTGACTGAAGACAGGTTTGAGAGTCCGAGTAGTGAGAGAGACTTGTTTCGGTCTTGCAAGTGCGCAAGGTCCCGTATAACTCCATAGTCTACACCTCACACTGAGACAGACAGCAAACAGAATATACTCAGTGCGCCAACGAACTCTATACCTAACCTGAACTCTAACTCTAAAACTTTATTTAAACATTATTCAGTGGACATGAAACCAATCTGCGTAACAAAGAGTCACCACGTAATGATAGCCGTATTTCAAGTGTTATGTCTTATAAGTTAAGGTTATAGTTGTGTTTAGGTCATAATTTTAGGAGGTTTCCTCCTCTTTGCATTTACACCAAACTTTTTTCTTGTTTTTATTATTTTTGTGTGTGTTCTTGTTTTTGTGTGTTTTTGTGGTGGGGATTGTTTTTTGTTTTTTTTTTACAATTTTTCCTGGCCAGCGGACTTGTTGAGCCTGCTCTTCTCGACGTTCCAGTGCCAATATAAAATCTTTAATGCACGCAACGTCCACACAGGTCCTCCGAGATGTCGTCCTCATCCCA
>OZ007582.1:41778959-41793959 GCA_963931925.1 Onchidella celtica
GAATGATATAATGTATTGTTAGTATCAATTATTTATAAGCCAATGTGTGACCAGGTCTTGAAAAAGGATGACAAAATCAGAATTTGGAACACTTAAAAAAAGAAAGAAAGAAATGAAAACAGTAAATAGAACATACAGTTATTCAGTGACATTCAACAGAATCAAGAAGAACCCAAATTTGCCCTATACTAATCTTTCAAAAGGTTTTGTGAATATTTGGAAGAAATATCGAAATAATTTGATTTAGGTGTACATACATTTTTTTCACCTTAAATTGGGCAAATTTTTCTCTCGCCTTCCTTCCCCAATAAGGATCATTAATTTATAAATTATTAAACAAACCAAAACAAAAAGCGAGAGAGAAAAAAAGAAATTATAACGTTCGTTGTTTAAAATCAATTATCAATTCTTAAACAACTTTCTCAAAAACAAAAACAAAAAAATCAGCAACCTACATCCTGTTCTCTGTCCAGAAACCCACATTTGAATTTCGATAATTTCTTGCAAGTGTGCAAATGATTAATCTGGTTTTAAAAGGTCAGAGTCGTGTTCTCACAGCCACGGCAATGTTTGCACTGACTTGTATGGCGAAATTCTCTGAACCTCCTTCCTTACCCCCCCCCCCCTCTTTCCCCCGCCCTCCTTCATCACCCCTTCCCCTACAAAAGTCGTAGGAAAGATACATGCACACAAGAGTGAGAGCTTTACCAAAGACCTAGTTAAAAAAATCTAAGACACAGGAGACCGAGATTGCTCAATTTGTCATTTTCCCTCCGTCGACTTGCGCGCGTATCATCCAAGTCATCAACAATGCAACAGTTCGCACCATAGCCCTTCGTAATTGAACGAAAAAGACTAGTAGTACCGCAGAGCTCTGTGATTGATACTCACCGTGTTTATACCCGCCCGAGTTGTGGACATATAGTGAAAGAAGGAATGGTCCTTCCCGGTATTCTGTGTCTCGGGTTTAATGAAGAAAATAACTGCTGAATATTAGACATCATGAGTTTTGCTAAAGAATTTTTCATTGTCTATTCCAGTGGTTGCCAAGGTGGATGATATCGGCTCTCCCGGGGTGCGTGATTTTTTTCCGTGCGAGCTTTAGCAAATTCAGGAGCGGGGCAGCAACACACCCCCAAAATACAGGTCACCGGCAAAGGGATTTCTCGTCCTATCGAACACGGTCATGGGTGCTGCAATCTCTGGACTGCCTGATATGACTCTGTACGTCACCGAAAATCCCTGGGATGTGTTGGAGCTGTCCTGTGCTTAGGGGTGTGTTGCTATCCCTCTCCTGAATTTGCTAAAGCTCGTACGGAAAAAAAATCACGCTCCCGGGGTGCGTAGATGGGTTTCATAAACAGAATTAGCCTATGTTTGTAGTGTGTTTGATGAAGAATGCTTTATGTTTCATAATGAACAATCAACATACGTATTGCCATTAACAAAGTTTTGATAAATCATGTGAGACCATTCATCATTATTCACGACTGTGTACTCTGTTTTATTACGAAATGTATCCGTTGGGTTTTGATTGGGCTTTTTTGTTGTCTTTTTTGAAGGGGGCTGGGGGTAGGAGAGAAGGGGAGGGATAAAAGAAAAATTGGAGCCTGTAGGGACGATTGCCTGGGAAAGGTTGACAACCACTGGTCTGTTCGATTTGAAGATCGTCCACGATATATCCGTCGAGGTCGTCTCAGTATCGAAAAGAAACATTTCATTTTTCGTTACAAAGAAATCGATGTATCGAATCATCAAATGAAGAGTGGGTGTTTGTTCAAACAAGGAACTTTTTTCATTGATTTCAAGTAGTCCACGATATTTGTGAAAAAAGAAAAAAAATTCCCCCAAAAGAGAGGGAAAGTGAGACGTGTATGAAATTAACCTTGAATTTGTAAGGCTGTTTGATTTTTCTTTTTAAAACAGAAAATCATATTGAAAAAAAGTTTTGAACTTTACTTTAGTCTTATTTAAGTAAAAAAAAAAAAACTATACAAAAAATATTAGAGATAATGTACGTAAAATGGCATAGTGTACAACTAAAAGGATATTCAGCAAAAGCCAGTGGAGGTGAAAATTCACATAGAATCATTGAATAAACATCAAATAAAAAAAAATGATGGACTGTTAAAAAGAAAGAAAACTGGCACACTTCATCTGGGGGGGGGAGGGGGGGGGGAGGGGTGGGGGAGGGGGGGGGTTGCTGCCCCGGGGGGGTTTGCTGCCCGGGGGGGTTTGCTGCCCCGGGGGGGTTTGCTGCCCCTGGGGGGTTTGCTGCCCCGGGGGGGTTTGCTGCCCCGGGGGGGGGGTTTGCTGCCCCGGGGGGGTTTGCTGCCCCGGGGGGGTTTGCTGCCCCGGGGGGTTTGCTGCCCCGGGGGGGTTTGCTGCCCCGGGGGGGGTTGCTGCCCCGGGGGGTTTGCTGCCCCGGGGGGTTTGCTGCCCCGGGGGGTTTGCTGCCCCGGGGGGGGGTTTGCTGCCCCGGGGGGGTTTGCTGCCCCGGGGGGTTTGCTGCCCCGGGGGGGTTTGCTGCCCCGGGGGGGTTTGCTGCCCCGGGGGGTTTGCTGCCCCAAGCATTTACACCTCACATTTCTTGTTTTTATGTTTATTCTTCTTGTTTCTGTGTAGTTTTGTGGTAGGGATGAGTTTTTAATAGTGTTGAGAGGCGAACACCAGTCCTTGCCTCTAGACCACGGCGTCCCCCAAGGTTGGCACACAAAATTGATGCCCTTTAACCGTTTCAATGACAAAGATTCTCCATACTTTACTCCAGTGGTCATTCCAGATGTTTAGTAAAACTGTTCCAAAAGCTATGTTCTGAGTCTTGGGACCTCAGTTGCTTATGCGTATTCGATCTAGACTTATCCATTTTTTTTTTCTTCATATCTTGGTGTTTTTTTGTGTTTTTTTTTTTCTAAACAAGGACAGTCCCCATTTGAGGTATGTTTGATATAGCATTTGTTAACCAAAACGAGCATAAACAACGAGCTCTTATCATGTCCATCGACATTTACAACTATTTGATTGGTTAGTATAGCTCAGTGAATGTCTATGGGGTACCGTTTGTAGCATGTTTTATGTCTCCCGACTTAGAAAAGAGCGTTGGGTGGGTTTCATGGGCTTCCTTACATTTCCAAACATCTGGCACACTCGAGAGCTGGGAAAAATAGGCTACATACCGTAAAAAGGGATTAGATCTTTTCCCTCTGCCCGTAAAGACTGTTTAAGAAGGATCGTGTTTAACAATGGTTTGCCCCACGGGTAGGATTAACACTTCGGCGTAACAAACAAAACGCTCAGGGTGGTAACATTGGGAACTGAAACATTTTATTTTAACGATTGATGAAATAGGACTGAAAGAAGTGAAAACTAAAGAGAACCCTGTTTCAACGAACATAACCAGACTCCCCCCCCCCCCCCCTCCCCATCCCATTTGTCATTTGTGACTGAAATTCATAATTACACAATAAATTAGTAGCGGCTCTCTATGGTCGGGTTCTAAATGGACGTTATCGTGCCGATGCACCGTTAAACCTAGACCCAAAACTCAAATCTCAAACTTCCTCGGATCTGAGTGAAAGAAATGCACATTTGATCTAAAATATATGTGTGTGTGTTTGTCTATGCGTGTGTGAGTCTCTGTGTGTGTGTTGTTCCTGTTATTGTGTTTGTGTGTGGGGGGGGGGGGGTATCCAAGAAATAACATCACTATGGATACAGTGTTCATTGACTTGACTGGCAATTCTCCCACCATCACCAATCCTGTCACTGAACCAGTTCTGAGAGAGTTTTGAAGATGGTAGGAGATACACGAACATGTACTAACATATCCTCTATGGAAGCAACCATCTTCAGATTTAATTTTTGCCTAGATTTTCACAAAGTTCACAAACTGATGATATTGGGGGATATTTTCCACTTTCTTTCCGGGACCTAAATAAATTATAGAGCACGGATTCTACTTGTTCCTCTTGTCATTTCTGGTGATAATACCATGGCTTATTTACAGGAGTGAGTGGAAATATGTTCAGGAATCTGCATGTTTGTGACCCCCGGAGTCAGATGTATTCTTTGTTTGTTTGTTTCTTACTTTTCTTTCTCTCTTTCTTACTTTGTTTCCTTCTCTCTGTCTGCCGGTCCGTCTTTCTTTCTTTCTATGGTGCTTTCTTTCTTTCTGTCGTGCTTTCTTTCTCTCTTTCTTTCCCTCAATCTTATTTATTTCAATCACCGCATCGAGATTTCTCACATCGCTTCTCATGATTATTCCTGGTCATACTGATATCTAATTTTCTTCCCTCGAGCAAGGCACTTTGTCTTCTCTTCTACATAATATTCATTTTCAGCAAAAAAAAAAATCACTTCTCCCTTTATTGCCTAGATCAAAGAGGGTGTGTCCCCCCCCTCCCCCCCCTCCCAAATATGAGGGTTTACAGGTCATGGTTTCTGTGTTCTTGCTCCAGCATACAGCGAAAGGACTACAATATGACACCAGACGTACGCCGGTATTTTTCCCCCCTTAACTATCGGATTTCCTGGCTCACATTAATGTCTGTCATAACAGCAGAGTCAGACAACAGACAATTGATGAAAGGGAAAAGTAAAGCGGGAACGGACCGTATGACTGCTGTTTAAACAGCCCTCTACAAACGGTCTAACACTCTCCAATAGAACATCACAAGGAAATAACTCTAATTTACTCGTCCCAAATCACAGTGATTACCTGCCCCGACTGCCGCCATCAAGCGGTGAGGACGAGACAAACTGAGTGTTAACGGCACTACTACCACATTTCGCCAACTTGTGATCCGATTTTTTAATTAACCAAAACAATTTGTCAAGCGTCCCTGGTTACCACTATGATTACTGAGGTAAATGGCGGGGTGGTCCCTGATTGGCTAGGTTACTCGACACTACACTTATCCCTGGGCCCACGAGGCTTGATTGTCATTTCATACGGAGAGACGAACTCGGCAAAGCTTGTTCTGCCGGCTGCTTACACTGTCTCTCTGCACATAATACCCAAATCATCCTGCAATCAATGGCATCATTTGTAGGAAATAACCAGGTGGAAGTAAATAGCTTATTTAAAACGACTGAAATAATTACAGATAAACAAATCGTTTTCCGAGAGATTATTATAGATATTATATGACATTTATCAGCTGTTAACGATTAAGTTCCTGGATTATTAAGAAGTGAAGAATTGGTGGGTAAGTTGAAACTGGTGAGTGGGTGAAACAGGGTTAAAAAAAATAATAAAACAAGCGTGTAGCGGGCCTTCATGATTATAGGCATTAAGAAACAGTTACGAAAATGGTTTGCCAGAGAGCTAAAAGTTTGGCTAGAAATACCAGCACACAAAATTAGCTTATTCGAAACTACAACCATCGACATGGATATGTTCGTGGCCATTATTTCATGTTTATTTTGATATTTTGAGCGCATTAATCCATTCTTTATATTCATTTTTGTGTTCTTTTGCAGCTTGCCGACGACGACATCTTTCGCAGCGACTAATCGCCTGTGGAGACTTAGGGGTGTACCATACTAAGCCCAGAACGGCACAGTCCGCTGCCGGTAGACAAGAAGCACACACCATAATTTCCTATATTTTCTAAGAAAATCCGGGAAAACCCTATCATATTAAGCCCCCGTCAGACACAGTCAGCTTCTGCCATTATTTTTTGGGTGTACATTTTGCTGGCAGCAACTGGCTGTGACGTTCCCGGCTTGGTATGATACCTTCCTTACGGAGTTAGGTAAGTCTCTACGACATCTCTTGTCATATCAATGGTATGTTAGGGTGAAACACACCGTATGCGGCAATCGTGGTCAAATTCATGTTTTATCGCCTTTATATAGAGTAAAATGAACCCTGTCTCTATTTCTAGGTTATAATTTTGTACCATTAATTGTTTTTTCTTTTGGTCTTTACAAAGTGGAAATTTAACCTACGATAAAGCAAAGGCGCAAAGCGAGATGTCTTTTGCGCCTCTTGAAACAAGTTTGTTTCTGGCGTGTACGGCCATTTCACGGCCTCAGTTCTTGTTTGTTATATCTTCATTTCCTGGAAAACTAGAAAAGTTTCAGTAATATGTAGAAAGGTATAGCACAGGCTGTGGCTAGGGGCGCATGGTATTTCACATTGAAACCCATTGCTGAATGTCAGTTAACACAACTCAATATTTACTCTATTTGGCTTTTTAAGTAGACTACGCGTCCCTGACAACATTCCATAAAGGAATGCACACTGTCTCACAATTCCGATTTATTCTAACTCCTTATCATAATAATACTAAAGCCGCAAAATAAATGTGTAACGTCGTATTTCTCAATAATTGTGCAAGAAGTGAAGCTGGAACAAACAAGAACTAGATCTAACTAAGATCGTGTTTTTCCATACTACGGCATGAAATGTTTGCATTACTATTATTGTTATATTATTTCGTTTTCTAGTTTTGCTTTGTCGGAGTTTACGTCCAGTTTCAGCTCAAGGCTACGGCAGAGAAGAAAAGAAAAACAAACTTGAGTCCCCAGGATGGAGCTGACGAGGGAATGCCTTAAAAACTCAGAGAAAAAAATAATTAGTTGGGTTGGACCACGCCCCTGCCACGCTGGATTCGAACCTGCGACATATTGACATCCAGGGACAGGTACATAGCTCCTGTGCCCGTGTGCCACTGTGAGTTTGAGGTCTCTTTGCTCCGGCTCATTATCATTTGAATATAAAATCTCGGCTTTTCTGTTATTTCAGTTGGAATCTTCTTTTTGAACTTCGCTATTCAAATAGGTTAAAATTAAGAGACCAAAATCTAGAGGCTTCACGAATTTCAAAATGATCCTGCTTGTTTTAAACTAAAATGCTTATGTTAAAATCTATCTCATGGTTGTGACAACGTTTTTAAAATTCTATTTAAAGTTGTTTTTTTTTGTTTGGTGCGCATTTAAATGATCTGAACCTGGGCGGGTTCCTACGTGAATAAATATGTCTCGACTTTTCGGCGCCGACGTGAGTGCCAGGTCAGGCTTGCGCGTGCATTGTGAGCCACGAAACAAAACAGGTTGCTTTTCAAATGCTGTGCAGATATTTTTGTTCCCTTTTGTGTTTTGTTCGTGTCCATAGAGTGTATGGCAACCACAGCAAACAAAAATAATGGTGGCTCTTAGGGCCATGTACTCAAACAAAACTCGCCAAAGGCTTTCTTTGTCTCTGACCTTGTGACGAACTCACCCCCCCCCCCCCTCCCAATCACTCTGCAAAAAAATATGACGGTAAAGTAACATTTCTGTCAGAGTAACACACTTTAAGGCTGATTGAAAGGGTCAGTGGTTCGAAACTCCTCAGGTGGAGCGAGACAGATGTCAATTCTTTCATTAAATGTTTGGATCTTTGACTTCCTGACATCTTCTAGAACATCCCCCCCCCCCACACCTCCACCCCTACACACACACACCTCCACCCCTACACACACACACACCTCCACCCCTACACACACACACACCTCCACCCCTACACACACACACACCTCCACCCCTACACACACACACACCTCCACCCCTACACACACACACACCTCCACCCCTACACACACACACACCTCCACCCCTACACACACACACCTCCACCCCTACACACACACACCTCCACCCCTACACACACACACCTCCACCCCTACACACACACACCTCCACCCCTACACACACACACACCTCCACCCCTACACACACACACCTCCACCCCTACACACACACACCTCCACCCCTACACACACACACCTCCACCCCTACACACACACACACCTCCACCCCTACACACACACACCTCCACCCCTACACACACACACCTCCACCCCTACACACACACACACCTCCACCCCTACACACACACACACCTCCACCCCTACACACACACACACCTCCACCCCTACACACACACACCTCCACCCCTACACACACACACACCTCCACCCCTACACACACACACACCTCCACCCCTACACACACACACACCTCCACCCCTACACACACACACACCTCCACCCCTACACACACACACCTCCACCCCTACACACACACACACCTCCACCCCTACACACACACACACCTCCACCCCTACACACACACACCTCCACCCCTACACACACACACCTCCACCCCTACACACACACACACCTCCACCCCTACACACACACACCTCCACCCCTACACACACACACCTCCACCCCTACACACACACACCTCCACCCCTACACACACACACACCTCCACCCCTACACACACACACACCTCCACCCCTACACACACACACACCTCCACCCCTACACACACACACCTCCACCCCTACACACACACACACCTCCACCCCTACACACACACACCTCCACCCCTACACACACACACACCTCCACCCCTACACACACACACCTCCACCCCTACACACACACACCTCCACCCCTACACACACACACCTCCACCCCTACACACACACACCTCCACCCCTACACACACACACACCTCCACCCCTACACACACACACACCTCCACCCCTACACACACACACACCTCCACCCCTACACACACACACACCTCCACCCCTACACACACACACACCTCCACCCCTACACACACACACACCTCCACCCCTACACACACACACCTCCACCCCTACACACACACACCTCCACCCCTACACACACACACCTCCACCCCTACACACACACACCTCCACCCCTACACACACACACCTCCACCCCTACACACACACACCTCCACCCCTACACACACACACCTCCACCCCTACACACACACACACCTCCACCCCTACACACACACACACCTCCACCCCTACACACACACACCTCCACCCCTACACACACACACACCTCCACCCCTACACACACACACCTCCACCCCTACACACACACACACCTCCACCCCTACACACACACACCTCCACCCCTACACACACACACACCTCCACCCCTACACACACACACCTCCACCCCTACACACACACACCTCCACCCCTACACACACACACACAAGTTACGACTCTCGGTGTTCGTCACTCACCCTTGTCTTTTTGTGTTTTTCTTCTCATGACCAAGATCTCAGGGTTTGAGCCCGCACTGCTGGCTTTTGGTTTAAGTGTCTTATCCATTCTGCCACTGGCTATACGCTATAATTTTAGGCTACATCATGCCAAAGTCTACTAAGTCTGCAAACATTATAGACGCGAAAAACTGTCATCGAGCCCACTACCTTCTGGGCAAAGCACATCAACCCAGGGCTATAATAAATTATCGTCAGAGCCAGCCAGCGAGAATCTTTTCAGCCAGGCACCCTGAAAAAGTCTTGTGTTTTCAGAGTTAAAATCATACAGAGAAACACTTTCTGCTCAAGGTCCCCAGTTTAGCTTTCTTGTGACGGAGTCTGGTGGCGCATTGAATCAAGTCTGCTTTGTCACGGTGTGGGGATGAGATGTGATCTATGAAGTAAAACGGGACCCCTCGCTCTGGCTAGAGAAACCAAAATTTTAACGCTGTCTCACTAGTACGAGCAGGTCAGGACTGTCTTGGGTCAACTGGCGGAAAGAGAGACTGCAGGCATTGAGTCAAGACAGTCACGAAACATACTTAATGATAATAATAATGGAGATCATTAAATATAGCGCCTAATCCAAACAAGTTCGCTCTAGGCGCTTTACAGAAAGTCTTGTTCTCTCGATTTGCATCTCTCTCCCCTCTTTCTTTCTCCCTCTCTCTCTCTCACTCTCTCTCTCTACCTCTCTCTATCTCAGAGCAAATTGTAACGCAGCCTGTTAGGCGCAGTTCACAACTCACAACAGTTCACAAGTCACAACTGTATTATAAAGTACTAGATGACCTACCGGGCATTGCCCGGAATAAACAATCATGTGCTCTCTCCCCTCTCCCTCTAGTATGATAAAAGTAATAAACTACAGTCTTGCTTCAGAACTCATGCGCACCACAACACTACGCACCAAACTGAACGCTTGATACGGTTACTTTTTATGACATGCACAGTACTATATTATATTACGAAACAAACATGCAAATATACAGATGTTACATAGCAATAAACATTGTTATTTTTTTAAAATACATGCTTGAAGTAAACAACTTTTAATTATAGCCATGATCTTCCTTATCTCAATTGCCACCTTGCTGCCAAATTTAAGGCCTGAAGAGCTTATAGTTTGGTCAGTTAGTCATGCCAAAGGTTGCAAGTTACTGAGATATATAATAGATTATAATAATATTTGAATATTATATTGATATATATTTAACAATAAATAATAAAGTTTTGGTTGTTCTGCGGGGGGGGGGGGGGGGGGGGATAAATTTTAATCTGTTAATTTTAATTTTGCCCGGGGCAGAGGCCTGTTCGGCCTGCTCATTACGATTTCCAACTGCCAAGCTATTTTTAACGTGCGCAACGTGCACACGGGCTTTCCGAATTTTTTCGTTCTTATCGGAGAAGACTAGGTACTAGGTACTCGCCCCCCCCCCCTCCCAATAGGATCAGAGACACGAAAATAAGGAGAAAAATCCCAAAATCCCCACATGCCTGCACCGGCCGGGTAATGACTTGACTCAGTTCATGATCAGTTTAAGGCACGAAAGAACCAACCTCTTCAGTTATAGAATATCATCTAAAACCCAGAGAAATAAATGTCATGTTTCACTTGGGTGAAGAGTTGGGATATCAGATTGTATCTAGTTACTGCTAACACATCATAGTCTATTATCTTAGGTTTAGATTTGCATTAGATCTAAAATGTGTTTTCTCTAGCCAGGTCTCGCTACAAAGAGAGAAAGTTCGTTCTTGACTACCTGATACAGAGACGCTGTTTCTGCTCCAGGTAGGAGAGGAGGCTGGGCTGGAGTTGATTGGTGATTACAACTTCAAACGGACCTCAGGTGCAAGTTCTTCTCACTGTGACATAATCTTGTGTTGGGCTTGCGGCGTCCCCTTGTCATTAATTGTTCTGGTTATGTAAATGGCGGATTGTTTGAGGAGTTGGTGTGTTTGATCCGTCTCTGTACGGCAATTTCCTTCTTTGTCTATTTCTTTCTGCCCGCCCATGTCTTTTCTCCTCTCTCTCTCTCTCTCTCTCTCTCTCTCTCTCTCTCTCTCTCTCTCTCTCTCTCTCTCTCTCTCTCTCTCTCCTTCTCTCATACTCTTTCTCTGTCCCTCTCCGCCTATCTACAAACAGAATAAAAGGAAATTGTTAGACAGAAGCCTGTTTACACTGGTAGGTTCTAGGAATAGAAAAAAGGAATGGGTGACTGTGTGGGAAAAACTCTCCTGGCTTTCCGTCTTTTGTTTTCCGATTTCCCCCCGATTTCTTCTGCGTTAAAAATCATCCTTAAAGTTGCAACTGGGAAGGTTAAACTTTAAAAATCGAAATTCTGTTACACGTTTAGTGACCGGGTCAATCTATTGTTGTTATTTTCTTAGTGGTCTTTGATATACATCATCGACGTCCATTTTTACTGAATAATTGTTGTTCCCGTTTGTTTAGTTTTCAACTGTGGTTTTTGTCATTTCATTACAACCTATGTATACAGTTTTTATAGTATTCTTTTTGTGTGGGGTAATTTTTGTATTCAATTTTTTTTGTCTTTTATGTCAATCTTTTCCTCAGCCTCTCTGCCGACTGTCCTCCTTCTGCGCAATTCGTTTTCCTCTTCCACCTCTCCCAGAGCTACTCCTCCCCCGGATGACATCACCACCGACCCCTGTAATCATGCTCTCCGACACAGTCATGCCCTCTCATTAGTCTCGTTACTCAACTCACACAAGGGCGCGTGGCCTTGTTCACGTTGCTAGAACTCCCGGAGTGATGAATGATATCTATCTATCTATCTATCTATCTATCTATCTATCTATCTATCTATCTATCTATCTATCTATCTATCTATCTATCTATCTATCTATCTATCTATCTATCCATCTATCTATCTATCTGTCTATCTCTCTATCTATCTATCTATCTATCTATCTATCTATCTATCTATCTATCTATCTATCTATCTATCTATCTATCTCTCTATCTGTCTATCTATCTATCTATCTATCTATCTATCTATCTATCTATCTATCTATCTATCTATCTATCTATCTATCTATCTATCTATCTATCTATCTATCTATCTATCTCAATCTGTCTTGATATTCATTCATTTTACACATAGCAGTAAGCACAAAGAGTCTTCAGGCAACAACAAAAAAAGAGAATTATTACTGCAGTATAAAATACTACAAATAGAAAGGCGTCAACCAAAGAGGCACTTTTACAAACCAGAATCAGACAGAGTGGGTCGGAATGGCTGTGGGTCCGTAGAAAATTCCAGTATCCTGAAAATAGACGAATAAAACAAGAGACAGGAAAACTTCAATGATGTGTGCGAAAAGGGTAGAAAAAGATGTCATACTAAGGACACTTAACTGGTTCTTTGTAAGGAAAGTGATACATGTCGGACTCAGAAAAAAGAACAATTTTTTTTTATTGCTGCTAACAGGCCTTCTAGCAACTTTGGACGTTTTTTTTCTTGGTTTTTTTTGCTACTAACAGGTCTTGTAGCAACTTTGGACATTTTTTTTTCTTTTTTTTTTGCTACTGACAGGCCTTGTAGCAACTTTGGACTTTTTTGTTGTTTTTTTTTGCGACTGACAGGCCTTGTAGCAACTTTGGACTTTTTTGTTGTTTTTTTTTGCTACTGACAGGCCTTGTAGCAACTTTGGACTTTTTTTTTTTTTGCTACTAACAGGCCTTGTAGCAACTTTGGGCGTTTTCTTTTTTTTTTTGCTACTAACAGGCCTTGTAGCAACTTTGGACTTTTTTGTTGTTTTTTTTTGCTACTAATAGGCCTTGTAGCAACTTTAGACTTTTTTTTTTTTTGCTACTGACAGGCCTTATAGCAATTTTAGCCAGGATGTGTTTGTTTGTTTGTTTTGGTTTTTGTTTGAAAAGACAACAACAACAACAAATTGCCACGAGCCCTCACATTCTCAGGGATTTTCTGCTCACGGTATTGTTATTGTTATGCAAGTTTACGACTTACCGATGTCCTGCTTGTTTAGAGAACTTTGGGGTTTAGGGTTAGGATTAAGATTTCAAAGTCCAGTAATCGGTACGTTTCTTTTGGCAATATCGGGGAAAAAAAGAAAGTGCAGGCCGGGGGGAGAGCAGGAGCAATGCGTAATTTCAATGTCTGTTTCTTGAAAATATCCTTGAGAATAACTTTCCAGAATCAAAATGGCGACCTGGCCCGTGTAATTGTTTTTTTTTTGCATATTATTATCTTTCTTTCTTTGTTTTTTTTTATTTTTTATTTATTGGTATATTTTATCGCAGTGGACATTATTTCAGCATTAGCGACATTTCAATGAAAGCTCTCTGCCGGAAAAAGAATTTCAATCCTAAATTTTAATGGGAATGCAAATCCTGAAAGAAGGATGTAACAAGGACGTACTTCACCCGTTGTTTTTTTTTACGCCAGATGTACGTATTCTAACGCCTTTTGTGACTCTAGAGCTAGAGAGCTCCCATCGAAATATTCCGGACAAGTCTTAATTAATTATTCTTTCAGTTTTTTGATTTTGTTTTTGTTTTCCTCCTGAATTTTTGGTTGACACGGTAGGGAGCAGGGTTAGGGGTTTGATAAAATTGAACGTTGCGGATAAGGACAGTTGGGGGTAGATAGCCTACGTATAAGCACGCGCCTCTAGCGCAAAATGCTTGGTGTGCGTACGAACAAGTAACAGCAGCCTTCCTAAAAAAATGAACGTATGAAAGAACTATTCAAACAGTTTTTCCGACGTTGCTTCACTAACTTGCTCTTACTGTGGCAAATTAGTCAGTGCTTGACAATTAAATATTGTAAGGTTCTATTTTTCACTTAAAACCACAACACCGCAATTTTGGAATTGTAAAAAGCTACAATTATATTAATCTATTTAACAATAAGAGATCAATTTAAAATGTTAAACGACTCATCCAGGCAGCATTGTGTTAATCACTGACCCACATTTTTGTTGGGGACGGATGGAATACAGGTATTTTCAATTTAACCAATGAACTCTCAGCTTTATTTTTCTCAAAATGGCGCCATCGCTGGTGGGAAGGAGGAGTTTGAAATAATGAACAGAACGAAAAAAAAAAAAAATTCCAGTAAAAGAAAGAACAACAATGCCTGGTTGACAAAAGAGCGACAGAAAGCTAACGGAAGAATAAAAGGATGAATGGGAGATTATGAGAAGTTTTCGCAGTGCCACGTGGGTCCTACTTAACAAGACGTTGTGGCAATGTTGACAGAGGTGTGCCTGAGCTGGTGCTCCCTTGGTGCGCACCATGCTAATTATACTCTTGTTGCATTGTAGCTTGTGTTTCCCGTTCGGCCGCGCGCCATTCGCGTGCCAGCAATGCCACACACACTCAGGTGCGCGCCACAATGAAAAACCGCAGAGCCCAAATAATGGTTTTTGTCACAACCATGCAAAAGAGAACAAAAACCATTAAATGTAACCTTTGGAGGCAGAGAAAATGAAGGCACGGAAGAAATAATATATGAAGAAAAAGAAAGAGAAGGAGTGAGTGAGCAGAGACATTGAAGATTGGGAAGAGGAGGAAAGGGAGGGGGGTGGGATGAAACGCTTCCTTGAACGCTGAAAGTTGGAAATAAATTGAGTCTACTCCGCATCATGGGAGTGCGGTCCGTCCTACTGGGGCATCAGGTGTGGGAAATTTAGCTCACAGAGTGAGGCATCTACGTCTTCGTCAGGGATGAGTGCTTGTTTGTGTGTGTGTGTGTGCTAGGGAGTAGATAAATGTGTGTGTGTGTGTGTGTGTGTGTGTGCGTGCGTGCGTGTGCGTGCGTGTGTGCTTTTTCATCTTTAAAAGTCTATTCGGGAGTTTTGGTGTGTTTTTTTTTTCAGGTTTTATTATTTTAACCGCATTGATTTGAATTTCTAGTC
>OZ007582.1:41798959-41941459 GCA_963931925.1 Onchidella celtica
GCTAAAACTGTTTAGGACCGTTTGTAAGTTCTTACGCCCCGTGGAAATGCACAAACCGGTATTGTTTACCTCAGCGATCTACTTTCCGCTCCATCCATGCTAACAATGGTTTCGCAGAGCCCCACGTGTCTCGCAGTGCAAATCGACCAATAGTGAACCCTCTCTATACATCTATACTCTCTGGACATATCGAGTCTGGACACAGAAGTCAAAATTTTGACTTTATTTTAATAGTATTGTTTTTACCATTTTTTTAACGAAAAAAAAATAATCGCATTTTCGTTGTGTAGACTCGAAAAATTCTGATCGGGAATTTCATTCTCCTCCTCTATTCACACATTTGCTGATCTCGAAAATCAAAGTGAAAATTTTCACATCTGTGTATTGTTCCAGTTAACGGGCCGATTAGTAATAATAACTGAGAAAATAACAATAATTGTTATGGTCTTTGTATTCAAATGATCTCTGTCCTTGGCATTTGCACCTGTATAACAGTGGTAAGAAACTCCTCAGGTGGAACGAGACAGATGGCGAGCTTCAGAAGAAGAGTGGATTATTTTCTTAGATGTTTCGGCCTTTAACTTCCTGACATTTTCTAGAACCCCAGCCACACCGAGATCACGAGTCTCAGTGTCCGTCACCCACCTTTTTTTCGTCGCCAGGCTCGTCTTGGGGTTTGAACCGGTACCGCTGGTTTCTGGTGCATTTGTCTTATCCATTCTGCCAATACCGCCACAGGTTATATGGTTATAATTTTAGGTTATATGAATTAACTGCACTCTGTAGGTAGTTTTAACTCCGTAGCACCCGCTTTTAGTGGGATTCGAACCCGGGACATTTCATGCCTGGGTGGTCAAGTATCCTACCCACAGGGCTACTGCAAGTGTGGATATCACGCCATTCGAGTTCAATATTACTCCATTTCTACATAAAATACCCACGTTATGCCCACGGCTCACCAATAAGCTTGTCCAATAATGAGTGAAATATTTGAAATATATTTGTCGGAAAGGATCAGTTTTGTCTTTGGAAATCCGTGGAGATCTGTCTAGTAGTACGTATTAGGTCATTGATCACAAATCATCTAGCCGTTGAGGTTTTGCAGGTGACGCACATTGTATTGGTTGAGCTCCCAGTTTACGAGGTTCTAGATAGCGTATCTGTCTACAGGCCATCTTGTAGAGGATAACATGACCTAACTAAGATTTTTTTTCTTTATTTCCTTGGAAACTGAATTTCTGGCATCTAGGAAATATTTCTTCTGCCATGAAAACTAATTTGTATCACATTTTCTTATTTGAAATTCTGCCTCTTGGATATGTTTGCATAGGGAAAGATTATCATTATAATAAAATTGGATTACAAATTAATGTAGGGAAGAAGTATAAATATACTGTTTGTAAACACCGATCAGTTCTTTGCTATTATTGTCGCTGATTTTAGCTGTATGCTGTCGTTTTTTCTTGGTTGGGGAGTTTATTGGTGGGAGATAGGTCATTTTAAAGAGAAATACAATAGAGCCACCTTGCATTTGGCCTCCAAAAATCCAAGTCTCCAGCTGACAGTTATATGCACATAAAATATTATGAACGAGTCTTCTTTTTTTCTTTGTTCATTTTTTTTTAAATTGGTCAATTTCCTATTCCGTTACATTTTTTTTTCCTGAGAAGGTTAATCCACAGAAAGCTTGATTTGTCTTTCGTGTTTCTTTGCGTTGTATTGCGTCGTTTCTACAATATTTCTTTCGCAAGGTTTTGCCACATACAATTTTTGTTTTTGCCATATTTTGACTTTACCTCAAGCCTTGCTGCGATCCCGCAGATTATATGTAGTTTCTCGTGATATTTTGTCATTTTAAATGCGACAAGGTTTTCAAGTCAAAATAATTATAATCTATGTTTGGATGGCAGATTCTTTGTGACATTAAACTCTCTACTGCAACGTGCTGTGGCAAGGACTGAATCGAGAAGTTTAACGAAAATCAATACACCAATCTGTTGCCACCTGATGACATCTCCGCCAATGGTCAACAGGGGGAAACTGACCACAGGTTGTCTTCAATAGCTTCACACCTGTACCGAAATCTCTGGCCGATCAGAGTAGATAGAACCCGCCGATAGAATTTACCCGAGTTATTGAACTTTGAGGCGCAAGGCAGGTAATCCGCCTAGCAATTCCGGGGGACATAACTGGGGAGATTACACCGTGGATATTGAACAGTGGAGCTGTGGGCTTTAATTATCAGTCTTTAGCTTTTGACATAGATCTCTTTGATATTATTTTGTATATTGTATTTCCATGTTTCCATGCTTAAGAGTATTGGTACTAGAGACTTGGGACAGTAATCACAAGTGATACAATTAACGTAAAGATTTTGTTCCAAGTTATTGACGTGGTCTCCCCTCAAAGCTTCGCCCGAGGGTGGGTCAACTTTTACACATGGAATGACAGAATTGTCCTGGCCATCTTCACGCCATCACACGTCATTTCCGGCGTTTATGTGACTGGCCTATTGACAAGATCTGACGTCACATCAGGGGGTATTGTGGGCCGGTTTAAGTGTGTCTGTCGATGTGTTGGATCTGTGGGGTCTGAAGAGAGAGGTGTGTATGTGTGGAAGGGAAGGGTCGAGGTGATTGCGCGGGTTAGAATAGGACATGGGATAAAGTGGACAAGAGTACGTGTACTACAAATATATCGTCTCGCTTAGAGGGGAGGAGGTGATACTGGTAGGAATGTTGCCCTGGGGAGCTTTAAGGTATATTAGAGAGTGAGAGAGAGGAAGAAAGAGAGAGAGAGTAAGAAAAGGAGAGAGACAGACAGAGAGAGGGGGAGGGAGAGAGAGAAAGAGAGAGGGAGAGGGGTTTGAAATATTACAGTAAGACAAGCAAACAGGCAGTCTTCAACAATGGGAGAAGACATAATTGAAGAAAGATGGCAGGAAACAAGAGAGAGAGAGAGAGAGAGAGAGAGAGAGAGAGAGAGAGAGAGAGAGAGAGAGAGAGTTTGAAATATTACCATAAGAAAAACAAATAAACAGCCCTCAACAATGGGAAAAGACCTTAGTGAAGAAAGGTGGCAGAGAACAACAACAACAACAACAAAAAAGCAGTGATCCACCAAATCCAAAACCCTCGGCCCCTCCTCGAACGATGGAAGATGATCATATTTCTCTCTTAAGAATATTATCTTTTAATATCTCTTTTTTAATCTCTAAAACACCGACCTGGAACAAATGTTGACGATACCCCTTTAGCCCCTTCCCATCTTCCGGTACTCACGATAAAAACAACGGCAAACAGATGTGTAGCCGCATGAAAAAATAAGGCACTTCTCGCATTTTGGTGGTATGGAGATATTGGTATCACAAAATAGGTTATTTAAAGCCCGTTCATTCGGTAAAAAAAAAATAATGCTGTAACTTAATTAGCTGAGAAGATATGCCCTCTCAAAGACAGGAAGTGACACAGCCCAAGGTCTGAGAAAAACACTTTGAAATCTTCAGCTTGGAAATACAAATTGTTATTGATGGTGACTCGATTAAAAGTCAATTTTGAGGCATTTACTGTTCTCGGCGAGCATTGTCATTTGGAAAAAAGAATAGTAAAGAGGTTGAACTTTTAAAAAATACTGAAAACTCAAAATCGATAAAACGGACCCTATGATGCCTTTTAACGATTTTCTCGAATCGGGTAGTGCCGAGATGAGCCTCATTTAGTGAGGCAGCTACACAAATCCAGAAATAAATTATCATCTTGTCTTTCGAAACCACCTTGAAAGTCACGCCCACTTGCTTGTAAACCCAGAACGGATACCGGACGCACACACCATCTGGGAGCCATCCATTTCCTTGACAGCGAAGGCGTAGACAGGACAACGGAGAAATCGGTTTGGTTTCCGAGAAGATTGCTAGTCATATTTCTAGACAGAGAAACACATTCATCATGGTTTTTCAAACAATCTATCTTGTTCACAGAAACTAAGATGGGGAAATAAATTTCCCAGACATTTCTCTCAAATTTCGACAGCAGGTCTAGTTGTCTTTCCAGTAAATGATATATTATTTTGAATTCCATCAGAACAAACTTTTAAACTTTGAACATCTGACACTTGTATTGTATGTGTTGGATCTGTTGAAATCGGACTTCAGGTAAAATTTGTAGACCTCTTTCAAAATGAAAATGAAGTACTTCTAAGATGTTTTCAAGCCAAATATTTTAACTGAAAGCAGCAAAATGGCCAGCCGTTCACATCGTAAGTAAATCTCAATTTCCATAGAAAGTTTTCCCCATAAATTTGGTCTTTCACTTTATGCCCGATTTCGCCTGATTACATAATTATTTCCCAGAATTGTTCTGTTTATCAAAGGAGGCAAACTTGTATCATTAATTATCTGCTTTTAATGGTTTTGTACTTGATCCTCAGATCCGAGATTTTTTATTTTCATAGACGATGCTTAGATGTTGTGTTGTTGGTTTTCCTTCTGTCCTGAGAGACAATGGGTTGTGTGCCTATATTTTGTCAGTCTGGGTCGCCACACCGCCTGCTGTGTCTGCACAGTCCGATCCTTGAGCCGCTGGCTTTGTTACAGTTGCTGCACATGAAGGTCTTCGCAAGTGGCTCAGCGATTGTTTCTATCATCTGTTTCTTGCGTTCTTTCTTCTCTTCCCACTGTTCCTGTCTCCGATTCTCCTTCAGCGGATGTATGTCCTGATAGCATCCTTCCAGCTACAGCGGTCTGCGGCTTGGGTTTCCCAGTTTGCTGGATTGACGTTGCCTGTCTTCATTCCACATTTGCAGGCATCTTGGTACCGAAGGACTGTGGTTCTGGTGCCTGTGGCAAGCTCTACGTACTACGTGTCCTTGGGGTCTCGTCCATCCATCATTCGTCTGACATGACCAAGCCAGTGCAAGGGCCTTGATCGTTAGCTGAAGGATAACGGAAAGGGAGTAAGGGCTCAGATCTGACTTCGAAGTTCACCTGCAGTACTTGGGGAAGGGACTGCCATGCCAGGATCGGACTGCCGAGCAACACCAGACGCTGTTCTCAACACGGCTGACACGACAAAACTAATGCGCTATCATAATTCATTGGCCCCGTGACCTGTATGGGCAAGGGACATAGCATAGAATGCTAATATTAACCAATTAACCATTAATTAGTGTTCTGCACCTGCAGATAATAATAATAATAATAATATATACATTTATATAGCGCCAGGACTAAAACATTAAAAGCTCTAGGCGCTGTACACAGTAAAAAATCATAAAAGCACATTCAAATAAATTTACACACACACAGACAAACTAGTTTTATACATCCATAGCAAGCTATAAAATTCAGTTTTTAAAAAGAAATGTTTTTAACCTGTTTTTAAATATGTTTAGAGAGGCAGAATTTCGAACCTCTTGTGGTAAAGAATTCCACACACAGGGACCAAAACAACTAAAAGCTCTATCTCCATAATTTGATGTTTTACACCTGGGAACAACCAGTTTGTTTTCTGTAGTAGATCTTAAAATTCTATCAGACTCATGTTTTTTCAAAAGTTCCGAAAGATAGGAGGGAGCTGAACCTTCAAGACATTTGTAAACCAAAACTGCAGCTTTAAATTTTATTCTGTTTTCAACAGTAAGCCAGTGAAGTTGGTCAATAAGGCTTGAGGCAGATTCTCTTTTTGATTTTCTAAAAATCAGTCTAGCTGCATTATTCTGAATTATCTGAAGGCGTTTTATTTTGTTGCTCGGAATTCCAAAGAGCAGAGAGTTACAATAATCAAGCTTTGAAAACATAAGTGAAGTGATACGTATTCGAGTTGCCTCTTGGGATATGAATGGACGAATAGAGCTGATGTTTTTTAATTGAAACATTAATGATCGACATAATGAACTTATTTGATTTTCCATGCTCATATCTGATTCTAAAATTGTGCCTAAGTTTTTAACTTTATTCACGTTTGCTACAGTGCTTTCACCAAGATTTAATTTTACATTTTTAATTGCAGTAATTTGTCTTTTCTTTCCAATAATCATAACTTCTGTTTTGTCTTCATTTAGCTTTAGTTTGTTTTGGTTCATCCATTCTTTTGTGTCCATAATACACTTTTCACTATCTTTTATAACATTGTCAACATGACCTAAAGTCGTACCAGGGTGATATAGTTGGACATCATCAGCATACTGATGGTAATAAAAACCATGATCTTTAAAAATATTAGACAGGGGCCCAATGTACATAGATTTAACATCAGTCCTTCCCCCCCCCCCCTTTCCCCCTTCTCCCAATCTCTCAAGCGATCAGTCAACAAGGAGGTAATAAAAAATTAATGCATAAATAGTAACCAAAAGACAACCCTGGTAAAGAAGGCGAGTACAGTTATTTTAACAACACTTATTGTGGACTATTACATAACAGCAAAGTACTAACCAACATCGCGGCACCGTTGAAAAGGAGCGGATTGAAAAAAAGAAAAGGCGCTGCCATTGTCTCCCGAGACAGACGTATGCCTACTCTACTACTACTATTACTACTACAGAAAGGGAGAAATTTTTGCAGATGGCCATAATTGGCAAGTGTGGACACATTGGTTGTACACTATGAACACAGTTCTTTAGCAAAAACATGCGTAGGCAATGATATTAAATAGCTTGAGGACCCCGGTCATCGGAACTGACCTGCGCCAATGGTATTTAAATATTTATTTATTTATTTATTTACTCATTCATTTAATATCTTTTTAGAAGAAGGTTTGTGGTAGTCATCAGCCTGTGTCGAAATATTAATGTGCATAATGGATGAAGCAGATGGTGGGTTTATCATCGCTATTTGCTTATTCTCCGAATCCAGTCACATGGGACTTTGAACTGCTGCCGTTTCGTGGTCACACCTATTTCAGAACTGATGTAGTAATCTTGTGTGGAGCTTTGGAAATGAAAATTAATTGGGCGACTGCACAAAGAATCTGCACACTGGCTCTATCTCGGAACTGCACTATTAGTATTAGCGTGTAAGACTGTTTCACTTGAAATGTATGCCTTACATTATACGCAACATGTATTTATACATTTGAAATACTGTGCACCCACACTATCTGCTCTTGCCCACAGCATCATCTCCGCTCGGCTATTTTTACGGACAGAGACGTAAAAACACTCGTTGCCTCTGTGTACTTGTCCAAGCATCCGATCCGATCCGCCCTCACAGCTATTTATAGAAGCAAAGCGTTTTTCATTCGTCATTGTCCGTAAAAATAGGGGAGCCGATGATGTGGTCAAGAGCAGTCAATCAATAACATGACTTCAAAGTGCTGATAAATTATTTGGTACAAAAACATATGCCATTTTCAGCTGTTCGAATACACTTGCATGGTGCCATGACAGGGCCAGCATGCTGACACAGGTATGATTGTGAGGGAAATGGCCTCCTATGTCAGGCTTTAAATTAGGGTATGGCATTTCTTAACCCAATACTCAATATACAATACCCCTGTATTATCAAATAATTAATAAGATAAAAACAGAAAGGCATTATTTACTTGAACTTTCAAAGAAGAAAGAATAATATCTTGCAGGTCCACACGCTTAAGTTGCTAACGTGAACATGATTTTCTACGAGCATATTCAATCTAAGAGGATGAAGGAAGGTTGTGATATTGAAACTGTAGTTCAAATATGTTTCAGATGTGTCTCTTTTACATTCGTGGAATCCAAGGAGTTAACTTTTCAACTACTGGTGACTCGAAAGAGTGCATTTTTAAAACCAGATTCAGCTACGTTGGTTACTTTGATGTTTTAATTATGTGAGCAACACAATTATACTCACTAGAAGACCCCCGGGGCAAGATAAATCTTGCACATTTTCCTTGTACCTAAGTCCAGCTGTATATCTAGATCTAGGTCACATTCATAATGGCACTTGGATTCGATGCAAAGACTTAAATGTAATAGATCTTTTTCTTACACCGCACTTCCTTGCAGAATACGCCGATGTGATAAGTTGAATTTCGGTCGGCAATGTGTAAATAGTGACGTAGAGCGCAATTTCCGGTCACACTTTTCGTTTGCATCCGATGTGTCTCGGTTTTTGTGACTCAAATATTTTTAATATAAATAATAGCCAAGAATGTTTTTTGTTCAAAATGAATGTGTCCACGTAACTCTTCGTCAAAAATTGATGCAGTGCACCAAGTTTCATCATTTTTGATGGCGCAGTCACGAAGTTTTAGGTGCTTACAGGTTCACCCTCTAGCTCAATTATAGTAAGACTAGCTGAGGTCCCCGGCCCTGCCCGGGATAAATCAGTTTGAATATTGGTTTCAGTTCTGGGTGGTTATTATGGACCTGCTTCATCTTGCCTGTTCCTATTTGTTTATTATTTTTATTTTTGTTCGTTTGTTTTTAAATAAGACCTTACTGCTCTGCCTTTGTGAGTTGACACACTGCGCATCCCGTACAACAGCATGATTTGCGCACGGGTTAGAGTGTTTGATAGTGAACACATCGCAGGAAGTGACAACGAAACCTTAAAATGGCGAACCATGACTCGAAATAGATCTAAATCATGGCGAAACAATAAATTTCCAATGAAAACAAACAACACTGATTTGAGACTTCTATTAAAAACTGTGCACCCTTACATCCATTCTGATGTACCATAATAAAATTTGAAATCTGAGCGTTGAGTGGTTCAGAAGCCTTTTGCAACGAAAAATCTCAAGTCCACAAATATATTATATTACGAAGGAAAGCGCTTAAAAAGGCTACTGGAGTTTTTTTCCGGCCGATTTTTTGTTTGATTTTTCTAAAATCAGTAGAGCATCAAATTTCAAGAAGTATTCTTAAAAACCTCGTACGTTTTGCTCTGCATCAGCACAAAAAATTTCAGAACTCTGTGTGCTGTGGTCATGGAATGCATAGAGGACAAAGTTTTCAAGTCCTCAAATATATATATATAATAGATAGAAGATGAAGGCAAACAGAGAAAGATACAGAAAATCGTCTTTGCCCTCCGCAGTTCCCCCCAACAAGACACTGTGGCTAGATGTGTACCATATTTCACTAAGGTCCCTTGCCATGTCGCTTCATGTATCCTTTTATTGAGTTTTGATATGTGTTTATGTAATGATCCGTAAAGATATAATGTATAAAGATGTGCTCTTAAACGCTCGGTGAAAGAGAAATTCCCTCATGGGATGATAAAGTGATTTTGATCTTATCTAGAATGGTGATGTTGGTCTGTAATTCAAAGTTAACCATGGAGAACCGGAACCTCAAAGGCGATGGGTCAGTAAAGAGTTCACAACAAAGCTGTATCAGACTGAAAGGGTTAAAGGGATTTTCTTTTTTGTGTGCCGGTCGGGACGACGGAAACGGTGTATCAGGTCAAATGTGACAAAGTTCCACCGATCCGGCATCCATCCATCATATCTGGTCTGTTGAGTCGCCAGCACTTTCTCATTCGGTTGTGATAGGAATGGACTCAGCTTGCACAAATTGGCGGGTATCGCTAGCACTGAGCACAACCTCACGTGACACTGCACGTCGGTTTGGTGGGGGAACTCTGGGATTGATGGGGTGCGCAGGGGCAGAGAAGGGGCGTGGCTGTGGGCGCGAGGGGGGAAGGGATAGCCCTACTCTCGTGTACAGATCTTTTGTGATGAAGAAAGTTCAGGCTCAAACTCTTTTATGGTCATAGCTTTTTTCCTGGCATTGTTGGACGACTGAGATTATATTTGATCTAGGTCACAGTCTTGGGTTTTTAGTTCATAGATCATTATGCAGTCTCATCTGACAGCTGAATGTGAAAGCAAGACATCTGACACGGAAATCTCTGGTTTCATAAATGATTTATTTATGTCTGTTTGTCCACTTGTTTTATTTGTAGGCTTTTTGGGGGGGGGGGGGGGCGGGGGCGGTTGCCTAATTACAAATCCCAATAGAGAAAATACTGAGTTGTTCACAGCTCCTCTATAGCTTTACTATAAAATGTAAACTAGCACGGGCGCCTATCAACAGGCATTTCTTCCCACTTTGTCTAATGAATCGCAGATATCAGTTTCTAACATGAAAGGAAATAAAAATCACTGATGTATTGATAGAGTGAGACACAAAGAATCACATGAGATCTACTCAGGAAGACAATCACAGTCAAACATGTTTTGGTGTCCCCAAATTCTCACCATCTCGCAGTTTAGCTCTACATAATGCTGCTGGAATTCTAGTATTCTGGTGTATTCCAAATGTAAGTGCTAGAATTGTACAGATATACTATCTGAAGTCCGCGGCCCTCCCCGGGACAAATCTGTCTGTTAGTTTCAGTTCTGGGTGATTGTAATGGATCTGTTTCACCTTACCAGTTCCTCAAGTTCTGTTTTGTTGTTGTTGTCGTTTGTTTGTTTGTTTGTTTTTGGATAAATCTTACTACACCAACTTTGCGAGTTAATGCCCTACGCACCCCGTCAGTATTCATGAAATAGCAATAATCTGAACACTGGGCAATGTGTTTAATAATGAACAAGTCGCAGGAATTTCAACATTTGGCACATCAGACTAGTTGACCAGGCCAGTTTTAAGTCCAAAACGACGAAATTCTTGAATTGCAGTACTTCGTGTGTTGATTTCATACCCAGGTTCAACTAAATATTTTATGTACTGTGTACCGTCTTCTCTTTTTCTCTGTCTGTCTCAAGCAGTAAGGACAGGCTGTGACTTTCCACACTGGAATGTGGTTGAATGAAAGTGGACACCGCTCTGGTCACTCTTTGATCTGATGTCCAGAATTTATGGTCAGCGAAGTCTGGGTGTAAGGGAGACAAGCCACAGATCCCTGTTACCCGGGGTACACGGTTTATGGGGACCGCTGGTTCTTCTGTCGTAGCTGGAACGAATGTCACAATTTGAACGTTTATTGAGATAGTTAGATAATAAAGATAATTAGATAGACAGACAGAGAGACACACAGACAAACAGTCAGAAGCACAGACAGACAGGCATACAGTACAGATACATATGTATCCGCTAACCTGTAATGTCCAAGTGTTGCATGTGTAATAGTAATAGTAATAATTAACTAGTACAGCCCTCAAATCCACACACTAATTTAAAAAAATGTGCTCTTAGACGCTGAACTAATATTAGACACAGGATTAACATACTCCCACTCACAGACATCAACAAATACTTAAGCTACTCTCATCATCAAACCTCGCAGACCAAAAAGGGACACCATTCAGTTTCAAAGCAAAGAGTCATAAACAATTCAGTCTTGAGCCTATTTTTAAATGTGACGATATTAATTTTCACTTTTCCTGGTCCCAACCCGAACTCCACCCACGGATGTCCACTGATGTTGGTCCACAATAAATTTAGGCCCAGCAGTAGAAAAAGCCTTTTCAATAAGCAACAATCTGACTGTGGGTGTCTCTAGAACTTCCAAGAATTATGGGCACACATTCATTCATTTGGCTACAGTTTGATAATGCCACGCGACTGCGACACGACACAACATAGCATAACAACGAGTTTGAGTTTGAGTTTAACGGAGTGTCGGCACGATAACGGCCCCACTTTGCGTCACTCACGGGTTTTTCGTTCTTTCACTTTGGGCTAGCTTTCAGCCCTCATTTGAGTGTAGGTAAGATCAGATAAAAGTGAAATTAAAGCCGAGACACAGGATATCGAGACGGACTAATTCATCATTTTTCCGTCTGCCATCTTGTGCGCGTACCATCCATGTCAACAGTGCAACAATTCGCACCACACCCCCTTCATAATTGAACGAAAAAGACTAGTACCACAGAGCACAAGCTGTGGACATATAGCGAAAGAAGGAATGGTCCGTCTCAGTATTCTGTGTCTCGGGTTAAAGATCTAACAGGAAAAGGCCAGTGCTAAAAAGTATGTCTATGAGTTTTGTAAATTATGATAAAAGACTGTTAAATCAACTTGTAGTGTTCGACCTCATTCAGAACATAACAATGTGGCACGAGTGTACCTAGGCTTACTGTCGGCTGGCTTTTCTGACAATTCGTCAGTTTGAGGGATTCCGACGTCCCGGGAGATGATCAAGTTTACGAGGCAGCGGACAAGACAAACCGGAGCCCCAATGTTTCTTAAATTTCACACCAAAGTTATGGTAGACATAGAGGGCTAAACTGGAAGAAAAATGGCGAGCTCTGAGAAAAAAAAAAAAAAACGAAAAAAAAAAAAAAACACTAGGAAACCAGAAGAAAAATATATGAGTCAACAGTGTCGTTTCGCTGGAAAACACCGTATGTATGTGCATTAGCCTAAGTTAATTTTACGTTTTAACGCAGTTTTGAAGTACTATAATGGAGCTAGATGGTGAACTCCATGCACCTAAAATTCCATGACTGTGACACCAAGAAATAATATGAAAATGTGATAACTGCCTCAACTTTTGACGATAAATTATGTGCATCCATCGAGTTTGGACACATTTCAGCCATTAATGATATTTTGTGATAATTATTTATTTTAGTTTTTTGTTCTTTTTTGAGCCATCAAAAAAAGACGCTTTTTCGTCGAGTAAAATCGAAAACTGTGACTGGAAATTTCGTTCTTCGTCTCTCTGTACACATTGATGGTCGAACATCAACTTCATCACATCTGAGTATTCAGAGAGGAATTGTGGTGCTGCGGTAAGTTCTATTAGTCTTTGCATCGAATCGAAGTGCTGCTGCTTAATGTAACTTAAATCTGGATGATAATATGCACCTGGGCTTCTCACAAAGATTTAGCAAGTATCTTGAAGTTTCACCACAAATATTCAGGTATTACTCTGGCTTCTGTACCTTACAGGTTTTAACAGAAGATAGCGAGAAACGAAAAACGCTTCTGTCGATAAATAAGTGAAAAGAAAGACATGATGAATGAATGAAAGTTTGAATGAATGAATGAATAAATGTTTCAATGAATGAATGAATAAATGTTTGAATGAATGAATGATTGAATGAATGAATGTTTGAATGAATGAATGAATGAATGAATGAATGAATGAATGAATGAATGATTGATTGATTGATTGATTGATTGATTGATTGATTGAATGAAAGAATGAGTTCATGAAAATGAATGAAGAATAAATGAATGAATAAATGAATGAATGAATGAATGAATGAATGAAGAAACTTACTACAAACGCACACTCACACACACATTCAGACATTAAAGGAACGAGTCCCCAAAAGCAGTGAGCAAAGAGGTTCCCCCTCCCCCCCCCCCTTTCTTTTTTGGCGAACAAATAGCAGCCCGAAGACGTTAAAAAAAAAAAAATAAACAAAGCAAAAAAATATGAGAAAGAACATTGTTCATCAGGCCATTATTACCATATTAAATATGTTTGTGAACAAGAGCTCCGGTTTTTTGCTCTAACAATGTGTGGGTATTTGTGTGTGTGTGTGTGTGTGTGTGCGTTAGTGAGTGTGTGGGTGTGTGGGGATGTGCAGGTTTTTTGTTTGTTTGTGAGTTTTTTGGGGGGGTCTTAATGCCTCTCTGGGACAGAAATGTGTGCCATTTACCCCCTGGTGCCCTGAGTGTGTGCCAGGCACCGTTTTTCACAGTTTTTTCGAGACCCAGCGGGAAGTTCAATTGATTCGGCGCGCAAGGTCCGGGTGTGCATTTTTAACTAGTTCTGATTGATAACCACAACAACAGAACCCATTAGATAATTATTACATTCTGATGCCGCTCAGTGCGCAGGCGCGTGGTAAATACAGGATGGTGGTTGGGGGATGGGGGGGGGGGATACGTTTCAGGGAAAGGGGTTTCAGTTTGAGTTTGAGTTTAACAGGCGCGTCGGCACGATAGCGGCCATTTTGCGCCTCTCACGGTTTTTTCGTTCTCTCTCTTTGGACTAGCATTCAGCCCGCAGTTGCCTATACTGCCATTTTACGGAAAAAGACAGTATGTGACAATGTAGGTCATATTCGCTTTCTAACATTATTTTATAGAATGCAAAATGTGTTCTATCTTTCCATCCAAATTATAATTTCTCTCTCCCTTCCCTCTCTCTCTCCCATTCTCTCTCCCTCCCCTCTCTCTCTCTCTCCCTCTTCCTTCCTCCTCTCTCTCCCATACATACATGCAGTCTCTCACTGGCTATCTGTCTTTCTCTCTGTCAATCTGTCTGTAATGTCTGCCTGTCCTCGCTCCTTCCTCTCTCTCCCCTTCTCTCTCTCTCTCCCCCCCCCCCCGTCTCTCCCTATCTCTGTTGAATAAATTCTTTTGATAGAGAGGAACTCAATGAGGCATCCGGCATGATCTATCTTATGTTTTTTAATTTTTTTGTGTAAAATCTGGTTTTGCTACATGCGATCTTTATCAATAAAACGGCAGTATAAATTTAAATAAGATCAGATAAAAGTGAAGTTAGGGATCTGACGGGAAAAGGCCCATATTAAAAATCTAACGGGAAAAGGGCCCTTGCTGGAAAGTATGTCTGTGAATTTTGTAAGCCCTTCGAGTGGTGACCTAGAGGAGAACGGTTTCATGTGTCAGGAAATGCCAATCCCGTACACCTGGAAACACTCTTCGTTTTACTACTTGATGGATGTTTGGCGTTTCCGTGTCCGTTTCCGTACATATGAAAACACGGCCTTAGAGATATTCAACTCTCTGGTGCACAGGCAAAAACTGTCCGATCCATTACATTTGAAACCTAATAATTATTATAACGAGGAAGAAAGAGTTGGGTACGTCCCGCCTACACTGTCAGGTCCTAATTCTAAACCTATCCCTGACACTATCCTTATCCCAGCCAGCAACCCTAACCAAGTCCGATGTAGGTTTTCGTAGGATTGGTAGGATTACCATAGGGGCGGGTTCCTTACATCAAACTGACATCGGCGAGATGTTGTAACCAGCGGATCTACGAGGAACAACGTCATTCCTATGTGCAAACTCGACGACATTTCTGTCTGTGCGAGCTTGACGTTATTCCCTCCTGCAAACGTGACGTCATTCCTATGTGCAAGCTTGACGCCATTTCTGTCTATGCGAGCTTGACGTCATTCCTATGTGCAAACTTGACGTCATTCCTATGTGCAAACTTGACGTCATTCCTATGTGCAAACTTGACGCCATTCCTATGTGCAAACTTGACGTCATTCCTGTGTGCAAACTTGACGTCATTCCTATGTGCAAGCTTGACGCCATTTCGGTCTGTGCGAGCTTGACGTCATTCCTATGTGCAAACTTGACGTCATTCCTATGTGTAAACTTGACGTCATTCCTATGCGCAAACTTGACGTCATTCCTATGTACAAACTTGACGTCATTCCTATGTGCAAAATTGACGTCATTCCTATGTGCGAGCTTGACGTCATTCCTATGTGCAAACTTGACGTCATTCCTAGGTGCAAACTTGACGTCATTCCTATGTGCAAACTTGACGTCATTCCTATGTGCAAACTTGAGGTCATTCCTATGTGCAAGCTTGACGCCATTTCTGTCTGTGCGAGCTTGACGTCATTCCTATGTGCAAACTTGACGTCATTCCTATGTGCAAACTTGACGTCATTCCTATGTGCAAACTTGACGTCATTCCTATGTGCAAACTTGAGGTCATTCCTATGTGCAAGCTTGACGCCATTTCTGTCTGTGCGAGCTTGACGTCATTCCTATGTGCAAACTTGACGTCATTCCTATGTGCAAACTTGACGTCATTCCTAGGTGCAAACTTGACGCCATTCCTATGTGCAAACTTGACGTCATTCCTAGGTGCAAACTTGTCATTCCTACGCGTCAGATTTCAATAAAGGTGCTGATTGGGCTCTCTTATCCCAAACCTAATTTTATACATGTCCCCGCATCTTTCCCTTTCAACCAATAAACAAAAAGGGAAACAGAGACATTTGTAACAACAGAATTAATGATTTGAGAGTTCAAATATGTTGGGACGTACTGAATTCAGTTTGTTTTTTCTTATAATCTTTATTCTCCCTGTCTGTGTCGTTTATTTCATTCAGCTGTGGACCTTTTTCATTTATGTGTTGCTGTTGTTGTTGTTGTTTATAAAACATACGGAAAATAATAAGTAGAAAAGAACGTCAGGCAAAAAGTCAGTTACGGCTGTTTAATCAGTGGCTTAATTCTCCCCCCCCCCCATCCCTCCCATTCCTGTGCGGATACAGAGCCACCGCTTCCCCTTCCTCAGGCAAATGCAAGGCAAGGAGCCCCCCCCCCCCTTCCTCCCGCCCCCAATCCCCACACAGAGTAGAGAGAGCCACACATACATACAGAAAAACACACCCCCCCCCAACCCAAGCCCTCAGCCCCCCAACCCAAGCCCTCAGCCCCTCAGTCTGGTCTGTCATTAGGCTCGTGCATCTCGTCTCCCCTTGCCCTGGAGGAATTCTCCCAGTGATCTCCTCTTGCTGGCCGAGGTCTCTAATGATCTTCCCCTGAACCTCCGCGCGCGGATGTCCGCCTCCACCGAGCCTCACCAACAGCGTCTTCAGTTCACGCTTGTCGCTGCCTGCACCCAGCACTCCCATCTTACACACAAAAACATGATATCTGCAGTGAGCGTACACAAATAGAGATTTACTTCTTGAAAATTTCACATGGACAGGATTAATTCTGATCTCATCCTATGGATTTCTGCTTGAAAGTCGATCATTGGTTCCTGCACCTTCTTGTATTCCTGTTGAGTTTCACGTAACTATCTCAAATTGTTTTACTCTCTTTCTCTTTTTGTCACTGTGCTTATCTACTTCGCTTGCCATCGTTCTCTCTCTACCTCTATGTGTGTGTGTGTAACTGTGTGTGTGTGTAACTATGTGTGTGTGTGTGTGTATCTCTGTCTGTCTGTCTGTCTGACAGTCTCTCTCTGTCTCTTTTTTCCCGCTCTGTCTCTCACTTTGTCTCTTTGTCTCTTTCTCTCTCTCTCTTTCCCTCTCTCTCGCTCTCTCTGTCTTGTATTGTTTCTTTATCTGTCACTCCTAACTGCTTATTCATTAATTTGACTAGGCACTGTTCACCCATTTACGTGACTTTGTTGTTTGAACCTTTAGTTAATAAATGTACCCCATTTCCTGCATGTCTATTATTTTCGTATTATTTTGTTGATGTATTAACTATACCAAATGCCCCCCCCCCCCACCCCCAAGTAGATAGACAAAGCTATACACTAACTTGATTAATATACAACCGAGTGTATCACACTCACGAATATTGTTGAACTGTGGTCGATTCAGCTGTCAACAGTAGAAAACTCACACCAAAAACTGAGGAGAACTATCACCTCATTTGACATGTTACAGGTATCCTATTGGACAAACCACCGGAAGAAGTGTCGTGGACAAAAGAACCCAGCAAATTCTGCAGAGTTACTCCACTAACCGCGAATGAGATATTAGTTTACTCCACCAGAGAAAAGGAAAGTACGTCCAAAATTGATTTGTACTGTCTTGAAAAAAGAAAGTTTGCGCAGCTGTAGTAATGATTAATCCAGTCTCCACGGTGTGAAGAGGAAACTACCTTATCATACGAAACCAAAATTACAGTGTTTTTTGTCAGTTCACCAGCCTACCTGGACAACTGCCACGTGAGACCTGCTCCTGCAATGTTATGCAATACACAAAACGAGCCGTTTTCCACCCGGGGTAGTGTTTCCAAGGAAAAAAGTCTGAAGGATAACATTACGTAACAAGTGTCGCTCTCGGACAAGTTTCATGGCTTAGACAATTATTTATTTGCCCGTCAAGGAAAACAGAAGACATTTTGACATAGATTATGGTGAAAATGAGTGTCTAGAGTCGTACCGACCATTCGAACAGAAACCGATGTTTGACAACGAAACACTGATTAATAGGGTGTTTTGACAATAATGACTTTGACAAGATGGTCCGTGACTGGATCTGTGGATCTGTGACTTGAAGTGAGTTTGGTGTTGCGAGAATGATGTGCCCGTTTTCTGTCTGATTTATTGGAGGCAATAGTACATCATAATATTATTATATGTGACAAGCTCTGACAAGTTGAGTCAAGTGGTGTAAGTAGATAGATGGCTTGATGGATGTATGTATGGATGGATGGATGGATGGATGAAAGGGGGAATGGCTTGATGGATGGATGGATGGATAGTTGGGGAATGGCTTGATGGATGGATGGATGAATGTTTAGAGGATGGCTGGATGGATGGATGAATGTTTAGAGGGTGGCTGGATGGATGGATGAATGTTTAGAGGATGGCTGGATGGATGGATGAATGTTTAGAGGATGGCTGGATGGCTGGATGAATGTTTAGAGGATGGCTGGATGGATGCATGAATGTTTAGCGGATGGCTGGATGGATGCATGAATGTTTAGAGGATGGCTGGATGAATGTTTAGAGGATGGCTGGATGGATGGATGAATGTTTAGGGGATGGCTGGACGGATGGATGAATGTTTAGAAGATGGCTGGACGGATGAATGAATGTTTAGAGGATGGCTGGACGGATGGATGAATGTTTAGAGGATGGCTGGACGGATGGATGAATGTTTAGAGGATGGCTGGACGGATGGATGAATGTTTAGAGGATGGCTGGACGGATGGATGAATGTTTAGAGGATGGCTGGATGGATGGATGAATGTTTAGAGGATGGCTGGATGGATGGATGAATGTTTAGAGGATGGCTGGATGGATGGATGAATGTTTAGAGGATGGCTGGATGGCTGGATGAATGTTTAGAGGATGGCTGGATGGATGCATGAATGTTTAGAGGATGGCTGGATGGATGGATGCATGTTTAGAGGATGGCTGGATGGATGGATGGATGGTTGGGGAATGGCTTGATGGATGGATAGATGGATGGATCGATGTTTAGAGGATGGCTTGATGGATGGATGGATGGATGGATGGATAGATGGATGGATCGATGGAAAATTTGTTGGTTGGTTGGTCGTTCGGTCGGTTGGTCGTTAAGTAGGTCAGTGGTTTCGTTGCTTGCTTGCTTGCCTGGAAGGAAAGACAGAAGCAGAATACAAAAACATTACCCAACACTAAAGGATATACGGCAAAATATGTATTTGTGGAAGAGTTTGAGTATTAGAGAATGAAACCAAAAGATGGTTTCAAACAATCTTGTTTTCATCGAAATTAAAGGAAGCAGCGTTAGCCTACATATCCTTATGCGCGACGCGACGTCGAGTCGCTCGCGATCGTCGCTCGAGACCAGTCGCGCGAAGTGTATCCTTATGCGCTAAGATTCGCTAGCGAAAATCCGGGGTCAAGCGATGTCGCTCGATCGCGCGAGTCAAAAGTGTATCCTTATGCGCGAGCGACGTCGCGTCGCGTATCAAATCAAGGCGACAACAATCCACGGAAAGGTGAGAAGGTCATCCAATATGGACGCCACAGATATCGCTGGTTTCATGTTCTTGTCCAAAAGTTTTAATATACTTGCTGCCTACAAAAAAAAAGAAAAGACGTCACAGATATTGCGTACGGGATATGTATCGAAGAAGACAAGAACATGGAGTATTCCATCATCTTGTAATGGAACTGGAAATGGATGATGCAATCTTCAAAGAGTATTTCAGGCTCAACAAGCATCAGTTCGGAATTGTTCTATCCCATATTTAAGCGGAGATGACAAAATATTCTCCTTGTCGAGCAGTTATTTGTGCTAAACAAAGACTAGCCATATGTTTGAGGTGAGTAGTTTTATTAAGTTTCATACATAACCCCAACCGCCATCAAGACCAATTTCACCACCACCAATAGCAACAACACCAATATCATCAACACCGTCATTACCATGACCATAATTTGGGAAACTGCTATTATCATCATCCTTGTTATCGTCATTGTCGTTCGTTTTGTGCTGCTGGGTTTTTGTTTTATTTTGTGTGTGTGTGTGTGTTTTTTTTAATCATGCTTGATATTTTTTTTATTCCTGTTGCTGATTTTTTTGGTTGTTTTTATTGATTGTTTGTTCGTTTGTTTTGCTCTTGTTTTGTTGGGGGTTCAATTTTAATGTCTGCGCCCAAAATGCTACATAATTTAATTCGAAAAGGGGGTACCTCGACCAATGTCCAACAATGTAACTACAGAAAACCACCCAAAACCCAAAATAAGAATGGGGTTGCAGTGATTCTGTCACTAATATTGTCCTGACACAGGCCCAGACAGTCTTGGCACTCTTCCACATGTGCCATGCATTATGCGTTTTTAAAAACAATTTCATAATAACAACGATGAGTAATTTTCTAACAGCATCAACATAATTATGAAACAAAGGTCTGTAAAAACTGTAAAAAGTGAACTATCAAACTGAAAGAGAAGACAAACACACACAAAAGAAATAAAAAATCAAATAGGAGCAACAACATCAAACAAACAAACCAACAAACACAAACTAACATACGATCAACACAAATACACAGATATTAACATTCTGATTTTTATTGTAAACAAAGTCATGAAGAATTTAATTCTGTGTATACTGACGATACTGTGTACAGCTGAAGTCAGTATACACAGCCTGGAATGGAGTGATAGGAATGGGAGGGCTGTTGCCCACATTTTCGGCGTTATGGAACACCTGCGCTATTTGAATGCGCACCACACTCTGAACATGTTGTGGCAGCGCATCCATGCGGGCAGCAAAACTCTCCAAAAACACAAGTGAATCACTCTTGGTGGGCCTCTGAATGTGCTCAGTGAAGAGCTGTGTTGCCCGCCTGTGATCCTCAAGCATAGACTCCCATGCCACATCCTTCTTTCTGGCCCTCTTTGCCATTGATGCTGTTGAGGTCGATGGCAGAGATCTGGATTTGGATACAACATAATAATATAAAATTTAATCATGAACAGTATATTACAAACTTATAATTTATATGCTTACTGCATGTTTTTCTTCCTATGTTCCTTACAACAAATTTTATATAAATTTCTGTTCATTTTCACAGATTTTTAGCTACCGGAGAATCATATCATTCTTTGGCATTCCAGTACCGGGTAGGCGTTATGACGGTCTGCAAAATTGTCAGAGAAGTCAGTAGAGCCATTTGGGCGAACATGGCGAATGTGTACCTTAGGGTGCCATCAACACCTGAAGAATGGAGACTAATAGCTCTAAAGACTTTGAACAAAAATGGCAATTTCCTAATTGTTTGGGGTCCCTTGACGGGAAGCATATCAGAATACAGGCCCCAAATAACTCAGGGTCCTTGTACTTTAATTACAAAGGTTACAGTTCCATAGTGCTGCTGGCAGTGGTGGATGCCAACTACCGTTTTCAATGTATCGATATCGGTGCCTATGGACGGAACAGTGATGCTGGAATCTTTTCATCATCAAATCTTGGACGAGCTGTTGGTGCAAATACGCTCAACTTTCCACCGGATGAGCCACTGCCTGGAAGAAACGAACCTGTTCCATATGTCATGGTTGCGGACGAGGCGTTTCCTCTGCAGAGGCATTTACTACGCCCATTTTCTGGACGCAACTGTACTCTGAATCAGCGGGAACTTAACTATCGCCTCAGCCGAGCAAGAAGGATGGTTGAAAGTACATTTGGAATACTTGCTAATCGCTTCAGAATCTTTCGCACAGCAATTTGCGTTCAGCCAGAAATTGTTAACGACATTGTGAAAGCCACCTGCATTTTGCACAATCTTATTCAGCCTGAAGCCAACATTTCTGAACTTGAGCAAGATGAAATTTATGCCATGCAGCCTCTGCAACGCCTTGGACACCATGGGGCAGAGAACGCTTTGTCAGTCAGGAATACCTTCATGGATTACTTCGTTAATGAGGGTCGTTTAGACTATCAGCTCAATATAGTTCAGCGAGGAACGCTGGATTAAAGCCACCTGTCTCCAGGAGCAGTGCTCATCGACTCATCATCGTCCAACTCTTCCTGCGAAGCCTCCGTCTGAGTGTCGCTGGGGACATTTGTAACTGTGCTGGAAAATAAAACAGACAAAAAGAAAACTGCGCACCCATACATCTATTCATATATGTTCACAGAGAAATGAATTTGTGTGCGTTTGTAAGTGTGTTTGTGTGTGCATGTGTGTGCATGATGTTCATGATCAATGCCATCTAATAAATCACATGTGTTCATTAAACACTTGCTATGTTAGTTGTGGAAACTAAAGAATTATTTGTGCACATGCAACAAGAAAGGAGGATGAGGTGGAATAAAACAAGGAGGACAAGGAGTAGGAACTCACACAGGATTGGCCAGATAAGGAACCAAGAATGTCATGGATTGATAGAAAACCCATTCTGTTGCCTTTGTCGCTGCCTGCCCACTCCTTGATTCTTGTGCCAAATGCAGTTTTCTTCGGAAAGTGTCCCTTAAGTTTTTCCATTTCTTCCTCCAGTCTTGGTCTTTGAAAGGAAAGATTGATCAGTTACTACATAGTGTCAACTTCTCTGTGTGTACTTACTCTTCGGTGAGATGTTTAGCATACTATGCTATACATGGAGAAAAGATGATGATGATGGTGGTGGTGGTGGTGGTGGTGGTGGTAATGAATGATGATGATGGTGTATATTATGGGGTTTCCGTTTTGCACATAATACAGTGTACATTGTAGATTTTGACAAGAAGGGAAGGAAGTAAGGAAAGGGGGAATACAGGGAAAGAAATCAAGAAAGGAGGAAAAGATAGAGAGCAAAAGAGAAAACTTAAATAAAAGATTACAAAAGAAGCAAGCTCACCTGTCCACTCAGATTGTTCCATTTCCCTTTGCACACTCCTCCAGAAATTACATATAAAATCCCTGTCTCTGTGCTCTTTGCACTGCGGGTCATAAATTGCAGGTTGTGTACGAACGAGCTCAATTAGTTGCTCTACCATTTGTCTTTCCTCCCCTGCCATGTTTCACTGTTTTCTTTGCGATGATAGACCCAATACCCACTACGTCAGGACGGTGCAATTCATGCACTTCCGTCCACTGAGTCATGAGTTTCTAAAAATAGTTCGGCGCGCACAATCATAAACACAGGCATGCTGTCATTACATGTGGTTCGTCGTTCGCGTTGATCTTGATGAACATCCTGCACCTTATTTGTAATTATTACAGATCTAAACAATTATCAATCAAGATATTTGACACTAGTGGCTGTAAAAGAATATGATGGTTGCACAGGTGAAGGGCTGGCGAGACCTAGCACAACCTTGATACATAGGATTAGAAGATGTACAGTTCCCCGATGGTCTTATATATGTAAGAACTTCATCAAAGTTTGCAGTTTATACTCATTTATTCGCTATAATCATTAAATTAAATATTTGAATGGATGATATATTGTACAGTGGCGTTGTGGGTCTTGGGATAGACTTTCAAGATGTATGTAGTGCAAGGAAAAGGTACTACACATGGCACGCACAATGAAGCACCACACTCAAGTAATTTCGACCAATGGCTATGCTTTAAATCAGACACACCTCCAGACAGTCTGACGCGATCATCTAGCCGATCGCGACATGACTTGATCTCACGCGATGGTCGCTCGAGACTAAACGTCGCGTCGCGTATAAGGAGATGGCTTCTCACAAATCTTACTCGATTGATTTTGGAGCGACAACAATCGCGACTGACTCGACGTCGCGTCGCACATAAGGATACGTAGGCTTATACTGCAGTTGGTAGTAATCCCTCACTATGCCGGTACTTGAGTGGTCTGTCTGCAGCGAAAGTTTGAAATCCCTGCAAAGAAAAGCAGTAGATCTATAGGCTATAATCATTACCAGCTCATGTGCCGTTCGTAGCACGCTGACACAATGCAATTTCCTATCCTGCTTTTTGATTCAACAACATGACGAAAATGGGTAACTTTTTTCTTTTTTTTGCTATAAAAAAAATAGTGAATAAATAATATTAAAAATTAATGTTTTTTCCACGTCTATGTTAAATATCGTCAAAAATTGAAACAGTACTCAAAGTTACAATAGTTTTTGATCTCGTAGCTGAAAAGTTTAAGTGCTTATACAGTCCCTCTCTAGCTCCTCTACAATATGGTATCATCCAGTTGCCTGATCAGTGAAGTTCTGGGTGGTTTCCACACAGCCAATGCCACGCACAGCCCTAACCCCAGTGCCCACCTGCCTATGCGGTATCCAGTCTGTACTCCATCTTATGAATGTCGAAATATTATTTAAAAAAACAAAACCACAGAACATCTGTCAGGTCGCAGCAAATCTTGAAGCAAAGGCAAAATATGGCAAAAGAAAAAGAAAAAGTTGTATGTAGCAAAGCCTTGCTTCAGAAATACTACAGAAACGATACAATAAAACGCAGAGGAAAGAATGTCAGGGTACTTGCTCACTAAGTTGTGAATGTTACTATCTACTTCATAGTTTGTTTTTTTTTGTTTTGTTTTGTTTTTTTTGTTCAGGATGAAATTATCCGTGAATTTCAGTGCTTTTCTAGTTTTTGTAACAATCATTTTCCCTCTCATTCGTATCTTAAGGCGTTATTTAATTTCCTCCCTTAGTCTTTTAGCCCAGTGCAAAGAGGGTACAGTAACTATAACCCTCTTTGGCCAGTGTTTCTGGGAGAACCAGAGCTCATTTTCCCCCTTTGCCATCCCAGGCGTTCTCAGTTCCTCCCATGTTTTGATTTGTCATCTGATACTTTTATGCACTGTTGCAAGGGATAATTAGCTTTATTTGTGCACCAGGTGTCCGTCATCACCCTCATGGCTGTTTGAGTTTGCGTTAGGAGAAAGTACAAGGACACGACAACGTTCACGATGTGCTAGGAAGAGGCAAGACGATACGCAGAATAGAACACAGTGACAGCACAGAATGAGACCCAACTAGAAGCGACTACTAACGCCCGACGTGCCCTTGTGGCTGCATACACTGATATTTCATTTGATACGTCATTATCGTCAATGTTCTACGATAATGGCATTAGCCACTTTTGCCACTTTTGAGATATTGGGGTCCTGTTATTTCTGGATGGACCTGACAAATCTGGGCTAAAGGTGAAATGTTTATGCCTCTTTAAAAAATCAAAACAAAATATTTCTAAGACGCTTTCAAGCAAAATATTTTAACTGAATGCTGAAAAATGGCTAATCTTTCATTTGATAAGCAAATCTCAATTTCCATAGAATATGTTTTCCCCGTTGGAGAGGTTTTCTCAAGGAATTTGGTATTTCACCTTTAGCCCGATTTGGCCAGATCCATTCACATTTGGTGACTATTTTACGATTTTACATTACGATTCTATTGGATTTTCAATTTTTCCGACAGGCGGATTTTTGTGTCTATAATATTATCTGATAACTTCAATGCTCAGGGAATGCAATGACTCGTCAGCTGTCTTTTCAAATAAGTCTGACATAAATATGCAATT
The DNA here is from genome assembly GCA_963931925.1 of Onchidella celtica. Lineage (NCBI taxonomy): Eukaryota > Metazoa > Mollusca > Gastropoda > Systellommatophora > Onchidiidae > Onchidella > Onchidella celtica. The sequence continues at coordinate 41,824,286 of OZ007582.1, forward strand.
ATCGTAGAGCAGTGATGATATACAAACGTGTACGGAGTATCTTTTTCCCAGTTTGGAGATTTACATCTGACTGGAACTTTCTCCACTGGCTAAAGTTACTCCCGTTATGTTTGAAATTCATTCCCTGGAAGTCAAATGCTCACTTTTTGATAATCATTGTTTTAGCCAGATTGTATTTCACAAGCCATTTAAACTTCCTGTGCGCTGACTAACTGGCACCGACCGAATGATCTGAAACTTCCGAAAGACATAAAATTGTCTTAAAATTGTTTTAAAATAGTCGAGAAAATGCTTATCAAGATCGAGAAACATTATAAATTTCTTGATAGATTTGAAAGTAGGCGGGAAAAAAAAAAAATGGGGCGTTGATTCCCTGTAGAGAATTTCCTCAACGAACAGCTTTTTTTTAAACCCATGGCCCTTTCTCTTTTTTCGTTAAAAGCTGGAATAGAATGAAGAACTGCCAGGGTGACATATTGGTTTTGTGACACAGATCAAAGACTGCCATGTCTCGAGGAATGAGTTTTGAAACATCGCTTCCATAGGGTTAATGCCAAACTTGATCCTTCATTTTGTGACACATCACACCCAAGTTTGAGGATTACTGCCCTCCCCCGTCCCCCAAAGCAAAACGCATACAAAACAACACACATACACAAACAGCACACGCGCGCACACACACATATATATATATATTTACACACACCAACACACACGTACACACACACACACACATCTACATACACACACACTTACACGCACACGCACGCACACACATACGCACATAACACATTCAGTTGGCAGATGTCCCTAAGCTTTTTCTATGAGTAAGCACATTATTTAATATCCAGGTCACTGATGAGAGATAAGACCCGGGGAAAAAAACCAGACACGATCTACTATAGAGGGTAACAATAATTATGTTCATCCACAGTAGCCGCAGTTTTTTTTGTATTCTATTTTATTTTATTTCCTTTCACATGAATCAGTTTTGAGGTAATGTTGAACCTCGTTTGATCTGGGACTACAAAATATTAAATAACTAGCTGAGGTCCCCGGCCCTGCCCGGGATAAATCGGTTTGAATATTAGTTTCAGTTCTGGGTGGTTATTATGGTCCTGCTTCATCTGGCTTGTTCCTATTTGTTTATTTTATTTTTTTTTGTTTGTTTTTAAATAAGTCTTACTGCTCCGCCTGTGTGAGTTGACACCCTGCGCATCCCGTACAACAGCATGATTTGGGTACGGGTTAGAGTGTTTGATAGTGAACACATCGCAGGAAGTGGTAACGAAACCTTAAAATGGGGAACCATGACTCGAAATAGATCTAAATTATGGCAAAACAATAAATTTCCAATAAAAAAAACTACACAGATTTGAGACTTGTATTAAAAACTGTGCACCCTTACATCCATTCTGATGCACCATATAAAATTTGAAGTCTAAGTGTTGAGTGATTTAGAAGCCTTTTGTAACGAAAAATCTCAAGTCCACAAATATGTGAGTGTGTATGAGAAAACCCGGTATAAGACGGTAGAGCTGATTTTGAGAAAAACGGCTTTGAAGTGAAAATAAGGGTCCGACACAAACCTCCAACTTGGCTTTTGTTTAGGGGACCGTGGCATGTTACAGGGTAAACTGTAGACGAGCAGTGAACACTACTCACTATGATCTCTATAACGGCTTTGTAATTAGACTACGGTCTCCTAACAAGATCCAAAAACTTCCGACTTGGCTGTTGCTAGGGGACCGTTGCATGTTACAGGGTAAACTGTAGATGAGCAGTGAACACTACTCACTATGATCTCTATAACTGCTTAGTTATTAGATTACGGTCTCCTAACAGCAATCACTCCAATATTACTTGGTCAATTAGCTATTGCCACTTATAGGATTAAATGCCATTTTCTCAAAATCTTGTTTTAGGGGGGTCATTTCTTCAATTTATCAGAAATGTCTTGTCTTTTATTATATGTACAGAACTCAAAATGTCATGTTCCCGACTTATGCCGGGTTTTCTCATGCACACTCACATATATGTAGTATAGATAACATGGATCAAAGTTTTGGTAGAGATTTCCTTGATCAGTATTTTACATATCTAGAGGTCTTAAAACAGAACTTTGGCTCACTGTTTCAATTATATTATTATTATTATCATTACTTATATTATAAAATGATGATTATTATTATGTAATATGTTCTTAAAGGTTATACATGAAAGATGGCGGGTCCAAGAGCAAGTAATAAAATTTATCAAAACCACCGTCGATTCTACATATTATTTTCATTAATGGTAATGGTTTTAGTGAACAAATTCATGCTGTATGTAACATGTAATTGTGTAACGATTAGTTTGTATAGCGCTAAAATACACACACACATACACAAAATGATGTGCTCAAAGACATTGTGCTCATTGGAAACAATGGTTGACGTAAGATCAATTCATCATGCCCACAATCACACATATTAAAAACCACTTGATCTACTCTTATCCTCAAACCTCTGAGACAGAAAGAGACATCATTTGGTTTCAAAGAAAACAGTCCTAAGCATTTCCATTTTGAGTCTTTAAATGTATAATAATTATAAAGTATTATGAAAATTGCTATTCCACTATCGTTGTAGTGCCTTGAAAATTAATATAAAAACAAAAACGAGGATGCTTTATTGCCATGACGTTCGTAGACTTGAATCGTTGTTATTTATTACAACTAACCGTCCCGAGAAAGATGAATCTTGTAAAAATAATTTTTCTACCAAGCCCATGTGGATCTAGGCCACATTAATAACGGTACTTGTGTTCCATGAAAAGACTTATAAAGCTAATTATTGCACCACAATTCCTTGCAGAATACTTAGATGTGATAAAGGTGTTTTTCAATCACCAGTGTCTACTAGTAAAGAGAGACGAACAACGAAAAACCCATGACACTTTTCAATGTACTCAACGAAAATGCCTCTTTTTTGCGGCTAAAAAATGTGTATAAATAACATAAAAAGACAGAATTTTGTCAGAAATGGAAGTGTCCAGGTAATTTATCGTCAAAAATTGAGACGGTACGCAGAGTTTTATAATTTTTTGTCCAGTAGTCAGGATATTTTAAATGCTTACATGTTCACCCTCTTGTGGCGTTATTTAAGGGACTCACAGAACAGACACTAGTAATGCCATTATTATCACGAATATCTGACCACTTATATTTGTTCTAATTTGTACCTCTCCTGTAACACATGGGCAATTCTTCATTTGTCACTACCAAAATAATATTATTCTACGTTTTACAGTAATTGTCACCATATAATTATCACTGCCGAGGATTCGTTTATCTAACACGTGTGTGAACCGTTAGAGAGCACTAATGTACTATTTTATCAATACTATTTACACCACCAGTAATCATTTCTGGTACATTATTCTACAACAACATTTTGACCCATAAAGAGGCCAGCGCACACCATGATACACTCCTCTTGCACAATGGCGTCTTTCTTAAGGACACGCCCCACGGAAGCAGCGCCATTTTCCAGGGGAGTGCATCCGAGCAAAAAGTGCCCTTGGCACTTCCCTCTTTGGAAACGGGAGCTAATTTGTAGCGGATGCAGAATTCTAAACACTCGACGCCTCGCATAATGCAGCTCCTCTTCCCGAGCCATTTCACAATGTTTCAGATCTTTTTTATCTCTCATTTCGTTCGTTTATTGAAGATGTAGTTTTGACCTTTTTTTTTTTTCGTTCCTTTTCTGAAGATGTTTTTCTTCCTGCTCGGCCCATTTGTTTTCACAGCAGGTTTTCACACATTTCTAGTGTTTTTTCGATGTGCCAGTTTGTATAATATCTTTTCTTGGTGTACAAATTTTGTTTATATTTTATAGCCAAAATTACAGTTGTTTATTGTAGTTTTTGTATGTTTATATTTTGTTTATAATGTAGTCAAAATCATAGTCGTTTACTGCACATTTTTATGTTTATATTTTGTTTATAATACAGTCAAAATTACAGTCGTTGATTCAAACTATTGTAGACATTTTTTTTGCCAGTATTTCATACATCCAAAAGGTTTGAAAAAAAAACAAAAACAAATGACTTCGACAGCAATATTATTATTATTATTGTTACTACTACTACTGCTGCTTCTACTGCTACTACCAAATCATATATAATAATGTTGTTTTTAAGAAGTTGAAATTCTAGAGAAGATGAAGATGTATGAGACAGGTACTGTCACGTTGTCTTTCGTAATTTCCACGGAAATACATTCATTTTGTTCACAATTTGTTTATTGTTCATCTGTCGTTCAAATTATATGGGGGTGGCAAGCTGAGCTCTGATGAGGATTTTCCCTGAGCTCCGTGTAAATTTGTTTCGTGTTCTTTTTAATTACCACCTGGACCAGTTTTCTACTTTAAAAAAAAAACAACAAAAAAACTAATTGCACAAATAGGAATTGTAATGTGCTGAACAACCTGACTTCTCCAATAATTAGATAAATTAATGTCTCTGGGCAGCCAGGTTTCAGTTTCATGGAAAAGAAAGCCAAAATCTATTCTTCACTTTACTTTCGTGTACTCACAGCCAAATTATTTGTTTGTCCGAGAAGACACTCAGTTCTCAGTCTTGCCGACCTGACGTTCAACGTTCACTTTATGACAGGGCAGCCAGAGAATGTCATTTCCTTCGTGTGCCCAACGAGAGAGAGTTTAACAAAGGACGATCTACAGGACAGGAAGTTGCCGTAAAACGCCGCAAAGCGACACCCACACATCTCCGTGTCTTCCCTTCCAAAGAACCGTAAAAAGCCGCCACTTCCTGTCTGTAACGGAACTGCCAAGGGTCCCTGGGATGGACTTCCGGTCTCGTTCTGATTTGATTATCACGCTAAATTTTGGGAGCTGGAGGGGCGGGGGGTGGTGGGGGGGGGTAGGACCATGTGACTTGGATAAAAGTGAGAGGAAGTTGACATATAGGCATATATCCAGTTTACTTAGTAGAGTTGTTTTTTTCGGGGAGGGGGGTTGGGTAGAGAAGGATGAAGTGGAGGTCTGGGAGAAGACTGGATAGGATATGGGAGTTGGTGGAGGAGGGAATGGGTGGCGGGAGGAGACATTGATACAGATGAAGAATTAAAAAAAAAACTACCAAAGAAAAGAATTGAAATGGAAAGTAAAAGTAATATAAACAAAGGGAAGCATAAATATCTCAGTTTGCACATCAATACCTGACATGTAGACACAATAATTATGAAAGGTCCCTTTGTAAAGTATATTCATGTAAATGAGATGGGACACGATTTAAGGTGTAGCCTCTAAACGGTCAGTAGTTAGTGGAGATACTAGTATTATATATTTAGTATTCTTCGGTGTATTGCAGAAGAATGAAGAAAGGATTGAATAGAACCAGAGTGCAGGCAATGGCACGGTGAAGAATTTTTCTAGTTTCACTTTGAAGTTACATAGCAATAATGTGGTTTAGCATCAGTTGCACACAGTAAATCATTCCTCAGGAACAAAAAATTTACATATAGTGGAGGTTTGAATTTATGCCACAGCAGAAGGTATACAAAATTCAGATTCACAGCAAGTGATACATAATTATAGTCTCGAACCACGTCTCGAGTCAGTTTCGAAATTGAACACAAACGGGAAACTTCCACAAAGTAAGGGTTAACATTTTGTCTGACAGGTGTCTTTTCAACTGAAGACCTGGAGGTCTCGCTCCTTTTTTCTGGATAGCCTGGTTAAACTTAATATCCTTCTAAGTCTCTGTTCTTTTCTCTATATTTGTCTTTGCTCCTTTCTCCGAAACGTTCTTTTGTCCTGAGTTATGAATTCTGTGTGGTCAATAGGAAGTTGACTCTGAAGACTTAAAATCTGCTCGGGGTTTGAAGATAAGGGAATATAATCATTAGAGGAGTTTATAAGATAGAAAAAGAAAGTTGAATTAAGGGTACGTGACAATAGTACTGATAAGAGGACTGTTTGTAATAAAAGCGATCTATTGAATATACAATAGTACTGATAAGAGGACTGTTTGTAATAAAAGCGATCTATTGAATATACAATAGTACTGATAAGAGGACTGTTTGTAATAAAAGCGATCTATTGAGTATACAATAGTACTGATAAGAGGACTGTTTGTAATAAAAGCGATCTATTGAATATACAATAGTACTGATAAGAGGACTGTTTGTAATAAAAGCGATCTATTGAGTATACAATGGTACTGATAAGAGGACTGTTTGTAATAAAAGCGATCTATTGAGTATACAATGGTACTGATAAGAGGACTGTTTGTAATAAAAGCGATCTATTGAATATACAATAGTACTGATAAGAGGACTGTTTGTAATAAAAGCGATCTATTGAATATACAATAGTACTGATAAGAGGACTGTTTGTAATAAAAGCGATCTATTGAATATACAATAGTACTGATAAGAGGACTGTTTGTAATAAAAGCGATCTATTGAATATACAATAGTACTGATAAGAGGACTGTTTGTAATAAAAGCGATCTATTGAATATACAATAGTACTGATAAGAGGACTGTTTGTAATAAAAGCGATCTATTGAATATACAATAGTACTGATAAGAGGACTGTTTGTAATAAAAGCGATCTATTGAATATACAATAGTACTGATAAGAGGACTGTTTGTAATAAAAGCGATCTATTGAATATATACAAAGAAAAACATGATTCAGGAAGTAAGATGTGTAGGGAAGGGAGGACAAGTGGCGATGAGAAGTGAACAGATTGAAAGACAAAGGAATAGAAAAGAGAGAGAGAGAGAGAGACAGACAGAGAGACAGAGAAGTGGTTATTAAGAGCGAGGTATGCAATCAGGTAATTGGCCAGCGCACCTTGGCTGAGAGACACTGAATGACTCACGACGTTTCAAAGTGTAACCAGTAAAAGGGCTCTGAGAGTTGTAACGAACGGACAAAGCGTATGGTACCTGTCACGATCTTACGCTGGATAGCTTGGTCTTCACGAATTGAAAACCATAGGCCGTTATTCACCTCTTGCCTCAACCCTTGGTCTCACTTCACCAGTTAAAATCATTTCCACTGCAGGCAAGAAAAAGCATTTTGTCTGACAGACTACATCTGCGTCCTCCTCTCCATATGCTCGCCCCTCAGCCGGCCCCACCCCCTGCCTCTCTACCCAGCGGCATCGCAATATGTTGGTTGAATGGCCCTGATAGGGGGGAGGGAACGTGGAGGGTTTCAAGAGATCGTTTCTGCCTTTCTTGTTCATGAGTACCGTGACACTTAATTAGGTTCAATCGATGTTGCGCAGGGCAATCAGGCGTAGCCCGGCTACTCGCCGCAGTCAAAGAGCGTAAAATTAGCGCAATTCATGATGAGGGTGGGCTGAAGAGATTTTAATGCAAAAGATGCGGAAGCCGGGATGGGGGATTTGAAAGGTTAGGAATCTGTTATCTTGTTTGTGTGTGGATACCATAACAGGGCTCGTGGGCTGCTAAGGTGGATTTGGGATAATATGGATGGAACGCGGGGGGGGGGGGTGATGGAATAGAAGCAGGCACACGTACGGTGGTTCATATTCAGCCTCAGACACACGAACGGACACGAGACCTCACAAAAAACAAACAAAAGAACAAGTGAATAACACGGAGGATTTTTGTTGTATTGCGAGACAGAGCCATGACCTCGTTGTAGCCGGGGTTCTAGAAGATGTCAGGAAGTTAAAGGCTAAACTACTAATGAAAGCGTCAGGAAAAGTGGAAACATCGTCACATTTAAATATAGGTTTAAATCAAAACTGTGTTATTCAGGTTTGTTTTCATTGAAACTGAATGATATCCTTTTTTGGTCTCGGAGAGTTGAGGATGAGAGTAGATCAAGTGTTTGTTAATGTGTGTGTGAGTGGGAGCATGATGAATTATTGTTTCTATGTTAATCCTGTTAATCCTGTTTTTAAATTTCAGTTCAGCGCCAATCCCATCATGTGTTTCGTGGATTTGAGCGTTGTGCAAGTTAATTATTACAGTACATTACAAAGAATCCACTCTTCCTCTGAAGATCGCCCATCTGTCTCGCTCCACCTGAGAAGTTTCTTATCACCAGTACATTGTATTGCGCGATAAAATATGAAAACGATAAGATTATAGATTTGTACTGACAACTCTGTATAGCAATTATTGTATTGCTTCAGATTAATAACAGCACAGAACTGCACAAATTGGATCATCTTATAATATTCATGCCAAAAGTGAGTTAAATGAGTTCCCTCGAAAGTGCGGTATGACCAGTATTAAATCTACACATTCCGTACGACCCGTATCACCCTCCTTTTTAAGCGAAATTGCTGGGTGTTTCTGTCGTTGCAGTAATGCTGTATTTGCACTTCAATGAAATCGCTCACCTCCGTAAATACAAATATCAGCATTATTTATTATTGTTATTATTATTATTATTATTATTATTATCATCATCATCATCATTATTATTATTACACATGACTGTAAGCTAAGAGAAATAATTCCGGCTTAGCCCCACATTTTAAAAACCATTACTGCTATACGAGACAATCATTCACAATGGCACATAATGTGATAACTGTGTTGAAAACAACAGGAATAACATCAACAAAACGCTGTAGATAAAGACATCGATATTCTTAACGGCACACACGTAATGGCCAATTCTGCTTTAAACAGCTCCTTCGTCCAAATGGCAAATAAGGCCTTGTTTTATGTCAAAAGAATTGTTTAACAATCCAGCACTTGGGGTATATCTTACATTTCAATATGCAGTTTGGGATATCCCACGCCATGGAGGATACACTTAATTTAAAGTAACTTTTTTTTTTTTTTTGGTCTGTGTTTATTTTTTAATGCAAATATGAAATAACATAAAAGTAATTAAAAGTGAAGTCTTGGAGATGAATTTGTCTGTCTGACTGACAACTGATAGATGGCAGCCTATGTAGTGACACTGGCACCAGGTCGTGAATTGAAAATCCATTAAGCAGCACTGTCCGTACCATTCCCCTCCCCCCTCCCCCCTCCCCCCAACGTCCAAACCCTCCCCTGGATCTTCTTTTCCCAGCACCACCCCACCCCACCCCCCCCCTTTTTTTTCAGTCCCACCCCCCCCCCCCCCAGTTTTCTACTTGTCCCTCACACACGTAAATCAATATCATCACTTCACCACAGGACAACACCATCTGTGCCACGTCGCATACAACCATTTGGAATCGAACCGGCGCCTTCAGGGGGAGGGGCAGCGCCCTTTGTTGGCACCAGAAGTGGTTAGTGTCTGCATAATGCCTCAAAGAAACCATCGCTTCCTTTGATTTTACTACCGTCATTCAAACAACGGTTTCAGCACAGGAGGATGTTGGAAAAACAAAAATCGTTAGTTTTTATTTTAGTTACTTCCCTTTGTCTGTTTGTCTCCCTTTGATTAGGACCACATGCTCTAACTTTGAACCGCTTCACCTCTATGGAAATCTCTGTTATTGTCCACATGAGTCGCGCTTCTAAGAAAAACGACCCGGTCGGTGGATCGACGGCAAGGGGTTTCAAATATTTCTTCCTGAACACGATTCCAGACTCATCAATGGAGAAATCTCGACGAGACTTCATACGAAACGTCAGAATTTCGGCTGGGTCTTTGAGTGAGAACGAAATACTGTTACATGTAATTCTGTTTTTTAGATTTTGATGTTCAACTATTGCCCGTTTCGGTTGAGTACATCTATGTCAAAAGAAAATCGACTGGGTGTCAAAATTCGGTTGTTGTTTTTTTTAGATGTCGGATGATTTTCCTTATATCATAACAGTTTGGATGGTTGTTGAACTGTGCGTAAAATCCCCAGAACAGACCTGGACTCCTTGAACTATCCATAACATTCTCTATATTACAGTGGCACTTACAGGTGTACTTTCTTCTGACAATGTCCATATCATTAAACTGAAAAATAATTATTAATGCGTAAAAAAATCGTAATTATAGATATAAATAAATAGGTAAAATGGAATAAAAAAATAAATGAATAAATAGATAAAATAAAAAGAAGGAAAATCAGTTATTAATGCAAGTGAAGATCTCATGCAAAATGTTTTTGCATCCAAATGTTCTGCAGACATTATTTTTGCTTGCATGCAATAGATCAGTTTTGTTTTCGTCAGTGGAAATAGCATGTACCTGCAAGTATATTCTTCTTTTTGCCTTCTTATTTACCAAAGCCACAATCATTATAGATGAGCTACAGGGTCATATCGTTGAAATTTTGTTACTGAACATTCTTGAACAAGTCTTTATGAGCAAAGAGAACAACAAAACTTGAATAACCTGTCTTACACGTACGTTTTTTGTTGTTGTTGTTGTAAGCATAAAGTAGACAAATTAATGAGAAGAGATTTAATATCAATGAGGACTGATTGTTTTCATAAGAAACGTTTCTGCATATTTCTCTCCCATCAAAATTTCAAGCAATTTGATTAAATACCAAATGACCAAAATGTTCTTGCCTTCCTGTTTGTTATTGGGTGCACTCGCACTTATAAACTCGCAAATGGCATTTATTAGAAAAAAAAAGAAAAAAAAACACAAAACCCACCAACAACACAAAACCCACCAACAACACAAAACCCACCAACAACACAACACAAAAACAAAATGGAATTGACTGTCATGTATGGAGTGTTACAGTAGCAATTAATACAAAAACAAACAACAACAAAAATCCAACAGTTTTTAGTGTTATACTATGGCAATTTAATATGGCTGCCGACGGGGAAACAGGTGATGAGAAAGAAATATGTTGTTAATGACAAAGGCATTTTATTATTCAATCTACTCCGCCCCCCCCCACCTTTCCCCACCCCCTCCCACTTGCAATGAATTGGCAGAAATTCCTAAGACTACTGTTCCCCCCCCCCCCTTTTCAATTCAGTGAATCTTCAGATCTGTTAGTGACTACTGCCTCTTCCCTCTCCCATCCTTGTATTTCCAGAAACAAATGCCCTTTCCCCTTCACCCCCACCCCCTCAAACAACATACATGTTACTACTGCTCCATCCACGCCTGTACCTGCGTCCACTAATGTACATCTCTCTGAATCTCTGCTTGCCTCTGTTGTATCGAAAGAAAATTATGGCAGTATTGAGTGTCACTGAACAAAACAAACAGTACATCATTCGTGTCAATGGACACAGAAGACAAAAAAACAAAAATCCTCAACACTGCTCAAACACAGGGACAGACAAACAAAGACACGCGCTCACGAGACAGCGGCACGCGACAGCTCAGGGGGGGGAGGCAATCAGGGAACATCCCTGTTGATATTTCCAGGCAGCTCTCTTGACAAGCGCTTCACTGTTCTCTTCACAACTCGTCCGCAAACTTCACCATCACTTCAGATCTTCACAATCAGTCGCCATTGTCTACTTACAGGTTGGAGATCCATATTCGCCTTTTTTTTTTTTTTAATTTAATTTTTTTTTTCCTTCTACTTTTTAAAAAATAATTTCTCTCTGCCGTTTTTTTTTTTCTAAGTTCCACGCTGGAGATCCATGTTCAGTTGTTTTTTTTCTTCTCCCTCCCCCCCCCCCCCCCACCCCCCCCCCCCCGTATTTTTTCCTTTGAGTTTCTCCCTTCTTCGCTCATAACATCTTGGTGAGTTGTCAGTCTGTGGCAGTTGGCTTGGTGTTTGATCCTTATTCCGAGTCTACCATATATTCATCCATTATATGAATAATAATATATTATATTTTGTACCTTTCAAAATAGCGTTCGATCTTAAATAATTAAAACCTAATATAGTTTTTGTTTTTTGTTTGTTTAGATTGTTTGTTTGGTTTATTCTACAAAGCACAGTTCTCTCTTTCTCTCTCACTCTCTCTCTCTCGCTCCGCTCCCACTCTCTCTCTCTCTCTCTCTCTTTGTGTCTTTCTCTCTTTCTCTTTCTCTCCCCCTCTCTTTCTCTCTCTTTCTATCTCTCTCTCTCTTTCTATTCCCCCCTCTCTCTCTGTCTCTTTCTTTCTCTTTCTCTCTGTTTGTCTCTTTCTATCTTTCTCTCTCTTTCTATTCCCCCCTCCCCCCCTATTTTTCTCTGTCTTTAGGTTTTTCTTCTGATACCTCACTCCTTCAGCTTGAACTTCTACTGCCAGCGTCAGTTCACACTAGCCGATTCGAGTCTTCGTTAGTTCTCCTTAACCATTTCTATCTTTCTTTCCTTTTGTCTTTCTTTCATTCCTTGTTACTTGGTAATTGTTGGTCAGATATTTATTTATCTATACAGTATTCATTTATTTGTTACTTACGATTCGCTTATTTTCTTTTCGTTTAAAATCATCATGGATCTATTTCGTAAACAGATTTTTCCCCCAGTGTTCAAAAAAGAAAAATATCCAAAAAATGAAAGACAGACCAACCCAAAAAAATAAAAGAAAATGCCATGCGGAGGACATTACAGAAGTAAAATGAAAAAAGAAAGAAAAAAGCCCACAATTGAGTTTCTATAGTTATAGTAATGTTCAGGAAGCTCAACTCCGAGCAGCACCAAGTTAGCATACACCCTTTAATCAATATGATTATTATGATAAGCTCTTTGTTACAGTAGTTGCTTCATATACAGTCTTTATCATCCCATACATTTTGGCTTGGACAAGTATTTCAGAATTCTTAACAACATTAAACTCAATAGAAATTTCTTACACTGGTCTAGATACTCAATGGTAATGTTTTTGACCGTTCACGTTTGTTATAAACACTGCTTTATTATATTAGAATAGTGCGCTTATTCATTCCAGTCTAATATCATCTTTAAAGCAAGGAAATTCTTCAGATTGTCATTGAAAATGAAAAGAAGAAAATAATGATAGGTCTAGTGTAACACAAATTGTTCATCAAAAATACCAATGCTATGTAAAGAATGATATCACAAAGTGATGTTGTGTTTGTCATGATCACATTAGGATCATAAATGCCGTGCTAGGTCACGACGTCAGTGAGTTAATTTTTACGATCTTGTTGATTATAACCAGCGTAATTTGTCCTTGAGCTGTTCTCGTGAACAGTTTGTTTTGAAATACCTTTTTTCTGATAGATGGAGAGAAGGAGGGGCGAGACAGAATAAATGTATAGCTAGGAATGACAGAGCAGTTCTCGACCCCGTGATTTTGATTAACATAGATAAGGGGCGAGTAAAGGTAGTTTATTTAGACGCTTAGTTGGCGTTCGGAAATTCGTGCATAAGAGTAGAAAGCACGGGGTTTGAAGATTTTAGTAGTTAATGTTTCGCATTTTAAATTTTGTCTAGACCGTAAAATTGACCTTGATTTTGGCGCAAGGCCATGGCAAGCATAAATTAATATTGCAGGCTGAGCTGAAGCGACTGCACCAATCAAATGTATGAATCTGGACGGAAGGTCGAGACATAGCTTTAGTATTTAAACCCGTGCAGAACTTAGATAGAGGCCACATGTAGACAATCCATTTACGAGGTGGACGGCGATAGTCCTCAGCCAGATGAGAGACATAGAGACGCAGTTGAGCAGTCCATATTGTGAGGAGCGCCATGATTTAAAGCTCCAGAGCCTAAGCTACTTGGTTTGATATGAACCCACAGCGTTTACATCCAGCGCTCTCACTCCCAGTGAGGGCCTCATGGTGAGAGTCCATACTAATTGGTAATGATGAAAGTGAACCGTTCTACTTACTTTTGAAGACAGTTTCAGAGCTACCGCCAGACAACGCATGGTTGTACAAGCATTCTCCATGGCGTGTCTAGAGGAAATGTCCATATCACAACATGTCTCATTGAATTAATAGAATTTAAACTGTTATATCCGTCGCCACGTGCGCGGATTCTATTTGGCATATAACTCATATGACCTGCAAGTAGTTAGAGTGAATAAGTTAGTCTTTATAGAAAGCTGTAGTTTCATTAGTTAGATTCAGTTGCCTTTGAATTGATATTTATATTTATAATTATATTTGTTACATTAATTCCTGTAATTAAACTGCCCTACAGTTCTGCTAAAAATCAAAGCAATTGATTTATTTAGTTTTTAGAGTGCAAGTATTTTTTTTGTGTGTTCGTCGATTGTGGGAGCGGACCTCGAAAGAGTGTCAGTCGAATTCTCCCCATCTAACCCACATCGCGACAGTGTTCATCATTATAGATGTTGCCTCCAGGTCATTATGTTTTTGATAATAAAGAAAACCTACCAGAGGGGGAGGACAAATAAAGGAGGAGGGTGGCTGCGGGAAGGTGTAGAAAACATTCACACGTACACACGCGTACACACACGTACACACGCGTACACACACACGCGTACACACACACGCGTACACACGCGTACACACGCGTACACACGCGTACACACGCGTACACACACACGCGTACACACGCGTACACACGCGTACACACGCGTACACACACACGCGTACACACGCGTACACACACGTACACACGCGTACACACACACGCGTACACACGCGTACACACACGTACACACGCGTACACACACACGCGTACACACGCGTACACATATACAAGAGAGCTTAAAAAAGATCTGGAAGAGAAAAAACAGAATAATTATAGAACTAATTGAATAGACCACAGGTCACTCACTACACAAGCCGGCCGAAACACATCCAGTTCGTTGATGTTCTCAGCGTTGTCCCTGATAACATCAAAGCCATCTCATTCTGGAATTGGGTGCCGGGACTTAAAGAGAGAAAAATAACACAAGGTGGGGACAAGGTGGTCTAGAGGCAAGGTGCTCGCCTCTCATGCCAAGGGTCCCGGGTTCAAAACCCGGCCGGTGCAGGCATGTTGGAAGTTTGGGATTTTTCTCATATTTTCGTGTCCCTGATCCTATTGGGGGGTAGGATCGAGTACCTAGTCTTCTCGGATAAGGACGAAAAATTCGGAGGGCCCGTGTGCACGTTGCGCACGTTAAAGATACCTTGGCAGTTGGAAATCGTAAAGAGCAGGCCGAACAGGCCGCTGCCCGGGCAAAATTAAATAAAATTCATCTCTACCATTCCCTCCCCTCCCTCCCTCATCTCCCCCCCCCCCCAAAAAAAAAAAACCTGCCGACCGGCGCTGCACTGTGGCGACGACGTGCCTGCTCCAGTTGTAACTGGGCTGCAATGGCACAAAGGCAAATTTCCCAAAAATGGGATTAAAGAGTTATACAAATACAAATACAAATAAGAGCTACCCAGAGGGCGATGGAAAGAGGAATGCTTAACATCAGATTGCAAGCTTAAATTCTTCACTCTGAAATACATAAACAAACAAAGCTAAGTAACAGACATAATAAAATTCATGCCACAACAAAAGATGGACTTGGGGTGTACATGAGGGAAGGATGAATGATAGATAATACATGGATAAAACACTGCAGTGAAAGGCAAACATGGACAGGAAAAGGAACGTGAGAACGGACAGGAAGAAGATGGCAGGATGACATTAGGAAGAGGAGGAGGGGGGGGGGGGAACAACATGCATGAAGAAGACCTCAGACAGAAAGAAATGGAAGTCATTGTCGGGGGCCTGCAACCTGGAGTGGATGGACAATGCCTGGGTGAAAGGTGAAAAAAAACAACAACTGACACGTTTAACAAGTGAATAATAATAATAACAAACATGCTACATTTGAATGAGCAGTGTCTTGTGATCTCTTTTACACCCCCGTCTCAAAGTAAACAGATTCAATGTTGACCTAATGCTCTCAAACAAACATTGAGCAACTGCCTGTCGTCACGCTCCTCGGTAGCCAATCCCACCTTTGTGTCTTTCCAGCCCTGCTTGTCATGGCAACAAAAGCGACCCTCATACAGAAAGAAGAAAAACATTAGAAACGGCAAAAAAAATCAGAGCATTCAATGCAATATGAATCTTCCAAGCTCATCTCCGAATACAATTCTGCACTTCTCTTTGATCTCTGTTGTTTTTTTTTGCGCAGAAGCCATAAGTTGGCTTGTTTCAAGTGATGTAAAAAAGCGCATTTTGTTGTTGTAGTTTTTTTCAATCAAGATTTGGACTTTAGTAAGAGATCTTGTCTACAGCATCGCTGAGCTCCACTCCACTCCACACTTTTTACTGGAAAATGACGTATGACAAAGTAAAACACTCTTTGCCTCTGTATACTTGTCCACAGCATCCGTTCCGCTCCGCTCCTCACCGCTATAGAGGCAAAGAGAGTTTTTCATACGTCATTTTCGGTTAAAATAAAATGAAAAAAAGAATAAAGCCAATCGGATGTTGTGGACAAAACAACTTACTGAAAATGATCCACTTTGATAACTCAAAAAATTATGTCCAAAGTATTTTCATCACTTCCCGGCATAGGGTAATTTTTTAATAGTCATAGTTATCAATATTACTTTGAAGTACCACGTGTTTGTAAATAAATTACCCACCAAGTTGCGTGAAATGGTGATTTGCACACGGAAAATAAGACGGTTTATTTCATCTCCGTCACAGAAGTAAGGCTAGAGGCGCGCTGAGTCAAGACTGCTTTGTAAATGTTTTGGCTCAGTGGGCGAAGTGTTTTTTTTCCGCGAACTGACACAGGAGAGTTTTGACGCGCCCGAACTAGTGAGGTACACTTGGTTCGGTTTCCCCAGAGAGCGAGTCCAGTTTGCCATCAGGTTTTCATCTGACAGTAAAACCTAGACAAAACCAAAACTTGTCTCGCTATGTCACCAAAACCCTTGCATTTTTCTGAATGTTTTAGTGGCGGAGCATTACAAGACAAATTCTACTTACGATCTTTTGGTGACGTGAATGAAGAATACGGAAACCAAAGTTTGTGTGTATGTAGTGTGTGTGTGTGGGGTGGGGGGAGGGGGCTGGGGGTATGTGTATATGTGTACGGGGGAGGGGGGGAGGCGAGGGTCAATTGACTAAGGTATCCACAAATTATAATAACTAGTAACTACCCCATTCTTCGAATGGTAAAAAACAAAGCTCACCACTCCAGACCGAAGGGAATCAGCACAAAGACATTGATGTCGAGACACTTTGGGTCATCCACATAAAATCGGCGATCAATTGATAGATAGGATAGGATTACAGTAGTACACAGTGCACAGTAGTGCGCACCAAGCATTTTCCATGGGCTCATGTGTTCGTAAAAAATGATCTAAATATTTACGCACAGTTTTCTTGGTATGAATGAATGGCACTCACCTCATCTGTATAACACTATACTCGGTATCACTATCAAAGTTTTCTTGGCGTGGCTGGGTCGTGAACTCTAGTTTACATTTCCGGTAAGAGGCGGAAATGACGAAATTGACGGAAGTTCATTATCACGTCGTATTCGCAATCATGAATTGATAACTGATAATTATAACTGAATTTCTGGGAAAAGTAAAGAGTTTCGGGAAAAAATGAGCTCTACACGTACAGGCTTAATAAATTTTACATACATGTGCCAAGTTTCATTTCTCTACGTTGCGTAGTAAAAAAGCCTTTGCCGTCGCAAAGTTGGGCCCAAGCTCCATTATTATATGATGATTGGTACTGCAAGAAGCCACAGATCTAAATCTTTCCCGAACTGTCTTAGGTCCGTACCAATGCAGGAGAAAGATTGCACCACACCTTTGTTCACAACAGTGTAAAAACGTTCAATTAAAGTTCATACACTTCTCTCAAATGATCACATTCAGGAGGTGGCTGCATGACATAACACCAGGTTAGTTCTTATTTGTTCTATCTCCATTGTCTGAAACATTGGAGATCTTTTAGTATGTAGAAAAGGTACCGGTATAACAAATACACACTTTGACACTTATTTATAATGCGCTGTGGCACTTATCAAGCCCTTTCACAGTTTCGATTCATTCTAACTCCTTATCATAATAATTGAAGCCGCAAATGTTAAATGTCGAATTTCTTAGTTGTACAAAAATTGGAGTTTGAACAAACAAGAACAGTTTACTAAGATTGCAATAAATTGTGATGTTAGGAAACTGTCAGATTCATATTAATATAACTATCGTTCCCATTTACGACTGACACAGTCTGAATAAATAACACAATACTAACTTAAAGAAACCCTTGCACTATATGCAATAGCATTCTGGAGGGATTATTAACAAGTTCTGATTACAGCAGTGAAATAACTGATATTCACCGGATTGTCTGCATTCATGCACAGCAGTGAAATAACTGATATTCACCGGATTGTCTGCATTCATGCACAATCTTCATGACACCATATGTGAATCCTTTAAAATGCTAAAATCTTGCTAAAATCTGCCGTCAATGGCCGACGACATCAATGGAAAAGCCGGCCATATAATTTTAGCCATCTCCGTCACCAGCTTGTCAAGGGGCGTATCTCTCTGGGGGATTCACAAACAATTCCGAATCATCTTGTGTCCAGCCACTTCTCACCCTTTTTCCCCCCTTGACCTGCACTTGAAACATGATACATGTAAAACAGTGAAGCCATGCTTAGTCTATGACGCAGAATCCAGCATGTTGAAGTAGAAATAACAAAGACTACACAATCCTCCCCCCCCCCCCGCCCCCCGGGTCTTATTCTCTTCACAATGGAGCCTTAGGGTGAGCATAATATAAGCACCTAAAACTTTCCCAAAAACGTGACCGCAGACTATGAAACTTTGAGAACTGCTTCAATTTTTTATGATAAACTACGTGGACACATCCAATCTGGACAAATTTCAGTCTTTAATATCATTTAATTATTTTTATTTAGGGCCGCAAGGAAAGAGGCCCATTTTCCTTGAGTAAAATCAAAAAATGGTATCGGAAATTTCGCCCCTTTCCTCATTTTACACATTGCTGGCAGAAAATCAACAGTAAGTAAAATAGTACATCTCTGTATCCTTCAAGTCAACTGCTAACTTGCAAATATTTTATAATGAGCCCAGGTATTGCCCACCAAACTTGAGACACCTTCGCCGCCACATTAAAAAAATAATTCCTTATCTTGGAAAAATCAGCTTTTAAAGCAAAAACAAAAAGAAATGTAAATCCGCGAAGGACTGTTTTATGTTCTGTCATTGAAACACACGAAAACCTATGCAGCCATGCAAACCAAGTCGGTCAAATCAGTGGCGGTGTTTTTCAAGTGTTTTGATCTGATAAGGAAGCAGGCTACTATATATAACAAAGCCAGTCTACTGCATTGACAATCAATTATATATTTCAATAATTACCAAAAGTAAAAAAAAAAAGAAAAGTCTATTATTTATCAAAATTAATGAATAAACTAATAAAGAAAGAAAGAGTTTAATGAAAGAAAGAAAGAATAAGTAAATAAATAAATAGATAAACAGATAAAACAAATAAATTAAAAGGAAGATGAAGTAAGTAGACTGATTTGATTGACAGGCCTCAGCCACCCATTGGCCCCATGCTCAATATTCCTGTTACGACACCGACAGCTTTCATGCCTCATCAAAGTCGTATTGAAATCAAATTTCTTCGTGTTTGATTGTGATCGGATGTCGCAATCACCAACTATGAACACTGATTGACTGCATAATGAGCGGTGATAGGGCGAGGATCGTGGAAGGGACTTCCTCTGTGAAGTGGGCCTAATCCAATCTTGGTCAAACAGCGAGCCAGCAGATTTCCTCTGGCTCAAGAGACCCGGAGCCCTTTGATATTCGCAAACAAAAGAAGTTGTAGTTGTCAAGCGTCACACTCAAGTGTGTGGCCTTGTCAAGTTCTGGGCGGCCATTGACTGCCACCGCCCGTGCGCGCCTAGCACATGATGCTCGCGCCTCAAACAATGATCAAATTATCTGTGAGTGCTTGTTAGCGCCTTCTTTTTCCTCGTCTTCGCTTCCCCTTTAACGTCTCACTCACCATCTTTGTTTTTCTTTTCGCTCATGTCTCTTCAGGTATCTCACTCACCATCAAATGTCTAGTTTGCTGTGTATCTTTGCAAAGTTGGGCTTAAACCAAACTTCTGAGAAAACATCTCCCAAGGTGGAAATATTTTCTATGGAAATTAAGATTTGCTTATAAAATGAAAGATTAGCCATTTTTCTGAAAGTTGGTAAAATATTTTGCTTGAAATGGTCATAGAAATATTTCATTTTGATTTTTTAAAGAGGTATAAGAATTCACCTTAAGCCCGATTGCGTCAGATCCACTCACAAATGGCCTGGCTCACACTCTGAAGACCAGTTAAAGTGATTCCTCATTTCCTTTAGTACCTTTTTACCCAGCCTTCTCTACATCCGCGATATTTCCTCATTCAGAAAATCCCAGAATTTTGTTTCTCCTGTGTTCCCCCCCCCCCCCCCCCAGAACCGAGAGCTGCCTGATGTTGACATGACCGGGAACAATGTCAACAGCCCCTCACCGGATTGTTTTCACTCTGATTCAGTTATTTGCCAATACTTCACTCGGCAAGGACTTGCAAACAATACCTGCTTCTGCAACTTCTCCCGTGTTGCCAAGGGACACGTTGGTCTAGACTCTAGAGGCAAGGTGCTCGCCTCTCATGCCTAAGGTACCAGGTTCGATTCTAGGACGGTGCAGGCTTGTTGGAATTTGGGAAAATTCCTGTCCCTGATCCTAGGTGGGATCAAGTACCTAGTCTTCTCGGGTGAGAACGAAAAACTCTAAGGGCCTATGTGCACGTTGCGCACGTTGAGGATACATTGGCAGTTGGAAATCGAAAAGAACGGACCTAACAAGGTCGCGTGGCATGGCAAAATTTGCAACAACGTCAAAAAATCTACCACAAAAGCACAAAAGAACATTGACAAATAAAACAAAAACAAAAAAGAAAAGTGAATTGTGAGTGCCAAGAGCAGCGAACCTCCTTAAAGAAAGACCTCAAACCCATCTCCCGTGTTGCCTGATTGCCTTTGCCACAGCACAGAATTCAAGTTTGGCTAACCGAATAGATTTAAGATCCCAATGAGTACATTGTCTCAATGTGAATGTCATTTTGTAATTTTCATATTTTCGATTCTGTTTTCAAAAATTTTCTCTATGTTATTGCAGAATCAAAAGTGTGTAAGTTTCTTACGGGGGGGGGGGGGGGGCAGGAGATGACAAAATGACTTGAAGTCAACAACAACAACAATATGGAAACTTTAGCAGAAAGATCTGTAAGCAACGAGAAAATAGTTTGGATAATGATTACATCCACTCAGTATATCTAATCTATATAGATGAGAAAAAAGTAGATTAATGAAAGGTCTTTGAAACAACCAGGTAGACAGACTGATCAGTGAATGAGATCAGGTTTTACTTCATTGTCCATCAATCAAAGGCAGACTCAGCACGCCAGGGGCCCAAATGTATGTTTTCTTTTTGATTTATTTATTTTTTTTTTTTTTTTTTTAAAGCAACTTTTAATTAAAACACGCCACGTTTGTTTCTTTTATGTTTAATGATTTTTTTTTTCTCCAGTAGGAAGCCTTGTTTTTGTCATGCAATACTTTCTGTAGTTTTTGTTGTTGACAGTTATATCCTCCACACATGTTTTGTTATTAAACAATACAATGATCATGTTCATGTTTGGCGAATGTTAAGCAACGAAAACCATTACAAACGTGCGTTACTTGTGAACCTCAGCCCCTATCCAGTTAGCCAAACTTTTATAGTCCTATAGAGATGAAATAAAGGAGATTTTAATGGCTCAACAGTGGGTGACGTCTCTCTCTCTCTGTTCCCCCTGTGTCTGACCCCACCGCTATCCCAGTGCCCGCCTCCACGTCTAGCTTGATCGCCCAGTTGCTCACCCAGGCGCGTGCATGGAGGTGATCATCAGCTGGACTCAGCCTAGCCGCGCGGACGGGCTTAGAATTACACGTTTAAAAAAAGTGTGCGGGGGGGGGGGGGGAAATAATTGCTAGAAGAGCGGGGGATGGCAGAGTGGGCGAGAAAGAATGACAAGTGATTTATCGTGGCTGTTGTTGATGTTGTTGATGTTGTTGTTGTTGTTGATGCTGATATTGTTTAGTTTTGCAAGGATAGAGACAACTATAATAGTCCACACGGCAATAATTGAGTATACATTTTAGTCAACTCGTTCCCTACGGTAAGTTTTGTAGGTGTGGACGGGAACTCTCAACACCATCCAGTCTGAAATTTAGTTCAAAGATGTTTTTTTCTTTCACTCAATATAAACACAAGACATAATGGGTTAGACATTAAAGTAAAGGAAAATCAATCAACCAGGATGTGATTCAATATTTCCAGGAGTTGCCTTAGATATTAGTGTTGGAAATCGGCGTCCGCTTGAGCCGAATATTCGGCTTTCCGTAGTGAATGAGCTAAGGCAGAAAGGTCCAGAATGCCATGCCAAATTTGGAATACACGGATTGACCAAAGGGCCAATTAGTTAATCTTGACAAAAAATGTTCGTGTAGTTCACTTATTTCTGTGGGACAGTTTGTAGTGTACGAGATAAGCAGAATTTAGGCGAACACGGGCTAATTTTCATATTCTCCCCCAAAATGATACAGAAATGAGTATTGACAGTGAAGGTGGTGTTGGTAGTAGCTGGAGCAGATACTTTGCGGTGTGGATGAATAACCATATTAACATGTATATGAAAAAACACACGGTCATAATAAAACGGGCTGAAGTGATGCACTAAAGGAGGATCAGTCTAATAGTGTAGTATGTTAACCCATTGACTACCAAAGCCATGAAAGCTGAATTTTCTGAAATCTTGTCAGTATTTGCTGTATGTTTTTCATTTACATTCACGAGAGCCAAAGTGAATCTGAATTATGATATTCGTCTGCAATTCAAAGCTATTAAGTGAGAACCAAAAACGTTTGACTTATGGAGAAGTAACAGATTCTCAGCAATGCCATGTCGGTATTGAAAGGGTTAAGTCGGCTGTGCCGCTGTTTGAGTGAGAGATGTGGACGATCGGGTTAAAGAGGGCCACGCACACCAAATGAGACTGAAATCCTTCTGGTTCCTTCAAAGCAAATTCAAGAGAGTCAAAACCGAGGCAAACCTAACTTCACTGAGTGCGCTACAAGCCTTAACCCTTTCAATACTGAAACAGCATTACTGTTAACTCTTTACTGTTCCACCAGTTTCAGGTTTTTGGTTCTTCATGATTAGCCTTTAAATACAGATTAACATCCTAATTTAGATTCATATTTACCATTAAAAGTAACTGAAATAAGTGGATCTCAGTATAAACTGTATCTGAGAAAATATAGCCTTCACGGTGCCAGTAGTCAACGCGTTAATGCCGTCAATGCAAGTGTCACGAGTGGAGTGAGCGGGATTCAAGGATTACGGGGGCATGGAAGTGTAGGATTGACTCACGAGATAGTGAGGCTGCTCACCTATATTGACTTCTGTTAGTTAACGTTGAAGCGTGCATGTTGTGAGTGAAATTGAGGCGCAGTAGAGGCAAAATCTGAATAGTCAGATCACTGCAAGTTAAGAGGTCCCAGGGGACAGACGTGAGATCAGAGCAGTCGGGAGATTGTTGTGTGTTTTCCAGTGATGCCTGGTAGGTTGAACTGTGATTGATAATTATGATGATTGATGTACTAGATTCTCCTATGACCATGATGTAAATAAGTTATATGTGAGGACTGTGAAAGTCATTGATTACTGTGTATAGAGATGTGCGCAATGAGCGATAGATGTAAGTTAGGATCATGGATTCGTAGCGAGTCTGAATACGGTGTGACACGGTGGAGGTGTGTTACCGTAAGATGTGTGGTGAGTGAAATGTGGACTATTGTGTGTACGCTTGATAATTCGTAATGAGTGGTGAAGTGGATAGTAATTGTATGGTGTTATAGAAATGTAATGTTATTTTTGTAGGTGCCGGGGTCGGGCAGAGACGCCACCCGCGGTTATCGGACTTGTGCCGGGGTTGGGCAGAAGGCTACCCACAGGCCGCCTGAGTGAAGCTGTCGCGCAGGACAGCGGGAGCACATGAGTCGTGGCAGTCTGGCCACAGACAGGGACGTTGTTATTGTCCTTATTGCTATTACGATGTTAATGTGCTATTACGATGTTAATGTGCCATTGAGAATATAAGGTGCTATTGAAATAGTAATGTGCTGTTAAGACTTCGAGGGGAGATTGAGATACGGAGATTAGGTTGAGCAGGCGCCAATAAGAGAGGCCAGCAAGTAATATATATATAGATGTGAGGCTGAGGCCAGAGCATATTTTAGAAAGTATTATCGGGTTGTGGACCCGTAGAGGAATGAATGTCGGGAGTGCTGACCATTGTATGGTATTTGAATTGAATAATGTAATGCACGTATCTCTTTATCTTTATGTTTAATAAATGTGTGAGTCTGATGGGTTGTTCTGTTAAGTGTTATACGTGTTCGTTCGTGATTGTTGTCCTGTTATAATTATTACATCTCCCAGTCTGGGATTTGTGACAGCAAGCTTCCTGTATTTCTGACCTGGAGGACGCCCCTCTACTTGGTTTTATTACAGAAAACAAACAAACAAATTAAATATCCATTAAAGTTTTAAACGAACGAACATTAGAACTAAAAACAGCAACAAACACAAAACGTTGTAGGAGTTTGTCTGTGTGTCCATCATTAAAACCGAAAATTAGTACGTTGCAAACTTTATACGATGTGGCGCCTTCCCAAATGAAAAAGCGTTGTGAAGCAAGCTGTAATGAAACATTACTGTCACTGACGGCAGAAAGTGACCAGGGTAGACGTGACCATTTAATTAAATACATTTTTTTTTTCCAGACGTACATTCCTTGTCCTGTCCTAAATTCAGTATCAAACGGGAGGATCACGACGTAGGGCCGCGCCAGCATAATCAATGTATTTACAACTTTTTTAAAAACTAACTATGAGAACAGAAACATCAAACACAGACTCAACTTTTGTTGTCTTTGATTTTTTTGACGTAAACATACGTCCACCGGATTCTGTTTTGTTGGGGGGTCGATCTGGCGGATTATAGAGACAGAATTTCCTTTTCCCCCCACTTTTTTGAGGGGTTAAATACCCGGATGAATTAATCCATTCTTTTCATAACGCATTTTGTTACAAGCGACACAATGACTTACGTGAGCTTATGTAAACCGCCACGTGGAAAAATGCGTGCGCGTGTGTCTACACTTTGTTGTGTGTGACAACACACTAGTCTTTGATCCTAAAACCCGGGCCACGCTCGCCTTTCAAGCCCGCATCAAACGACAAACTATCAAACACACGGCAGCGCAAACTCACACTTCTTCCGAAACCCGAGCGGGCGGTCGAATCCCTTTTGCGCATGCGTTAAGCGGTGTAGTATCGTCACTTCCTTTATGACTTCCGGTTCCTCCTGGGCCCATAATGCTCCGGAAATGGCGGCGGCGATAGCGATACGAAACAAAATCCGGGGCCGTTCTGTGGGAAATGGCGACCAATGTCGCCGACAGTTTCCCCCGACCTCTGCTGCATTTGATACTGAACAACGTTTGTGGTACATTCAGAGAGGAAGAAAGTGACAGTGGGAAAAGAGATATGGGCTTGGGGAAGGGGGAGGGTAGAAATGGTTTTGTGAGATCGGGGGGAGAATGAATTGCAGGAAACATTTCTAGCCAGGTGTGGCTCATCCGAATATAATTTGTGATTTCAGTGATTGTTTTAATGAAGTTGAGACAGGCATGTGATCGTCTATTGTTGAAGCATTCTGAAGTTTAATTAAATTTCCCTTTTGTATATCTCTAGTGGAGAAAAAGCTGACTCTGTTCTTGTTTCTGGTTAGGGTTGTAACTCATAAACTAATTAACATTGTACTGTACTGGGATATTTTCTTTTTATCCTTAATGTATCTATCATCAGGGGCTTCTTGCCTCTATCTATCTATCTATCTATCTATCTATCTATCTATCTATCTATCTATCTATCTATCTATCTATCTATCTATCTATCTGTCTATCTGTCTATCTGTCTGTCTGTCTGTCTGTCTGTCTGTCTGTCTGTCTGTCTGTCTGTCTGTCTGTCTGTCTGTCTGTCTGTCTGTCTGTCTGTCTGTCTGTCTGTCTGTCTGTCTGTCTGTCTGTCTGTCTGTCTGTCTGTCTGTCTGTCTGTCTGTCTGTCTGTCTGTCTGTCTGTCTGTCTGTCTGTCTGTCTGTCTGTCTGTCTGTCTGTCTGTCTGTCTGTCTGTCTGTCTGTCTGTCTGTCTGTCTGTCTGTCTGTCTGTCTGTCTGTCTGTCTGTCTGTCTGTCTGTCTGTCTGTCTGTCTGTCTGTCTGTCTGTCTGTCTGTCTGTCTGTCTGTCTGTCTGTCTGTCTGTCTGTCTGTCTGTCTGTCTGTCTGTCTGTCTGTCTGTCTGTCTGTCTGTCTGTCTGTCTGTCTGTCTGTCTGTCTGTCTGTCTGTCTGTCTGTCTGTCTGTCTGTCTGTCTGTCTGTCTGTCTGTCTGTCTGTCTGTCTGTCTGTCTGTCTGTCTGTCTGTCTGTCTGTCTGTCTGTCTGTCTGTCTGTCTGTCTGTCTGTCTGTCTGTCTGTCTGTCTGTCTGTCTGTCTGTCTGTCTGTCTGTCTGTCTGTCTGTCTGTCTGTCTATCTATCTATCTATCTATCTATCTAAATTATATAGATATTAATTTTTGTTTACATTTCAGTTTAGTCTTGAGAGAATAATAATGTTTACCTTAGGTGCAGGAAATATAATGCGGACAGATTTAACAAGCACTAGGCAAACAAAGCTATTTGCTCATTACATTAACCAAAAGCAAACTATTCCACTATTCCTACTCGCATGTGTTAATTAAAGTCTAGGCGGGTTTGGCTTCTAACTAAATAATACGGGTGTGTGTGTGTGCGAGGGTTTAACTGTGGTCACACATGCTGGGCGGTGGTTTATGTCCTGAACCAGAGATCACGTGACAATTACGACCTCTGCAGCACCACATCAGGAGGCCCTGGACTCTCGCCCGTCTGTAAACCAAATTCAGCTCATCAGCGACAGGGCTCGGACACGTGCGCTGCTCACCCCTGACCTTGTTACCTTTCGGGACACCGTGTGACCTTTAGAAGAAAGGGCTAACCTTTGGCCTTCTTTAATGGCACCTTGTGGAGAGGGATTTGCACTTCACCTTTCCGAGACCATTTGACCTTGACCTGATTATGTCCAGAGAACATCCCGCATGAGCCTGTTAAAATTTGTTTGTCTGAACTCGCCATTTCCGTGTGTTTGTTGAAGTTCCTAAATGTGGAAGAGCCAGGACCAATGGCGCAGTGGCTAGAGCAAGTCATCAGGGTGAGAGCTGTCCCCTATTTGAATCAGGCTCAATTAATTTCTGGCAGTGGGAGACCTTAGTTCTTGATTGTTCCAACTCTACTTTTTGTACAACTGGGAAATTCGACGTCGAACGTTTGCGGATTTGGTATTATGATAAGGAGTTAGAATAAATCGGAACTGTTCAAACAGCTTGATAAGGGCCACAACGCATTTTAAACAAGTGTCAAAGTGTGCATTTTTTATACCTCTTTTACATACTATCAGATCTTCAGTTTTCAGAAAATTTAGATAAAACAAACAAGAACTAATATCACTTTTGGGCCACTTACTTGTTGATCAGCTGACTAAGTCCGAGCCTCGTCTTTAACATAGTCGCATTATAATGAAAAAGGCAGGGGCAAACCCCACGAAAAGAAACCAGAAATAAATTATGGGAAAAACAAAGACAGTATATTGGTATAGAAGTTATCATCAATACAATGGTACTGCGGTGGTTTCTGCTCACAATGTCCTGAATGTAACTGTTTGTAAATAAATGGTAAAGATATTTTCTCAATAAAGAAGATAAGGGCACCATAAGGTGGAGACAGCAAGGAAGGTGAAGAGGAATTAGATACACAAACGACAATACTGTAACCGTTCGAGGGAGATTCAATATCTTGAGTGCATGATATGTGAATTGTGTGGGTGGATCTCACGAAATCGGGCTTAAGATGAAAGGGTAAATTCTGAGAAAACCCTCTCCAAAGGGGGGAAAACGTCAATTTCTATGGACTTCAGGTTTGCTTATAGTATTAAAGAATAGCCATTATTCTGCACTTTGTTACAATAGTTTGCATGACATGGTCTTTGAACTATTTTATTTGGATTTTTTAAAGTATGGATTGCCTAAAATTGCGTATTTTTGCCTGGATGGTGTGAAAACTCTAGGTGATATTCTCTCTTTCACGGTCGTTCTATTTATAAAGGTGAATGTTATGTTAAAAAGACGAAATAAATAATCAAATAAAAATCTAAATCCTATCAGAACATAATACCAAAATTAAAAGAAAAAAAAAACGATAACGCTAAGATGTTTTTCAGACAACATAAGATACCAGAAATCAGACACACAGACACATATAATCATAAGTTCCAAAATTAGAAATCCTTATAAACAGACAAGAAAATTGTTCAAAACCAAAGCTAAAGACAGAGACAGTCAGTAGTCACAAACATCAAGCCAATGATGCACAGAGACACCGTTCAGAGACGAGATATTCAAAACGGTGTTAAGTCACCCATAGGTTTAATCTTGAGATAGAAAATTACAAAGTTCACCAAAATCAGCGTTGAGAAGACAAGAAATAAGCAGTATTTACGGCCAATCTTGGACAGAGTTGGGGACAGACATTGTAGAATGAACATATTTAAAATATTTTTTTGCTTTATAAAACAAATCCTCAGGTCACCCAAATGCTCTTAGGTTTTAAATTCCCAGCCTTACGTTTTGGATTCCTCAACCAAATTTCGCATACTGGTTGAAAATCAGTTATTTGATACAATGTATAACATGTTACATTTTAAAAAAAGTAATTGTTTATTTAATTAACCAATTAATTAATTAATTTATTTATTAATTTATTTATTCATGTATTTTCCTAGTATAGGTCCTCTCTACGAACAGTAAAACGTAAAAGACCAATAGAAATCTTCACAAATTGTGTTTGGTACAGGCGTCGAAATGGCTGCCTTAGGGTTAACCAGAAAATGCATCCAGTTTTCTTCTTTCGATTTATCTTCATTTAATTTTTTTTTTTTATTTTAATATCACCTGAGACCCCCCCCCCCCCGCCTCCCTGTCCTCTCTCTCCCTCCCTCTCTTTCTCTCTTTTTTTTTCTCTCTCTCTCCTCGTTAAATTTTGAAGGCAGGATGAATAGCGACTGTAATCATGATGATAATACGGAATGAAGTAGTCAAATTAATGTTTTCATACAACTATGATTTTCTGAACAAGGCTGACTAAGAGTGTGGATGATGGTAACCTTAGCAACGGCGTAATGCCAAATCTCACTGCGCAGTTTTATGTATGGAAATACCTTAACTGCGTGAAGACTATACGACGTACAACACATGGTGACGAATGGGAATTTCAGTACATCGTTACTCGTATTAAAAAAATATATGTGATTGGATATGGCGAAATCGTGCTTAGGGTGAGAGACCAAATTCCTCATTTTCGATAGAAATTCAGATTTGTTTACAATAAGAAAGGTTAGCCATTTTTCTGCATTCAGTTAAAATATTTTGGATACACGACATAGAAAGAGAGAGACAGACAGAAAAATAAGACACAAACACATAATTATATTGACTTAGAGGGCGAAAAAGAGAGAGAGAGCGAGAAAGAGAAAGAAAGAGAGAGAACGCTGGAGAGAGGGAGATGGGAAAAAGGGAACGAAGAGAGCGAGAGAGAGAGAGAGAGAGAGAGAGAGAGACAGACAGACAGACAGACAGACAGACAGACAGAGAGAAACAACTAGACAGTCATGAAAGAGAAAGAAAGAGAGAGAACGCTGGAGAGAGGGAGATGGGAAAAAGGGAACGAAGAGAGAGAGAGAGAGAGAGACAGACAGACAGACAGACAGACAGACAGACAGACAGACAGACAGACAGAGAGAAACAACTAGACAGTCAGACAGACATAGAGACAGACAAAGATAGAAAAAAAAAAAAAACTAAAAAAAGAAGAAACATGAAAGAAAATGTGCGCTACAAGCTTGGCTCGCTGTTAATCGCTGGCCACTGACAACACAGTAGAGCTTTTGTTTTTTGGTTTTTTTACTTTTAAAAAGTAATGTTTTCTAGAATGTCAGCCTGGAGAAGTGACATGTCAATAGATCTCCAACCCCCCCCCCCCAGCACTCTCCCTTCCCTTCAGTGTTACATGTTGCTCCTTGTCTAGCGTTGTGGTTTGATTTATTCCTTTTTTTTTTTCTTCTTAACTTACGACGGCCAAATCTTAGAGCAGGGATTCTCAATGTGGGGGGATGGCAGTACTTTTGTGGGGCGGGGGACTTCAGAACGGGGGCGTAGAATGGTCTGAAAAACTGAATTCATCTCTGTGTGAAAAAATAAATCATAGTGATATCTTCAATTATAGTAAATTCACAACAGATAAAGGTGAGGAAAGATAGGTTGTGGCGGGAGGGGGGGGGGTGGAAAAGTGATGACTGTTGCTGGCACAAACATTTCAATTCCATTCAACGGTTCAAAAAATGGTGAATAGATAATATTAAAAGAAGAATTTTGTCCAAAATGAGGGTGTCCACGTAACTCATCATCAAAAATCGAAGCAGTACACCAAGTTTCATAATTTTTGATGGCGTAGTCGCGAAGATTTAGTTGGTTACAGGTTCAGCCTCTAGCTCAATTATAGTAAGATAATTATTGTATACGTAGTCTGTCCAATCGTGGTGGTTTGCACATTATTTTTTAAATTTAATTGAAGTGGGGTGTCGGGAAAAAAATGGTTGAGAACCAGTGGCTTAGAGTGATGGTTAAGTTCTTCCTATGTTGCCAGTAGATCTTTCCCGGAGACACTGAGCGAGGACATGACAATGCTATTGAGTTCCAGTGTGTGCTAGCGAGCCTACGTCTCTTTGTGTACCAGTAAACAAAGAATTGTGTGAGACAATAACTTGTTTTGTTGTCGTTGCTGTTTTTCTTGTCGTTTGAGGATTTTGTCTTTTTAAGTGGTTGTTAATTGTGCGTATTGTTTTGCTGTTGTTATAATTACTATCGTTACTGCTGTTGCCGACAACAATGGGGATACCGGTGATCATAATCATAACGATTTTTTAAATTGTTTTTTTTTTCTGGTATGTTATTAACTTTTGTTTATTTATTTCTATTTAGTTCATTGTGGTTTTTATATATATATATATTATAGTGACCCCCACCCCCTTTCTACGAATGATACAAGACAAAAAGCTGTATTTTAGACCCCCAAAAAATCGGCAGAAAAAGTATAAGTGCCGAGATTGCCGATAGGATCATGCACAAAATTCAACCAGTTGTAAAAATTATATGGATTTATAGACCATGTATGCATTGACACAGAGCGTTGTGTTTAGTGAACATGTATGACTATCCAGGTTTTTTTTTTCAGGTTTGTTTTTGTGGGGGGGGGGGGGGGGAGGATGGGGAGTATGCTATCATAGATGTGATTTCAGGTTCGGTTAGGAACTTCCGATAAGTGAGGGGGGAAAAAGAGATATACGCAGACAGAAAGAATGAAAGGTGGCCGAACTTTGTTTTTCACTTCAAAATGGCCAGCAATTAAATATGGGAACATTAATGGCCGACCTGTATGACCAAAGTCAAAATAAGAAAGAATACCCAAAGAACTACAATGAAACACAAACTAAAAGAGAAGACAGAAAATGGCCGATATTTCGGCAACAGCCTTTTTCAAGGTAAAAAAAAAAAAAAAACGGCAGAAAAAAAAAAGAAAAAATTACTGCGACGCCACAGGTTTTCTGTGGTTTTCATTTTAATATTCCTGTATTAGCAAACAGATAAAGATACAGAAGATCGTTTTTGCCATCCGCAATTCACCTCAACAAGACATTATGGCTAAATGTGTGTCATATTTAACCAAGGTTCCATGCCGTGTTTTATGCCTATTGTTGATTTATGATAAGTTCAAATAATGGTGCGTAAAATGTGTGTATCATGTAGGTGCTCTAAAACGCTCATTGCGAAACTGAATTTCTTTGATAGGACAATAAAGTGATGCTCACATCTTATCTATCTTATCTTATCCTATCTTATCTCATTAATTATCGTTCGACTCAAGCTGGACCTGAAAGGGCTTATTTAGTATTGTTAAACGTCAACGGCAGATGCAAACGTGAACGCTTGAATTGAAAATCATGAAGCAGATAAAGTTTAAATACTTATCTATCAACTATTTCGACGAAATGTTCCATTAGACGCCTCTTCCCACCGAAAGAAACCTGCAGAAAAAAGCTTGGTCCGTATAAGCACAGAGATGGCTACTTAAGGACGGTCAGAATATTGGGCGAAATTTTTTGAAATAAAATTTATTTATTTGTTAATTAATTAATTATTTAGTTATTTATTCATACTTTTCTTTCTTTAAACACCTTTTTTTTTAAATTATTTCTATTTGCGTTGAATTCTGGATAAATATATTCATTTTTTCTATCTGGCAAATTATAGATTTAATCACATAAGTCTTTACATCTCCAACATCTTACTATAATGGAGCTTGAGAGTGAACCTGTAAGCAACTAAAACTTCGCGACAACGCCATCAAAAATTATAAAACTTGGTGTTCTGCATCAATCTTTGACGAAGAGTTACGTGGACACATTCATTTTGATTTAAAAAATCAATCTTTAGTATTATCTATATTAAAACGTTTTGAGTCGCGAAAACAGAGTCGCATTTTCGTCGAGTAGAATCAAAAAGCACGATCGGAAGTTTCGTCCTTGACTTCTCTTTACACATTGGTGGTCGAAAATCAATGTAATCACATTCGTGTATTTCGACGTAAGTTCTATTAGTCATTGCACCGAATCCACGTGCTGCTTTTAATGTAGCCTAGATCTAGATATACGGCTGGGCTTTCTACAAAGAATCTGCAAGATTCATCTTGCGTGGGTCGGCTAGTTCTTCTAATTCTAGAAAAAAAAAAGTCACAGTTAGAAATGATTATTCTACTGTAATACTGGTGATATCAAGATGGAGAACTACTGGCCACACAGAAAAGGTTGTAGCTCTATAAATCACTGACATTTCTTGGCTCTTTGAAACATTTAACATGGTATTGTTCCATAGCAATTAAGTGAAGGGTGAGAACAATTAGCGTGTCACTGGCTGTGACAGTGTGTACGTGTGTGTACGTGTGTGTGAGTGTGTACATTTAGTTTTTGTTTTTTGTTTTTTGTTTTTTGGCGTCCAAGACTGTTTATCGGCTCGCGATTTCCTTTTCTCTTCCATTCTTTTTTATTCTTTCGATGTTTCTTTCTTTCTTTCTGTCTTAGTATCTTCCATTCTGTCTTTCTTTGTATCATTCTTTCTATCTTTCTGTCTTAGTGTCTTTCCTTTTTTTTATCTTTCATTCTTTCTTTCTGTCTGTCTTAGTTTCTTTCCTTTTCTCATTCTTTCATTCTTTCTTTCTGTCTTTCTTTTAGTTTTTCTTCCTTTCGTCTTTTCTTTCTTTTGTTGCTTGTTTTTGTTCTCTATTATTATTATTTTTTTTAAATAAAGAATTGCACAAAATCAGTCCATGGCAACAAAGACCAAATCCCCGGGACTCTATATAATAATTATCACTTGCACCGAATAGACATTCCTAGAGTTGGTGGTCAACTCAAGATAGTCTATTAGAGTTAGGCGAGTAGACATTCATCTTGACCAAGGCAAAACTGATGGGCGGCAAAGAGAGAAAATTATAACCCCTAACATTTCACCATTTCCTCACGTAGATTGACTGAAAAGAGCCAAAACGTGTGAATCAGGCATGATACTGAATTGAATTAGTCACATAAATGTAATGTAATATTATACGTAATGTAATAATTAGCTTTTATATGTTGCTTAAATGCCCCAAAAATGAAATGCTCTATGGCCCATAATTTAGATGAGAAACAGGATTAATATAAGATCAATTCGTCAGGCTCACACTCACGCACATTAACAACATTTATTCTACTCTCATCCTTAAACATCTTGTGACCAAAGGGGCCGTCGTTCAGTTTCAAAGACAACAGTTCTAACCTGTTCAGTTTTAAGTCTATTTTTCAATCTGATGGTGTTCTCCACTTTTTCCTATTGGACAACAAAATTATGACTACTTATCAGGAACATTAAAAAATTTATCTCTGGACTAATTAAAGGGTGTTTTTCAAAAAGTGTAATTGGCACCAGATGGCATGTTTCGACAGTGTTTTCCCAGGCTATACTTCAACAAAAACCACTGTGAGTCCCTGCTATTTCAAAGGCTTATCCATGAAAGATCGGATTTTTCTCATACCTGACAACGAAATGGTTACTTGCCAGTTTTCAGTCACTGACATTTATGCCAAAAATATTGATCTGATTTTAATGTCGAAATTTAAAGGCACGATTTCGGCAGAGCCTAGAAATTAATATGTAAACTGCTGGGAAAATTTAAAAAGTCCAAATGGTAGAAAATTGGAACACAGATGGGGAAAAATTGCGAAATCATTACGTCACTACATGACAGTCGCACTTGACCTCTGGATTGTCCAATCATGACCTTTCCTTGTTTCTATGCCAAGCGATCCCTGGCATTAAAAGCTCTAATTCCCCCCCCCCCGTTTCTATTCCCCAGCGTCTGTGAGTTTTGTGTTTAAATTCAAGTTGAAAAACAGTAAAAAGGTCATGGCTCTCCAGATCTGAAGAAGCTAAAAATATCTGCCGGTGTTGCTCAAGGGAACAAGTATTGCTGTGTTATGTGTGCAGGTGATCGATTATTAAATTATAGAAGCTCTTCAGTCAACACTCCTCTCGCTTCCAGCTATGTTTTCATTCGTCCTGGGCCATTTTATTTAAGCCAGAGTATCGAAAGAGTTTTATGTATTTCGTTGTTTTCTCCTGCCTGAATTGTTAGTTTCATATGTGTGTGTGTGTGTGTGTGTACGCATGTAAATGTGTGTAGCTGTGTGCTAGTGTGTGGGTCAATTTGATCTGGTCAATTCTGGAAAGTGCAAGAAAAACTTGCGTCTAAAATTCCAAATTCTGACTCAGTTGTTTTTTTTTTTGTCTTTTATTTTGTTGTTGTTGTTGTTGTAGTAGCAGCTATTTTTGTTGTTGTTATTGTTGTTTTTTCTTACATTAATTTCTTTATTTATTTTCATGCTAAAACTTTTTTTATTCTTGGGTTTTTTTCTGTTTTTGTTGAATGGAGAGGTAAGAATAAGTGAACTGCTCTCTTAAAGGAAAAGAAATTTTGATCTTCGATATGATTGGGTATTGTTTGATGATTTAATTTCCCCATATTTTATCATAATTGACATTTTGAAGTAGTTGGGAGATACTCAAGAATCCATGCCGGCCTTACATTATTGTCCAAAGGGCAATGACGTATTCCAAGGTTTTGGTAGTACATAGCTGTTATATTTTGTTGGGATTTTCCATTCCCTTTTATACCACAATAACGTTAGTAGCGCACCCAATAAATATGTTTTGCCTCGGTTTTTACTCAGATTTAAAAATTCTTTTGCGTCAACTGGAGAGACAGTTAGTGCTGGAGGTCCTTTTCAAATCTGCAGTCTACAAAGTGAGTAACACAATCTTGACAGGCGCTAGGGATCTTTGGCTTGAATCACAGACGAGGTTTGGGCCTCTAACAGGTCATCGACGGCCGAATGCCTTGAAAAAGCTGCAAGAAAGATTCATGGAACACTATACCGAGTGGGATTCGAACATGGGAACATGGATACTTTTCGTACCTAGTTGAAGTGCTCTAACCAAAGGACCAATGCGCAGACTCAAAGATGGAAATGCATGCAAATTATTTGCAGCCCAAGACAGCAACTGCATTACATTAATTTGTCAGAATGACTGATTTCCACTTGCAAATAAACATGGAGGCGAGTTTGATAACTGATCGGGTACAAAATGATACGAATATACTACCATGGTGGGACATGTCCAAAAATTTCAACTCATCTTTGCCAGGCCGCAAATAAAATCAAACATAAATGACCATACATCATAAATCTACCTGAATCATTTCTAGACCAAACCAGAATGATAGAATATTGACAAAATATTTATTATAAAAAATGCTGAGGGGTCGATGCAGAACTTGGAACAAAAATAAAATGTGGCAAAAACCAGTTTTGTCTTGAAAAGACCTGCGTTAGAAACAAAGAAACGAAAAACTTTTACAAGAAATTCCAAAAGAATTAGAATATTGGAAGAATATTGGCAGATTTAGTCTTGATCATTCACGTTTTACAATAACTGTGGAAATATGGATCATTCATACTTAGAATTATCTACGAAAGGGTATAGTCAAAACATTCCCAGTACATAAAATTATACTGTCTTTCATCGACCATTGAAATCTCCTAGGCCCAAACTAAATGAAAGGAAAATCTAAAAATTGTGGCGTGAAAGAGGTTGGTATATTCTTCCGGGGGGGGGGGGGGAGGGGGGGGGGGCAGTACAATACCTTCTGCCAAAAATGTAAGGACATTCTCAGATTGATAAGGTAAAGAAAAAGCTGATAATAGTGATAATAATTCTGGTGACCAATACTAATTGGGCATCAATTCTGACTGCCCAGCCAAATTACAGGCTGTCGCCGGTTACAAGGTTTTACAAGTTATAATACACACTATTGTCCAATATTTTGTTGTCGTTGTTGTTGTTGTTGCTTCGACGTATATAAAAACAACTGGTGTTATGTGTAACAACATTTTCCATAAAGCATTATGTTTGTGCATTCTTGTGTCTCAATTATGTGGGACTTAAGATTCACGAAGACAGTTGGTGAAATACTGGTTCATGTTCATTTGGTAAACCCCAAAGGCCATAGGGTTTAATTACTTTTAAAAAAATCATAACAACAAAAAGAAAAACAACAAACAAAGAAAAAGACACAAACCATGAGACTGTAATAGACTTTGGCCCGACGTCAAAATAAAAGGGGAAAAAAAAAATATTTCGCAAAGCCCGACGTTAGCGACAGAGTCAATAATAAGAACAATATTGATGAATTCTAAAAGAAAAAATAAACAACATAATTATTATGAAAATGAAATAAAAGATGCTAGTGTTATATAACACAGGTCAAACTGGCAAGCAACATGCATGAATTTAAAAAAAAATCTTAAGTGGCACACTGTTCACTCAGAGTACGGTATAATAATCGAATCTACCCAAGATGACAGCCCATCGCCGGCATATAAAAAGCCTGACATTCGCCACGGCATCACTGGAAAGCCTATATGTAATTTGAAGTTTCTCCCCGACATCGATTACCGATCCTATACTGCGCTGGGAGTTTTGTGGGGTTTTTTTGCCAGATTTAGCTCTCACCAAAGTTATCTGACATCACGGTCGAGTACTATGTGTGTCAAATTTTTCAAACTGCCACAGAAAACGTGAAGAAGAAGAAGAAGAAAAAAAGCAGTAATTAATCACAAATTTGTGTGGAATATATGTCAGACCTATAATTTCCAATTCAAATTTCGGTTTCAGTTTAATGCATGCTCTCGACACGACCTCTACTGGCAGAAGTGACGGGAGCTTTATTTAAATAGATCGTGAAAAAAAAATAAAGGAATTAGGAGAGGGGGAGGGGGAGGGGGGGGGTCATGTTTACGCACGAAGAAAAACATCAGCTCAGCTGCGCAATCGACATAGGGATGGAAACTGCGTGACATTTACCAGCAGGTTTGATTCCTTCAATCCTCCGTGTCATTCCGGTAGTCTTTCTTCCCCCCCCCCCATCTTCTGTCTTTCTTTTGCCCCCCCTCCCCCCCCCCCCACCCACCCCCATTCCTGCCCTTTGTCCTTGTTTCTTCATTTCTGTCAAATATTGAATTATATTCTTGTTCGGATGTCTGTAAGTTTTTTGTATTAAAACTGGCAAATACGTTCAATCCTCCGTCATCGCAGTAGTCTTTCTTCCTTTTCCTTAACTCTCTCTTTAGCCCCCAAGCCCGCCACTTGTCATTGTTTCTTCACTGACTGTCCAAACATTGAAGTATATTATGGTTTAGATGTATGTATGTTGTTTTTCTTAATTAGAACTGTCAAGAAAAAAAGATTGGTACAGGCTATTCGAGCAAGGTAGGAAAAATACACACTACGCAATTTTTACCACCAACTTGAGTCCAGTCAGTTTCAGAACAAGTTTTATGTCGCCAATGAAAATGTCATTGTGCCCATGCAACTAAACATCTTACCAACATTAACCCTAACCCTAAAACTTCCAAAATATTCAAAAAGTGCAAACAAAATTCAATTTAATCACATGGTGCAAATAGTCATCCCGCCAGAATAAACGATTCTCATTGTGAAACAAGCGAAATGCTCACACAAATGGGATCTGTTACCTTGCGGTTTGGCCAATTAGAAAAGCTGATAAATATATTTCTGTCTTAATCACTATTTGCAATAGTTAAGTAAGACGAGAGAGGGAGAGAGAGATAAATGTGGATCGTAATAGCTGCTCATGGCTGTAGTTAAGGCAACACGTAAATGCTTTGACATCTGGGTCGGTATTTACGGTAATTAACTGTCGGGTTTACTTTGCTACGTCTACGTTACTGTTCTGTCTAAGAGTAGACGTTGTTTTTTATCACATCATGGAATGGTTAATAAATACGACTGCTTCGTTGTCTTCAGCTGAATTTCAGTTGCTATTAGTATGTATGATTATATTTTTTAAACTGTTTCTCTTGTTTTGTTTACGAGGTCTCACGCGTACCATATTTATTATAAAGAAAGTGTAATCATAAAAGGCTTTTTATGTGCCAAGCCTTAAATTCTACAAAGTACGATATTATGCATAGAAAGACGTAAAGGTGTATGTGTGCATATTTTAAAAGGTCTTAAAATTCGCTAAATTATTTAATACTTCCGTTGATTTCGAGAAACAACTGAGTTGAACAGAAGGAAGTGTTCCGACATTTTGGGCCAGTCAAAAAAAGACGCATTAAAAAGTATGACAGGAAATTTCGTCCTGCACCTCAATTTACACATTGGTGATCTAAAACTCAACTTTAAATATCACATCTGTGTATCGCCCGAGTCAGCGGGCCAACTAGTTATTATTATTTTGAATGCTGCAATGTTTCTTGTTTGTTTTTTTCTTCATCTTATTTATCTAATACAATCATTTATTCGTTTTGTTCTTAGTGCTCTGTTTTTGGTTGTAGTTTTGTGTGCTGTCGTTTTTTATGCTGTTATTGTTATAGAACAGTGTCTTGCACGGACAAACACTTGTGTTTATTTTTTACACGCCTATGAAATGGCTTTGAAACTGCAATGAATGAAGAAACGGTCAACTCCCATCATGTCACATTTAGAAAGACTCTAGCTTTCAGCCTCTAGGACTTTTCTCCGGGCACATAATCAAACAGTAAGGCTGGCGGTGGACAAGTCAAGTCTGTTTTTCGATTCTTTTGACTCAGTGCACCAGGCCTTTTCTTCCGCTGACGCAAGACAGTTTTGTCATGCCTGAACAGATGAGACAGAATTATTTCTAATGCAAGAGGTCCCGTTTAACTCTATGGTCCACATCTCAAACACAAAACCGAGACAAGACAGCTTTGACTCAATGAGCCACCGGCCTCAAATGCCATGAATTTACTCCAATATCAAAATAAATCTCTCTGTTTAACTGTCCACCAACCTAACTCCTCAGAAACGTCTGTAAACAAGGGAGGGGGTGGGGGGTGCGGTTATGCTGTAAAAGGGTTAAATTTCCCATAGACGTCAAGCCTGTCTTTTTATGCAGTCTCAGGTTCCAGGTCTGACCCCTCCTCTCTGTGTGCCCGGCGCATGGGGGTGTCCCAGCCCATTCATAATATGTAACCCCAACACCGTATTTATGTCACTGGATACCACATCCATTGCTATTCTTTGCCTTCTGTGTTGACTTTTCTCCCCAACGGTCTCAGATCCTTTTATTATCCTTCTTCAATCTTTCAGTCCTGGTGATATATCGTTCTTAGACGACCCGGTTCATGGCGCTGCACTGCACGGCCGTGTATCATTCCTGGACCTTTAATTTAATATGCCTTGCAAAGAACTTTATTGCAATGCGATTACTTCTGTTATGCCATTCATGGACGCTGTTTAGTGCTTGGTAGTCGAATTCTCTCAGTATGCCGAGGACTGACGTGAATGCTTATGATTAAATTTGTAGAAACAGGGAAAATTGTGCCAACCTGATGCATTATAATATCGTGAAACTGCATGTCTTCTCAATCTAGGTTTTATTAATGTTTGAATTTTCTTCTTTAATCTCTATAGGATTTTGTGACAAGTTTTGAGCTGACCCTTGGTGCCAAGAGCTACTGAATCTGAGGTGGGTCATTATGCACAATATTAACAATAATAACAGTAATAATAATAATAATTTAAAAAAAATTTTTTTTTAATGGGAACCTGAGATGGTTCAGGCTTATTACTTTCAATTTCTTTTCTTTTTTTTCAAATAGCAGGACGATTTGATCTGATATAAATGTGTTTGAGCTTGAGTTTCTAGAAAGTACGTCCACATGATGGCGGTCACACTGTGCCAGGAAAAGGCAAAACGATCGACAGAATAAAACAGAATGATAGGACGGAAAGAGAGCCTGCCAGAAAGGCCCGCCAACCACCCGCCTGATATTGGTGAAAAATTCTGATCCTGTGCTCTAGTGATTGGTTGCAAAGGCGTGTGGCTACTATCATTGCTGAATGGTAGATGCTGACATCTCACAAAGTGAAATCTGAAAGATTAAAAATAGAGTAGGATGAACATTAAGTCAGGGCTCTACGTGAATGACTAGGAATTGACTCTAGATTTATGGTCACGAGCCAGTGTCATGTGCGACGTATTGCATGAGACACAAATGTTGAGACTGTCCAACAGTAATGACACGTTAGGACAGTTTCTCAACTTCTTTTGCCCCACACCCCATTTCAACTTTCCAATAAACAGAAGGAGGACCTCACCATGATCGGACAAAGTTAGTACTATTATCCTTACGACCCACCAAACTATTGCCACGCCTCACCTTGAGAAACACTGCCTTAGAGGGTGATAGAAGTGTCAAATGTTTAGATGCATAAACAGACAGACGGACAGACAGACAGACAGATAGATGGGCAGACAGACCTACCGACGGACGGACGGATGGGTGGACGAACGAAATGACGGATGGACGGACAGACGGGCGGGTAGAAAGATAGATAGATAGATAGATAGATAGATAGATAGATAGATAGATAGATAGATAGATAGATAGATAGATAGATAGATAGATAGATAGATAGATAGATAGATAGATAGATAGATAGATAGATAGATAGATAGATAGATAGATAGATAGATAGATAGATAGATAGATAGATAGATAGATAGATAGATAGATAGATAGATAGATAGATAGATAGATAGATAGATAGATAGATAGATAGATATGGGAAAAAACACCCCACAAGGTATTGAACATGAGTAAGAACGAAGGGAAGAATGGAGTATACGTGTGTTGTGTAGGTTTTGTGTGTGTTTGGGGGGGTGGGGGAGGGGGGGAGGGCGTGACAGCCTTGAATTGGACAGAGAAAGAGACAGATATACAGAGAGAATCCAGAAAAATAGGGACATTTACACAAAAACCTGCATGCAACTCTAAATCCCTCTACATTGTTTACTGACACGTGCCCTCTACAAACCTCATCAGGGCAGTCAAAAGGCCAGCTTCCCGTCCCTCACGTGACCGCACCGCTGGGGCTAAGGGTATGCGCGTGCCAGACACGTGAGAGACAATTAGCGACTCATTGGCACCCCATAACAAAGCTTAGGTGACAGAGCTTGGGAATCCCCCACATTTCAAAGCTTCGGGGACAATATCAGTTTTTATTAGGTTTACAAACATACACCCCCCCAGCATATCGCCAGCGATCTACCGCTGCGCTAGTTATTAAAATCTTATTAACAAACCGCTTCGGCGGTGTTAAAGGAAGCGCTCTAAATCAAATACCTCGGTAAAGCCTTGTCCTTTGGCGAGAAGAATAGAGAAATAAAAATCAGTATGAACAAGGCACATAGGGACAATTGTTATATGAGGGACGGGTCCAGGCGCCCGAGGGGTATGGGAAAACCGCTTTTATGTCATATTATAGAATTCAACTGAAAAAAAAACAACAACAGCGAAAAAACGGAAAAATCTGTTTCTTTATAGTTTAGTTCCAACCTTGAGTTTTGCAACATGTTACGTTTTGGTTCTTTTATTTTTTGCCATTTTGACTTGTTGTCATTTATAGTAGGAACTAAATAAATTAATTGATTAATACTGACCCCGAGATCTACATTCAGTTTTTCGACGTAACACTGAATGGATGAATTCCTAACGCACTGAAAATTGAATAATTAAATAATAGTGAGATACTTCTTTTTTTCCTTTTTCCATGCTCTATCATTGCTGAAAAATGGATTTAATATCACTATCATTGTCATATTTTGGAAATTCGTTTTTTCTTTTCCTTCCTACAAACATTTTGGACACTATGCCGGTTAATGCAGAATTTAACGGGTGGAACTGGCCTGTATAACCAATATAATGCTCCATCAGGATCGGACAGAAATGGATATCAAGAGAACTAAATCATTATAGTCGCAACACCAGAGATAAAGACCCTTTGATGGCGTTACTTTTAATTAAGTATATCCAAGGTATTTTACTTTTAGATAAATTTACATTAACACGTCTTTTCACGTGGTTTTGTATTTTTTTTTAAAAATGCTTTCATTTCCATATTTTTTGCAGAATTTTAACAAATTCAACACCAGTTTTGATTTGACCTCTTGAGAGATTTTTGTATACTGACTAATATTCAAGGCACTGTTTGGGACCAGAGCTCCATGTCTTACCACATAATGGTATTTCCTTTCCCAGCATTGTATCTATCCCTAATGTTAGTATATCCAGTTCAGTTGCTACCAGCAGGCTATCATTAATTCTATTAATACTCCATTATAGCTACTGATGCCTACTCTCTTACGTCTCATGGCATTATCATGCCCTATAAGATAAGATAAGAATAACTTTTTCATCCCATGGGGGAAAATTCATTTTCACAGGACGATCAAGAGCACATACATACGCACATCTTACGCGTCATTACAAAAACATATCAGAACTTAATAACAGGATTATTACATGAAGTAAGATGGCATGGAATCTTAATAAAACATGGCACACATCTAGTTTTAATGTCTGTGTGAAGTGAGTAACTGCTGCAATTTAATAGTAATAGTAATATAAATGATAATGGCATGAAAGAATAAAATTCTAAGAGTGACTACTGGCGATCTTCAGAGGAAAAGAACAACTATAAAACAAACGTTTGGCCCCTTGACTTCTTCAGGCTTTATGGAACCTAACCACAGCCAGCCCACGAGAGTAAAACTTGGCGTTGTCCTTCCCTGACCATTTGGGCAGTAGGTCTAGTCCACCCTCCAGATCTTACTCACTCCTCTGTCACTGAATTATATTACATTTACCATTGGTGGCTTGCCAAGTTAAGTTTTTGTTTATAGTATAGTAGTAACCCCCCCCCCCCCGCCTTTAAAAAAATTAATTAATAATTATATTGATACCTCCCCACCCCCCCCCCCCCACTAAAAAAACCCACAACAAAACAAAAGAAAACAGAACGAAAAAACAAACCAACAACATCAAAACTGAATATCTCAAAGAACTTTGATGCTCCATCAGAACTTCATTAAATGGCATGAAACAGAATCTCCTCTTCTTTAACCCATCCCGCTCGTTTCATTTAGCTGAAACAATCCGGGACGTCTTGCCATAAAAAAAAAAAACCCGTCACTTTGTAGTGCATTGGTCGTGTCGCGTGCATGTGGGGCGTGGTCATATTGAGGTCACACTCACGTGACCAAAGCTCGTCTCATAGCAGCGTCGGTCAGTGTCTAAAGATGTCCGCAGAAGCTATCAGATGACGCCTGGGCGGACCGAAAAAGGGGATAACTTTTTGTTTTCGTCGGTGAAGTCGAAGACGTTGACGCCCGCGACTCGCGGCTGTTTTAATTAAGTGGCTTTTTTATCAAGTGGGATTTGAAGTGTCATTAAGCCTCCTTGATTGTTTCCATCCTCTCGGAGTTAATTAAATAACATTCTTGTCAGTGCATACACGTGCACGGGAGGAAACTCCCCTTCATGGTTTTGGAAAAAAAAAATGATGTCCCTTGATACTGGATGATTAGCATAATAATATTAAGAACTGTCTCCAGTTTGATAGGAGGATTATTATAATGGCGTGCAGATCGCTTTTCTACGAGATGTTTTGACTGTTGTATTATACATGT
This sequence comes from Onchidella celtica, assembly GCA_963931925.1. Classification (NCBI taxonomy): domain Eukaryota; kingdom Metazoa; phylum Mollusca; class Gastropoda; order Systellommatophora; family Onchidiidae; genus Onchidella; species Onchidella celtica. The sequence continues at coordinate 41,868,565 of OZ007582.1, forward strand.
ACATGTAAATCGTTTGAAATAAAATGCAGAACATATCAGATATGAATCATTTTAAACGTCCTCCACTTAACACTTTTCAAAACCTTTTGTCCAGTGTTTCTGGACCTTAGTCCAGTGTTTCTCCACCTTTAGTCCAGTATTTTTCGGCCTTTAGTCCAGTGTTTCTGGACCTTTATTCTAGTGTCTCTCGACCTTTAGAGCAGCGTTTCTCGGCCTTTTTTGTCCAATTCCCTGCGACAATTTTCTTTAAAAAAAAAACAAACGCCCCATCATGATAGAACAAAGTTGGTATATATACAAAAAAGATTTTAAAGATATTCATGTATTCAGTATCTATGCATTCAACAGAAGTTTTCATTGAAACTTTATTTGACAAACAAACAACAGTTTATCTGTACAGATAAGTTAAAGTACACAGTGAAGTTAAGATTTCTGTGAAAAATCCCCCCCCCCCACCTCCCCAATTCTGAAGCCCCGCGCCACATCAAAATAATTATTGTCTCGCGCGCCCCACGGTAGTTTTTCAGTCGGAGAGGTGTAAATAAACAATTTGCTTTCTTCTCTTGTTTCATTTTGTTTGGTTGTTTATTTCTTTGAAAAAAAATAGAAAAAGGTGGACAGGTTTCCTTTTTAGCACAGTGAGGCTCCCTCAGAGGAAAGGCTCGACCTACGCTCGATTGCTGAGTGATGAGTGCCATAACCGTCTAGGTACAGCGAGTAGACAGAGGACTTCATTTTGTTAGATGGATTTTCTTTGTTCATCTTTGCAATTTGTCTACGGTCCCCTAATAACGGCTATTTACAAAAAAACATAATTCTTGATAATGTCAAATATTTCATCTGGCTCAGACAGGATCTAGTTCGGGTGTCAAAAGTTGCAGGTCTTTTTGTTTGCATTGTGGGTGAACTAATTATATGTGATCATAAAATGGTAATAAACGTGCCTTTTTATGTGTGAGCATTCTCATCTTCATGAGAGATAATAGAGGGGGAGAAAGAGAGAGAGAGACAGAAGGGAAACAGAGAGAGAGAGAGAAAAGACAGAGAGAGAGAAAAAAGAGACACACACACACGGACAGTGGCAGAGACAGAAAGAGACAGACACAGAGAGACAGAGAAAGAGAAACAGAGAGAGAGAGAGAGAGAGAGAGAGAGAAAGGCAGACAGAAAGATAGATAGAGACAGACAGACAGACAGATTAGAAAGATCAACATCTCCTTGTCCCTTGACCTTTTTTTTTTTTTTTTGCGCTTGGATACTAATCACTCATCATCTCCACCCCACCCCTCTACGCTCACCACCCCCACTCCCCCGGGAGCCTTAGCTCGAGACCATTCAACAAGGTGCCCCACCATCTGAGATTCTAACAACGTTGACGCCTGTCTCAGCACTGACTGCCAAATAATATCATTGTGAACATCTCCTCTCCGTGCTCTGGCCTGTGTTCCAACTCTCTGTCTCTGTCTCTCTCTCTCACGTAAAGCTTGATTTTTAAGATAATTTTAAGGCGGGTCTCAAACTATCCAATTTCGTGTCAAATTTCACCAAGTATCGCACAATCCTGGGCAAACTTTTAGAGTTTACACACCCAAGTTTCACCCTTGAACTTTATGCTTTATATTATTATTTTGCTACATTGAGGGGAAATTCGAAACGAATGTTCATAGTGTAACACCATTTCTTTCTTGCTTTGCTGTCTTCCTTTCTTTCTTCCTTTTTTTTATGTTTTAATCACTAGACGAGGTACCCGGTACTGACCGGAATCAACTTGTTTCCACCCTTTTGTTGTTGTTTTTTTTGTTTCTGGTTATCTACAGTCTTTTTCCCAATCTCGTATTCGCTCTCCAGGGGCACTGCGCACTCGTTTCTAGACAGGGAAATTACACCAAACTGAACGTTTGTCAATCTCCTGTGTGCAGGGCTCATCGGAGGGAGGGGGGAAAAAAACAACACTTGTCTTTTATCATCATGATATTTTGTTTATAAAATTGCCTGAAATTTGAATACACACAGTACAAAGGCCACTGGGTCAGATTAGTTGACAGTGCAGAAAATTAATTTCATAAATATTTGACACTCATATTCAGGTCGTGAACCTGAGCAAAGTCAGAGGGCGAAATTCCACCACATCAAGCCACTAAATTTTTTTATTTTTTTTTGGCACTCAGATTATTATTGTCCATAGGATGTCCTTATCTGCCATAATCATGATCCTCTGTCCCTGCTGGATTCAGGAGTGTGAGAACTGCTTGTCCAGGCCCTATTGTGTTCTTCTCCTGTTTACATAAGATGAGATGAGATAAGGTATGATAAGATAAGATAAGATAAGATAAGGTATGATAAGTTAAGAGAAGATAAGGTATGATAAGGTAAGATAAGATAAGGTATGATAAGATAAGATAATATAAGATAAGATAAGGTATGGTAAGCTAAGATAAAATGAGGTTTGATAGATAAGATAAGGTATGATAAAATAAGATAAGATAAGATAAGATAAGATAAGATAAGGTATGATAAGATAAAATAAGGTAAGATGAGGTAAGATAAGATAAGATAAGAATCAATTTATTATCCCATGAGAGAAATACTCTTTCACAAAACGTTTAAGGGCACATCACACGGTACATACATCTTACGCATCATTACATAAACATATAATTATCAAAACTCAACAAACTCGATAACAGGTACATATTAAGTGACATGGTAATGGACCTTAGTGAAATATGGCACTCCTTCAGCCAAAGTGTCTTGTTGAGGCGAATTTCGGAGGGCATAAACAATCTCCTGCCTTTTTAAAAAATTATTTCTTTAATCTATTTTTAAAATTATTACTCAACCTTGTCTGTTCCCATTCAACCGTCAACATTTTCTGACTCTGTTTGAGCCAGGAGTGTGAGAACCCCTGCTCTAGATCTTACTGCAGTGTGATGGAGATCTGAGAACCGGAGATAAATTAACAGCGTCGGTGAACATCGGCAGCTCAAGGGTGAATGAAAATAACCACAAAATGATAATTCATTTCCATTCTTGTTTGACCTAGTACGATTTGGGAAAAACCCAGCCAGGTGCTTTGAACAATTCTCAGTTATTCCTACTGCCAAGTTCTGTCATTGCCAAATTTCTGGCTGTTGTAATTATGAGGTTGAGGTTTAATATAATATCACCCGTGCTTTATAGTAAAAATAAATATTAATATTCTTCATCTCATCTAAATAACAGAAAATTCAAGTCAGTTGATGAGAATACTAATCTATTTGAAGCATATGGCCAGTATTTGAAATTTTTTTTTCTTTGTTTTTTGTACGTTCGTATGTTAGTTTGTTTGTTGCGCCTCTGTTCGTATTCCAGAGTACAGAACTTCGCTATTTTGTAAATTACAGTCTTTTTAACATTACAGCAGCCATTTTTTTTCTTTTCTTTTTTAAAGAAATTGTATACGTTGTTCAGCAAATGCTTATAATGTAAAATACTAGAGCCCCCTCGGCCCTAAACGAATGCTCCTCGGATAACATGGCAGAAATACAAACTGAGGAAGATATATCTGAAGATGCACCAGTTTCGCACTCAACGCACTTCATTCTTATCCCAAATTATTCATTTTTCTTGACTTGTTTGCTCCTCCTGCTGATCCTGTCTTTTCGGCCTTCTAAATTTTCTTACCGAGCCCTCAGCCTAACGCTCGGGTTTTGATAGACGCACAATGGCGAGGGCCCTATCTCTTCCCTGCATCTGACGTGTTGCAATGTACGAGAAAAATGATGGATAACAGTAAAGAGACACCCGGGCAAAGCTGCCTTGAATACTAAGCTGTCTTGGGGCTTTCAACTGTATCAAATATGGCCATCTCTCGTATCGCTTCTCTGTCGCTTCTTGGCGGAGACGGACGGGCTATAGCCTGACTTCTGTGCACTCCCTCCTCCCTCCAGTAACGGAAGAACGGCAATGTCTCAGCTTGAGGTCCCCGGGGTGCTGTCTCTGAGCTGTTTGAGCCCTGTCTACTGTACTCACTGAGTCAACGCTTCCGATTTCTTTTCTTTCATTTCATTTTTTAAAAAAATTTCTGAGTTGGAATTTCCATGCTTTATAAATAGATACTAATATGTTATATACAGTTGTATCTATATAATAAAGCTACAACAAAACCCCTAATAGTCCTATGGACTCGGAAACTACACAACGCACCGACCTGAAATTTGGCACAAAGAATTATGGGATAGCGAACATTGTTCCTATCGCTATACACAAACAAAACCGTTTGTTATTTCTGAGTTAATCGGTAAATGCGGTTATAATTAAAGAGTAAATTCACGAGAGCGTTTAATCCGAAATTTACGATCAAGAAGATAGTGATGTATGTTTCTAATAATAGCCCACTTCCGCCTACACATGACGTTATCACTTCCTGCGATGTGTTCGGCTCAAACTAACTAACCCGTGTGCAAATCATATTGCCATTTGACGGATGCTGACGGGATGCGCAGGATGTCAACGCGCAAAGGGAGAGCAGTAAAACTTATCTGAAGACAAACAAACAAACAAAAATAAAATAAAGCTAAAGGAACAGGCAAAATGAAGCAGGTCCATAATAATCACCCAGAACTGAAACTAATAAATCGATTTATCCCGGGCAGGGCCGGGTAACTCAGCTAGTTATAATATGTAAGTGTTTTGTGGGTTGTTTTTTTTTTTGTTTTTTTTTTTACATGAAATGTAATTAGTGTATGCAAAATCTGAAGCCGTAACAAACGGTTTAAATTAAATGGAGCCGTTTTTTGCCGCTCATGTAAAAATAGATTGAATAGGCACCTGAATAGGCTTTGCTCTTTTTGGGACAGACGCCATCGCTATAGAACAAGCTAAAATGCTCAACGCATCATCTTTGAACATGGATAATAACTACATTGATTTAACGTTATCTGAAAGCGCTTTGGGGGGGGGGGGAATACGTCGCAACACCAACAACGAAAGCATAAAATAATAAAAACTGATTTCTTGTAGAACTGTTTGAATTTGTTCATAACGGCAAAATGGAAGTAAGAACATGTTTCCATGTGACACAGTGTAGTGTTCGGGCTAAGTGAGCTCTCTAATTGGAAATACTAATTCGTCAGGGTTTATTCTGAACCTGGAAAAAAAACAAAACAAACAAACAATTATTTCTTTAAACTTTTTTTTTTTTTTTTGGCCACGTTGGTGTGTAAGTTGATGGTAAGATTTGAGGTTAAGGGCAAGAAATTTAGTCTGAGTTACATTTTATCCATTTCTAATTTAGATGGACTAATTGACATGTCAGTAAGGTAAGAACTTGAGGAAGAAGCAGAAGAAGTTTGAAACGTTCAGAAACTCCCAAACTTCTTCTGATCCCTTGCAGGGGTCTCTGTCAAATCTGTGAGTCAAATCTGACGAAATCGGGCTTGAGGTGAATGAAAGACCAAATGCCTGAGCAAACCCCTCCAAAAGTGGGGGGGGGGGGGGTTCTCAGGCATTTGGTCTTTCATTCACCTCAAGCCCGATTTCGTCAGATCCACACAGATTTGACAGAAATCCCTGCAAGGGATCAGAAGAAGTTTGGGAGTTTCTGGACGTTTCTTCTTCTGCTTCTTCTTCGAGGGGGGGGGGGGAGGGGGGGTGGATATTGAGATTTGTTTATAATATGGCAGATTAGCCATTTTTCTGCATTTAAAATATTTTGCTTGAAACCGTCATAGAAATGTTTTATTTTAATTTTTTCAAGAGATATGAACATTTCACCTTAAGCCCGATTTCGCCAGGTCAGCTCACAATAATTGTGTAGAGAAATCTGTTTCAAATTTATGGTAGATTTGATGGTGTGTCAGATAAGCGACATTGTAAACCAGATCAACTGTGTAGCCTGTGTGTATGTGTATCTGTGTGCACTCCCTTTTTTATGTGTATGTGTGTCTACTCCCAAAGCATACGTATGAGTGTGTGCGCGCGCTTGAGTATGCGGGGATAAACCCACAGTGTACCACAGTTGTTACAGGGGCACTGAACCAGAGTCCGTTCAACCCTTGGAGTCTCGAGATCTGGCCATTGTTGTGCTCACTTGTAGCTAGCTGATTGATGGTTTGATTTATTATTCTTTATGTCACAGGTTCTCAGAGTACTAGGCCACATGCCTCCCCCTTGCTATTTTCAGGTTTCCTCAACTTTGGTTTTTGTTACAACTAGCTGAGGTCCCCGGACCTGCCCGGGATAAATCGGTTTGAATATTGGTTTCAGTTCTGGGTGGTTATTATGGACCTGCTTCATCTGGCCTGTTCCTATTTGTTTATTTTATTTTTGTTTTGTTTGTTTTTAAATAAGTCTTACTGCTCTGCCTTTGTGAGTTGACACCCTGCGCATCCCGTACAACTGCATGATTTGCGCACGGGTTGGTGTGTTTGATAGTGAACACATCGCAGGTAATGATAACGAAACCTTAAAATGGCGAACCATGACTCGAAATAGGTCTGAATGATGGCGAAACAATAAATTTCCAATAAAAAAAACTACAGCGATTTGAGACTTGTATGCCTACCGATAGTACGTTTTTTAGGGGGCATGCTGCATCAGTGCATGCTAGATCTAGCTCTCACAGACACTACTGTGATTATGAATCGAATTCCGGGGCCGGAAGTGGAAAAGCGATTAACAAAGAAAGAGGTCATAGGTTAACGAACGTACAATTCGGATCAAACGCTCTCGCAAATTTACTGTTCCATTCTTATCGCATTATTGGGATAACTCACGAATCCCATAAGCTTTTTTATGCTTATGTACATAGGAACACTGGTCAGTATCGTACAATTGTGTGTGCCAAATTTCAGTTCAATACGTCCAGTAGTTTTTGAGTCCATAGGGAACAAAGGGGTTTTCTTACATTTTTTTTTGTATAGATTATATCAGTTGTCAATTTTTGTTAATAAGGGAGTGAATGTTTAAGAGGTGAATGATTCTACCCTTATTTTGATTTGTATGATTGTCTCCTGTTAAAGTGAAAATAATGAAGCAAGTCAGTATTTCAGTTTGATAGCAGGATTTTGGAAATGTTGCCTATTTACGGTAAACTCAAGCAGTTAATAAATCTTATAACGGTTTGTTAAAATAATAATAAAAAATATAAAAAAATAATAAAAAAAAAATCAGACTGAAACAGAGATAACACTTTGTAATTGTGAGAATATTACATTAAGATTAGGGCATAAACAGGTAAAGACAAAAGAGGTTTACTTTCTATGGTTTAAAACTAAAATTGCATTCTTTTGTTTGTTCGGTTTGGGTTTTACAGGCCTTTTCAGCATAGTACATCACTGACAGGGCTGGGGACCATGTGAAGCCTTATTTGGATTGGACCCAGTGAGAGAGAGAGAGAGAGAGAGAGAGAGAGAGAGAGAGAGAGAGAGAGAGAGAGAGAGAGAGAGAGAGAGAGAGAGAGAGAGAGAGAGAGAGAGAGAGAGGGCGAGAAAGAGAGAGAGAGAGGGGGGGGCGAGAAAGAGAGAGAGAGAGAGAGAGCGAGAAAAAGAGAGAGAGAGAGAGAGAGAAAGAGAGAGAGAGAGAGAAAGGGCGAAGGACAGACAGAAGGACATACAGACAGACAAACAGACATAGATTTTTGTTTTTATGCTGTTGACAAGGTTTTGCTTTGGTTCATTTTCCCAATATAGAAAGGGATGAGTAGCGCACAAAATGTGCACACGACCAGTCATTTTACTGGTGTATGTAAAACTGTCAAATATATAAATCAAATCAGGTTCGGCATGAGATATCAGAAGTCAAGCATCTGTCAAAGTGCAGATGCACCGCCTAGCGTAATGAACGTACTGCCAGAGTGTATATTGCAGATTCAGCACTCATGAAAAAAAGGCATTCATGAGTACCAAGCGAAAACGGCTATGCTGAATGCACAGACGCCTATAAGTATTTGATACAATAAGAAAAAACAACAGCTGTCTATATCATGGCCATTAACGTCACAGGAGATTTGAACTTTGGGAGAAACAGCAGCACAGCCAACAAACATCAGTAAATGTGTGTTCCACTCCGGCACTAATTGCTAGACCCACCACTGCGAGTGAACAGCCCTGCAATTACTGAACCATAATTACTCACCCCTCTTGCTGTGAGAGCTGTATAAATTTCACATCACTTGTACCCGGCAAATTCAGACATGTCGAGAGTCAAAATCTGCTAGAGTTGGTATTGACAGCAGAGAACGGCGCAATGATTGTTTTTACAGGATGGTTCAAAAACAACTGTTCACTTTCAGAAACGTAAAAACTTGAACTACACTAAGGTTATAAAGATTCTTGTTATCTGTACGTACATACCCTGAGTATTTTGCGGTACGGGTACGTATTTTAAAGCCTTTAGTGACTCCTGAGCAAGAGAGCTCCCCCGAATTAATCCTAACAGTAGCCGTAATTAATTATTCTTGCAGATTTTCTTTGTGCTTTCGTCTTGCTTTTTAGTAACAGTGTAAGAGGCAGGTTTAGGGATTAGATCAGATTTAGGGTTGGGGATAAGGGCGGAGTTAGGGATAGGGACGGTATGCGTGCGTGCCCCTAGTCCAAAACGCTTGTGATACGGACGTAGAAGTAACAATAACTAGTTATAAAACATAATGTGGGCATGTACAGCTGTACCTGAAAATAATTATATTTACAATTTATTCAAATACAGACATGGCGAAAGGACAACATTTTCACCTGTACGATAAATACTTTGCCAGGGTCGGATTACGATTTTAAGGCCTCTGGACTACAGATTCTGTAATGCACCCAGTGATCATTAATAAAAGCACGAATTTCGGGTTCTTGAAATCAGTTTATTCCATTTCTACAGCATAGTGTCATAATTATTTTCATAAAAGTAATACAATTTGTTTGAAGTAGAACGACCTGCAAAGAAAATTGAAATAAGGGGTTGCTATGTGTAACTTCACGTAACGTCCAGAGGCCCTTGGATTGCGGAGGCCCCTGGGCCGTAGCCCATAATGTCCATGTCTTAATCCGACACTGTTTGCCACACGGTGTTTTCACTTTGCGTGTGTGTGCGCGCGCGCTTTTTTTAATGACTTGTTATTACTACGTAATAATAATAATAATAAAGATGGGTTTATAGTCCGTATCACCGCAGGGGCAGTCTCACAGACTTCACATCAATACAATCACATCTCTAACTAATAATCAACCAAATAAGGTGACATCCAATCACACCCTTAATAATATCAATAATAACAGCACATGCACGTACATTACACGTGTATATGACACACTCACAGATATAAATACGCCAACATTACTATGTGATTCATCATGAATGAATTTGCTTGACTTTGTGCGCTAGGGGTGCGTACGTAAACATACTATCCCTAACCCTCGTCCTTATCCTCAACCCTAAATCTTATCGAATCCCTAACCTTGGCCCACACCCTATGAACAAAACAAACAGGAGGAAAAGAAAAAGAAAATCTGAAAGAATAATTAATCATAATTAATTAAGGCTGTGTTGTCAAAGAGCATTTTGGGAGGAGCTTTCTAGCTCTGGGGTCACGAAAGGCTTTAAAATACGTTCCCCTAGTACAGAAAAACTTGGTGGACGTACGTAATTGTAACAGCATCCTTTTTTTAATGCATGATTGTACAATTTTATGTTTATGAGGAAAACTATTTCATTTGAAACTCTCTGCACGTGACCAGTCAATTCTCGATTAAGGCAAATTAAAAATAATAAAAAAAACATCTTTTGCGAAATTTGGCCCTGGTTGATCAAGGCAAACTTGAGAAAGTACAGAAATTGTACAGCCGTGTTCTATTTTTGATTGGACTGTATAGTATAGATCTACGCCAAACTATGTTCATGGCATGTTGCGATCAAGTTAATGAGTTCTAAGCACTGTCCATGTGCATTATGTTAGAGCTGTATCTGGTTAGTGAATAATAATGTTTTTAAAAGTGTTCCATCCCTTTTTTAAAAATCAGATTGTAATTCCAGATCCTGTAGTCCAATGATGATGTCAACTGATGTCACAAAATGCCTTTTAACAATGCATGTCTGTATGTGTATGGTCGGGGGGGGGGGCAGGGACGGGGGCGTTGTTTGTTTATTTGGTTCTTGTTGATTTGGCCGTAAATTTAGCATATACACGTGTAATGTACGTGCATGTGCTGTTATTATTGATATTATTAAGGGTGTGATTGGATGTCACCTAATTGATAAGTATCAATATAAGATAAAATGTTATTTTATATAGAAATTTACAACTGATACTTGAACTGATTCAATCTGAATCTGGCTAAAGCTGAGTTTTCATGTGTACGGAAACGGAAACAGAAATGTCAAAAACCTTTCAAGTGGTGAAATAAAAAGAATATTTTCATTTGTACGGGAACACCGTGTCCGCACACACGGAAACACTCGTTCCTTTTACAACTTGATGGATTTTTGCCGTTTCTGTAGCCGTTTCCGTCTCCGTACACATGAAAAGCCAGCTTCAGAGTTTTTCCTGACGTCATAGACGGGTTGTTGTCTGTACATGCAAGCTGTTGTCGTCCATTATCAAAGTACTGGGTCTTCCGTGGTGAAGAAATTTTAATAAAGGTGCAAAATGTAACTAGACCGCCAATGAATATAATGTTGGAATAATAAATGCAGATTTACGTGTGTGATGAGAAAGCCAGCGTGTATCAGTATAGATCTCGTGTATAGACAACACTAGAATGTTGGTATATTGTGGGTCAGAATGCAGCAGTAGATATCTGGTATATGTTGAATTAGACGTTATTTACACGATTAGAGAGCTATTATATATCAATGAAGATTTGATATATTCACTACATAGGGCTGGGATACTGACATAATTATACAATAATATTTCGAGGCGAGAGACTAATATGGCATAACTAGATAACAAAACGGATGTCCAATCTGGTGAATGATATACCGAACTGCTCAACTTCAGGCAAAATCAGGTCTGTCTTCGTCTCACCATGTCTATGTTGGCGATTCCCACAAGTACGGTGATCTATCATTGACTGTTATATTGTAAATAGAGGATAGACAGAGCTTAATCAATTTCCAGCCTCGCGTAATGATTGAAATGCAAACAAAATGATTACAATGACATTTACTATTCACCAGAACGTGATAGAAACCGCTGAATATTTTGGCGTAAACATTTGCTTAACGGGCAAGCCTTGGTTTGTGTTTAAAAGATAACACACAGTGGTTTGCCAGATAAGCTCGAGTGGCAGTCTATATCAGATTGCCAAAACACTTATTTCCTAGTTTGGCTGTCAATGCCCTGAGCTTATGCATGGCATTGGTTGGGTATAAAATCTGCCTGCCCACTCCCCTCCTGTTCCTCGTTCCCCGCTCTGATGTTTTTAAATGAGGCTGAATTGCCCGCATGCGCTGGCGGTCTGGACAAACGGTGCATTTTCAAATGTCAGATGGACCTTTAGAGTGTGAGTAACTTGCTCGTGTCATGGATAGCGGCCCTTTAATTGTGCTCATACAGGGAAGTGGTGAAGGTTACAAGGGTGCGAATGGTGAGAGCCGGGAAAGGCACACAGAATATGGGAGACGAGGTGGGGTGGGGGGTGAGAGAAAGAGACAGACCGACAGACTGACTGAAAGGCAGACAACAGACAGAAATAGTGTGTGAAGGGGAGTTGAGGCAAATTGTTCCCATGAAGAAAGGAGTGATCTAAACACCATAACATTTGCACTAAACTGAAATAACATTGTGAGCGTGTACAGGACATTCCAGTCGAGTCTTTCAGTAAAAATCCAGCTTCCTCTACACGAAATGGACTAATTCTTCTTCCTCTTTCGTTCACCAAATCTAAATCTGCAGATTTGTTCTTTTAAGAAAATCTGCGGTTTTCTCTGATTCTGGCAGAGCACCATAGAGTTTGACATTCTAACGGACTAATCATTTTCGTGTCTTTTCTCCTAGCCTACTTCTACAAACAGTTACATTCAACGTCTCCCACTCAAAATTCTCAAAGCAATTTACCTAGGATTAGCCCAGACACAGAGGCTTCGGTTTGCTTTCGCCTTCCGCTTGCTTTCGGCAATTTCGCGAAAGACCGAAAGCCTCTGTGGAAAAGGAAATAAGACGAAAGCGAAAGGACTATGAGCTCTGAAAGGATCCGTGAAGGTTTTTGACATCCTGTCGTCTATTCGGCAAGATGAGACTAACGTCATTCGAGAGATCCTGCCGAAAGCGAAACGAACGTGCCTGGGCGCCTTGGCCACTCGTTCATTCATCAGCACAATTAGTGTGAGCACAATGGTGAGAAGTGAGAACAATATCAGTACAGAATGAATTATGCGGAAAAATTACTTACTGAGAGAACATGCTGAGGGTGGACCGTATAACTGGCCACAGAACAATCTGGAGACCGAAGAATTGAAGAGACAAAACAAAGTTGTCAGTATGAAACACTATAAGTAACAGAAATTACTGCGGCTGAATACTGCAATGAACTTTGAATCTCCCCAGCCCCCGTCCAGTGCCAGGAGTTTTAAATTTTGAACTTGACCTTGAAGAAAGCACGACGTCACGCAGTCACGCTGTGCCATGAAGAAGCAGGACGGTGAACAGGATATAACAAAGTGATATGGCAGAAGTTTAGCCGTCTAGCTAGGCAGAAGTAGATCCTATAGCCCAGAAGCGCTTTGATTTGATATAACAGTGAAGAAAATATTCAAACGTCCATCTGTTAGGAATGTCCTGAATAGAGCATGAAAAGAGCTAAGGAATCATGCCAGAATGGTTAGTCCATTGACAAAAGCCACAAGACACCACAATGCAATGTAATAATGAGAATAAGAATAAAAGAGAATATTTATACAAAGCTTCAACCCGTCAAAGGGAAGCTTTAAGCGTATTGCAATCATTCTTCAACTCAGTGACAGTCAATTCACCAATACAAAAAAAAAAAAATGGTCCTGTCCACAGCATCCGCTCCGCTTCGCTATTTCACGGGAAATGACGTATGAAAAAAGTAAAACACTCTTTGCCTATGCAGCAGTGAGGAGCGGATGCTGTTGGACAAGAATACAAAGAGTGTTTTAATTTTTCCGCGAGTAATTTCCCCCAAAATAGCGGAGCGGATGCTGTGGACAAAACCACTTAACATAGGGCAACAAACAGAAACGGCTGTAGCTGCATTCCATCAATCAGAAAGGTGTGTTTTCGGACGTTTCTGGAACTTTGTACTCAATTTAGTTCAATAAAACATAATCTTTTATTACACACAACCAAACTGATTTGCTAAAGTTGTGTACGTTACTCGTCTCGGCTTACAATGTCTAAATTTCTATGGAAGTCCGTTAGGTCTAATTCAAATACCACAATGATCTGTTTGTTAACTGACATGATCTGATTCTGATGCCTGCTGCCATTGTCAGTACTTTTACAAAACCTCGCTTCACCGCCCCCCGCCCCCCTTTCCTACACACACACACACACACACGCCAGATCTTTTTTCTTTCATTGACATCCTCGTCTTCCCCTCATCCATCCCTGCGTTTCTCTGTTATTGGTTCCTATCCCCCTCCACCCACCCTCTTTTCCCAACTACCCCTCATTCCTTCATCTGTCCTGTCCAGATGCTGGGCAGCGGCTGTCATTGTTGTGTGATGTGGCACATGTCCCCCCCCCCCAACCCCCTCACCCCAGGCTGGCAGACCCCAAAATTCTCTTTCACATACAGACTAGCTCTGCATGTGTCACCTGGCTGAATAGGAAGTGACGAGATGAGGCAGTGCAGGCTGGGACGGAAGGGGGGTCGGGGGTGAAGAGGGAACGTCGGAATCCATCAACCCCCGAAATCCCTGTCCCCCCCCCCCTCTCCCCTTCTCACATCCCGTCTTCCGCCACCTCCCTTCTCCGGTTTTTATATCCAGCCCAGGTCTGGACCGAGGGGTCCTAATGGCTACCTGCCAAGGTCCATATCTCGCCCTCGATCAGACAAGATGAATTAGCTCCCCTAAAGTTAGCACAGAGACGAACGCCCATTTCCAATCTCTTGTCTCACCCTGCCCCCTACCCCACCCCACCCCACCCCACCCCCCACCCCCTTTTTTTTTCTTGTCCACGGACACACCCACCCACACACCCACACACACACACACACTGACGCACTCTTTTTACCAAGCTCTTGACCCCTTCTGTCCACGAAAGCACACACACACACACACACTCACATACACACCCACACACGGGGAGGACGAATGTTTTTCAATCCTACCCTGGGGGCGGGGGGAAAGGTGAGACTCTCGGCCGAGGCGAGAAGACAATACCCTGATAGTGCCACAGAAGATGGTTTCATTCTGTGTCTTTTTCCAAATCTCCACCTTGAAAATGCATTTTGTGCCCAAATCTTAATCAGAACTCTGCTTCAAACTGGTTAGCACTGGGTGAGGGAAATGACTCCGTTCACTCTCTCTGGGGAGTCTGAAAATAATGGTGTTTTACATTTCTATATCCTCTTCCGTCCGTTTCTCACTCGCCCTCCCCCCTCTCTCTCCACTCCCCATTTTTTCTCCTCTTTCCCTCATTTCAAAGAAGAATCTCCTCTTGCGTCTCACTCTTCTCCAAGAAGTTAAATTCAAAGGCGAGCAACGAACTGCTAGACACTTGTAAGAGTTCCACTTGAAAGAATCAAAATAATGATCAAGATGGACAAACAGAAGACACCAGAAAACAAGAATTAAATAGAAACTAATTAGATTTTTTTTTTATTTGTTGGAAAGGGAAGTTGAGTGACCTAAAGAACAAAAAGGTTCAGGAGGAGTCTGGTCTACCTACCAAAAAATTGTTAGGTTCCATTTGCACATTTCAAGGATATACGATGAGCCTGACACCTTATGTGTCCGTCCGTTGATGACTAAAAGAAGAAGAAGAAGATGAAGAAAAAAATGGAAAGATAAACATGAGAACAGCTGATTTTATCTGGGCTGTGTTCTGTTGTCAAAAGAGCCGCAGGAAGAATGAGTTCACGCCGTTTAAAAAACTAGACGAATCTACAGTTGCAGTGCGAAACGAAATTGTTTATGGGTCAATACTAGCATGAGAAAAAAAAAAAATCAAGAAAAGCTCAGCGGGAAGAAACAATGCAGTCTATTTTATTGTTTGTTTCGACCAATATTTTTATCATATTTCAATGGGCAGAGAGGAAAATTTCGGGCAAAGAGCCACGACATTTTGTACTACCATAATAAAAATTTCAAGAAAGATCAGTAAGAACTAATAATGCAAAGTCCATTCTTACGACTGATATTTTTATCCTATTGAATTCGAGCAAAGAGCAACGACATTCAGGCATCAGCGCACCTGTTCTACGAGAGACTTGTTCCTCAAATAAATATCAACATTTGTTGACAGACAAGGTGTGAAAATTGGGCAAAAATTATAAATTTGGCCAAGTGCCGTAGATTGCCCTACCAGTCCTGTGCATAATCTTCACAGCTCTGAGTTTGTCAACGCCTGGGCTTACAATGCTGGGCTGTCAGGCCCTTTCTGTTCACATTTCACGCCTTGGGTTCAAGTGAAGGGGATCACTTCTCTAATAAGGTCCTCGTGTGTCACGTGACCGCTCATTAGCATACCGAGCTGTCATAAGGTGTCAGGCCGAGTTTTTGAAATCCTGTGTCTTCACGGACATGCTGGGAAAAAAAGGAGGAAGATTTTGTTTTCTTTTTGTGTTTGTTTTCTGGTGTAAAGGACTGGAGAAAATGTTCACAAATATAGTACTTGTGACCAGTTTTCCAGGGAACTCCGAAAAAAGTTTGTGGCTATTTGGTACCCACAAGGTTATTGTGGCCAATAGGCTTGATCTCATCCTGCTCATCCCAACGTTTATTCCTATTCTCGATCCTGTTTGAAAATGTCTAAAAATAACAATAATAGTAATAATAATAATATAGTTTTATAAAAGAAGTAAGCCCCCCCCCCCCCCCATTGTACTCAGGAAAGGCTTTTTAACCGCTAAGCCTTAAATTCTACAAAATATCACACTATGCATAGAAAGATGTAAAAGTGTAGGTGGGCATTTTTTAAAAGGTCTTGAAGTTCGCTATATTTTTAACATTTTCGTTGATTTTGAGCCACAACTGAGTTTACAGAATAATTGTTCTGACATTTTGAGCCGGAAAAATAAAAGACGCATTTTCATTGAGTAGCGTAAAAAGTATGACTGGAAATTTCATTCTACGCCTCAATTTACACAGTGGTGATCGAAACTCAACTTTAAAAATCTCACAAGAAATAATAATAATAATAATAATAATAATAATAATAATAATAGTGATGATGACAATAATAATATTAATAATGATAATACACCGAGTTTATATTGCTGCCAGTCAAGTTAGTGACGAGGCAGTACGCGCTTTACAACATTGATTTTATTCTATATCTATAGTGAATCACCCACACCCATACACACACAAACACACACACTCACAAATACACACAGATAAATTTATGTAATAAATAAAAGTGGAAAACAAAACGATATTTTCAGAGTGTAAAAAGATGACCCTTCAACTGTTGTTGAAAAAAACAACAGAAAATTTTCAGTCTCTCTCATTGACAGAGGCAGAGAATTCCAAATCTGAGGTCTCTGAAACTAAACAGATTTTTCACCCATGGTCTTCAGTGACATTTTTGGAATTGCAAAGAAGACGAAGAAGAAGACGACTACAGACTGATAACATGGAAAACAGTTTTTGATAACTATTAAATCGCCGTCTTCGCCATCATTATCAATATCATCATCATCTGCGATATCATTGTCTCCACTCTAACTTATCAGTTGGTCCAAATGTTAGTCGTTTTTCTTTTTTTTCTTTCTTGGCCCTCGTTGTGCCTTTTTTTTAATGTCTTGTGGGTTTTTTTGAGTGTGTGTGTGTGTGAAATTCTGCAAAATGTTTTTGGCCTCTCTCAGCATGCTCACTCTAGATGCCATCAACATTTTATTACTATCTTTCTCCTCTATCTATTATCTTCATGTCTGGTCTTTTAGAATGTCGAATGCTCATTGCTGGGGACAGGCATTCAATGTTTCTCCTTTCGATCCTTTCAAAAACCATTCAATGCTTTTTCCCCAGCAGTACAAGCCGATTTATTGGTTGAGCACTGAGGGAGGAATGGTCCCCGGCGTCAAAAGCTAAACAAGGGCAGCTAGGGAGGGGGGGTGGTGGAGGGTGTCCCTCTTCAGGGAGATTGGCGAGGTAGATAAGGGAACCAGGGGGGCCCATTAGCTTGGCTTGCCGAGGTTCGGACTCGTGGGGGTTTGTTAATGGGCCTGTTGATCTATGACCTGGCCCGGGGAGGGGCGAGGGGGAGCAGGTTGGAGGGAGAGGGATGGTGGTCAGCTGATGCCATGGACTGTATAAAGATCTTGAGCACACGGAAGAGTTATGGCTGTTCTGTAATACTGAGAGAGGATTCGGGGGTGGGGGGGGTGGGGGGGGGGGAACGAAGAATTACTTACAATGTACCAGCAAACACATGCCCATTCTTTAGTTCACTCGCATCCAAACTAAAAGAACAACCAATAGAAAGAAAGAAAGAAACAAAGAAAGAAAGAAATCATGAAGGAATGTCCTCATCTCAGGTTTCAGACCTGGAACGATGTCACCTAAAATGCAGATTTTGAGTACACTTAAAATTACTACAATAAACGGGACAAACAGCGACACGTCGCATACCATTTCCCCATAATAATATTTACATTGCATTGTAATTTGTGTCAAAATCCAATAGTAAATGACAAGGACAAATCACTGGGAAAAACAGCTTTTCATGGCTTTCAAAACAATGAAACATGAAATCAGTCCAAATTAAACGTTTGTGTTGTACTCTAATAGAATACGTCACAGTAATGCAAACATTTACGGGATGGAAATGTGCCGTGTGTACAAAGTAATACACTTCAGCCCACTTTGAGTGCACGGGGAGACTAATTTCGTGGAACCGCATAATATATTCTGTGACGTAAAGGGAAGCCGACGGTCTATTACTGGTATTTTTCATTTTACGTCACAGAAATACTTGTGAGATCGACCATTGTGCAATGCTTAGTTTTGATTTTAACGCTTTCATTCCTCATGAAATGCGTCAAGTGGCCGTTATCAGGCCAATGCGCCGAGAAACGTAAACTCAAAGCTCAAACTCGAGCATCAGTTACAACCTAGCGTATATAAGACAAACATCATTTTATTGTTCCATGAGGGAAATTTTCTTTCACAAGGCGTTTTAAAAGCACATGCATGGTACACACATCTAACCCTTCACTACATAAACAAAATTATCATAACTCAATAACAGGCCTATTACATGAATTGACCTGGTAAGGAACCTAAGAAAAATATGGCACACATCTCGCTTTAATGTCTAACTGAGGGGAATTGCGGAGGGCAAACACGATCTTCTTTAACGTCGACGTATGACGCAACTGAAAGATAGCTTAGGCAGCACGGTTTGGGGACCTTGGCTCAGGATCTTGGGATTTACACACATTCATCCACAACAGCAACATCTCCAGTTATCAGCAAAAGATTAATAGTACGCAATGTTGGCAACCGATATTGGGATCATACACTTGTAACAGTATAAAGTAAAGACGAAGATCTACAAAAGGCAATGACGTTACTATCTAAAACAAAGTCCTAGTTGTGAGGGGTTGCCAAAACAAGGAAGGACTGAATTAAGGACAGGAAAATTTTGAATGCGTCCAAAACAACGGTGGAAGGGACATAACCTTTTAATAATGACAAGCCTCCTTCGCCACGCGAAATTTCTCTGTTATTCCCCCTGCATAGCTTTCCATGACCACAGTCAATATTACAACCCGTATGTTATAGTTTTGGTATAAGTATGATTGTTGTTCTATCTTATTAACCTAAATTAAACAATATCACCACGTCATTCAGCACATTGTATTATGCCACATTCAGTGAAGACACTTTATTTCTCTTTCCAGCACAATGAAGCTGTCGGAGAGAGAGAGAGAGAGAGAGAGAGAGAGAGAAAGAACGAGAAAGAGAGAGAGAGAGAGAGAGAGAGAGAGAGAGAGAGAGATATGCCAGCAAATCAGTGTCTTAAAACACATCGCGAGAAATTGATTTGGATCATACTTCACCCTGAGGGGATTCGAACCTGGGGCTCTTCGTGCTTGAGTTAAACGCACTAATACTGCTGCACTAACCCTTGCTGAAAATGCAGTGTCAAACAGAGCAAGAAATGTGTGTATATCTGAAACTTTGAGACCCTGTTCCATTAACCCATCTGACGCTAAGTCTCTGGGCCAGAGCTTTCTGATAGTGGTCCCTTCTGAACTGCCACTGCTGTTATAGTCGATCTATAGTCTTGCTTCTTCACAAAAATGGCAGCTACTGTGTCGACGTGCATCCTTCAAGGTCAAACTCAAACTCAGAATCCGAGCTGAGAGGGAAAGATGTCAGTGAGGATGTAAGATTATGCTCTAGATTAAAAAATACTAATAGGATAATAATATAAGGGTGTCCAAATCTGCTAATGTAAAAGCCATATACGATAAACACCAGATGTGCGAGAGCCACAAGATATAAACGAAATTTACAGACACGTTTTTATTGTTCTATACACATTTTGTTACAAAAATTTATATAAATATTAAGAACTGAGTGAATGCAACGATATTCACTCATGTATGCAGTTTTTTAAACTGTTATTTTGTATTAGTTTCAGAAATCACAAAAGTACACAATCAATATATAACTTTTTTTTTTCAAAATCTTGACTAATGATTGCTTTAACGAAATTGATTGTATTAAATACGGTGATGAACTGTGGGAACATCTAAGAATAACGTGCGAATGTGCATTTCAGTAACTTAGAGTGCAAAAAAATAAATAAATAAATAAATGGGTAAAAAAAAGAAAAATATTTTTAATGATACTAATTTTATTTGTCAGCCAACATATTTCCAGGAGCTGCATTATTGAAGGTCAAAGAGCTGCATGTGGCTCGCGAGCCGGGGTTTAGCCGCCGCCCCTGTAATAATAGAAAGACAACGCCAACCCAGTGTCATGCATGGATTCACTTGAAATGTTAAACACAGTTTACTTTCAGACTGAAGCTGATTCTCTCAAGCCCCCACGTATTGTTGGCAATTTTAGAAAAAAAAGTTTTCGAATAATTTTGCTTTTTTCCCCAGTCTTTTTTTTTTGTTTTGTTTTTAATTAAATAAATAAATAAATAGATAAACCGAGTACAAATATGTATGAGAAAATGTACTTGACACATGTTCAATTTGATGCCATTTCCCTGCAAGAAAGAAAAAACCTAAATAAGGAACATATTGGCACATCTAGTTTTATAGAATCTATCTGAGGAAGACAGACCTGGCCCGGGGGGGGGGGGGCAGAGACAGAGACAGACAGAGAGAGGAAGAATGAGAGAGAGAGAGAGAGAGAGAGAAATTGGGAGGGGAGGGGGATAGGGAGAGATTGAGAGAGGGAGACGGAAGGACGAGGGGGGAGGGGGAGGGAACTGGTTTATCCTTGACAACGCAGGTTATCTCAACTAGTGAAAGATAAATAGTCTTTAATAACAGCAGCATTCTTTTCCTCCACTGATTTCCCACTTTACTGTGCTGTCCACGGCTTTGCGCGTTGAAAAATTAACTACGAGTTTTAGAGTAAGGGAAATAATCCAATCTTTAAAACTGTGATCACAAATTGAAGAGTTGTGGACCTTGGTATGCCTTCACAAGCGCAACCACTCTCTGTCTGTCTCTCTTTGCCATATCATTCATTTTTAGATTTATCTCCCTTCCATTCTACCCGTGTCTCGAAACGGTTTTATTAAATTTGCAATGATGATGAAAATTGATCCTCCCTTTAATTTTTCATGTCACGCAACTAATTGTTGATAATTAGATCTGCAATAATATTGTAATAATGAGACTACAGCGTGGTGTACTGGCAATGAAAAATAAATAATATCAAAGTATAAAATTAATATTATAATAATAATTCTATAATAATTATTATAATAACATATATTTCACTGCTTGTTCTTTGTCGTTTTCTCTCTCTCTCTCTTTCTCTCTCTCTCTCTCTCTCTATCTATCTATCTATCTATCTATCTATCTATTATCTATCTATCTATCTATCTATCTATCTATCTATATCTGTCTATCTACCTATCTGTCTATCTATCCATCTATCCATCTACCCATCTATCTATTTATCTATCTAGGTCTTTTTGTCTGTCTGTCTGTTTGTCCATCTGTCTGTCTGCCAGTCTGTCTGTCGGTCTTCCCCCTCTCCCTCTCTCTCTCTCTCTCTCTTTCTCTCTCTAATTACATATTTGTTTTCAATAAACACGTTATTCTCCCCTACATGTCTTTCAACTGACTTTCTCGTCCTCATGAAATGTTATATTTCAAATTGGTTTTGAAGGTAAGGATGTATGTATGTATTAAGCTATCTCAGTAATATTGTCATTGAGGTCAGGTCAGAAAAATCTGCTACTGGTAACATGTAATCCAGTACAACCTGTTTCATGAACTGGTACGCTAGCATGGTATCAGTGGGCGTGCACCTGTCGGTGCAAACGGCCAGGGCGGAGGAGGTTTCATATAACCCAACGGCCACATGCTAGGGCACAATGTGACCCTCAGTATTTAAGTCCTTCACATTGGCCCCCGGTAGCGGTGTGGTCATAGGCTTGTTTGCCTAAATCACAGACGAAGAATTGAGCAAACTTCCCGGACGCAGCTTCGAAGCTGGCGACAGCAGGCCAGTGGTTGATTGATAGGGCAGATGGCAATATACCATCACTCTGGCCTGGATATCGTGACACAGAGCATCCACCAGTATTGGTGTTCTTTGGTTTGGGTCTTTCACCCTAGTCAGTTGGGACTGCGAGGCTGTGGAGTAGCCTACAGGCAGCCGGTCAGGCAATATGACTGTCCCTCTGGCATCCTCCTGCACCTGGATACATTTCCATTCGTCTTGACCCTGTCTTGCCACTTGGATAAGTTGTGTCCAGGCGAGAGAGTGAGTCTGATGTTTGCGCAGCTCTTTCTCACTAAAAACAAATTCTTTGCGCCAGTCTTAACACTCACCTCGTCTTCTTTCATCTTGGTCTCGTCTTCTTTCCTCTCAAAATTCCAACGGCGATGGGCGAGTGCGGTGGCAGCAGGTTTGGATAGACTGGAAGCTGTTAGCACAGACCTACACGTTGGTGGCTGTGGGCTATGGTCGCTTCATCGTCGATTGAAGTGGAGGCGTGGGGAGGCAGCACCCACAGTAGCTGAGCAGCCTTATTTAAGGATAGCACTGCTCACCTCAACTGAGGAAGGGGCTAGAAAAGGTGCCCTAAAGAAAGCCCACTTCACATCACCCTGACTGGTATACCGCGACCAGTGGGGATCCCTTTTTGCGGTCGAAACAAAAAGAAATTCAGCTTACTCAGGCTAGGAGCCTGGAATATACGCACACTACAGGACAACTCAAACAACCCGGAAAGACGCACTGCACTTATTGCCATTGAGCTCAGCAGGTACAACCTGGACATAGTGGCACTCAGTGAGACCAGACTCCCTGATAGTGGCCAACTCAAAGAGCTCAGTGGTGGATACACCTTCTTCTGGAAAGGCAAGGGTGCAGTCGAATCGAGACAGCATGGTGTTGGGTTTGCAATTAAAAATGACCTCGTCAGAAACTTGCAGTCCATGCCAATTGAAATAAATGACAGGCTAATGACACTCAGGATCCCAGTTGGGAAAAGCCAGTCAGCCACCCTCATTAGCGCATATGCGCCCACCATGACAAACCCAGATGAAGCCAAAGACAAGTTCTATTCTGATCTAGAACCTGTCATATGCTCTGTCCCGGCAGCTGATAAGCTGATTCTCTTGGGGGACTTCAATGCTAGGGTTGTCTCCGAAATCTCAGCGTGGCCAAATGTTTTGGGCCCTCATGGAGTTGGTTCATGCAATAACAATGGGTTGCGCTTACTTACTTTGTGCGCTGAATTTGGCCTGTTCATTACCAACACAAATTTTAGTCTCCCCGTGAGAAACAGAACGTCATGGATGCCTCCCCGCTCAAAGCATTGGCATCTCATAGACTATGTCATTGTGAGGAAGACTGACAGAAAGGATGTCCTTGTAACAAAGGCGATGTGTGGTGCCGAGTGTGGAACTGACCACAGACTCATTGTTTGCAAGCTCAGACTAACATTGAGGCGCAATAGACGCCCTCAAGGGAAAGCGCCACCTAAACGCCTAAATGTTTCAAAACTCTGCTCAGCTGAGAAACAGAGCGAGCTCTCATCAGAACTCTCCTCAAAATTGGATTGCGTGACTTTTGACCCTGAGAACATTGAACAGAGCTGGACTGACCTAAATACGACTGTACACTCTTGCGCCAGCAGCACAGTTGGTTTTCCTGTCCGCAAGCACCAGGACTGGTTCAATGATAATGATAATGAAATCAAAGTGCTCATCAAAGAAAAAAATAGTCTCATCCAAGCTCACTGCAGTGACCCCTCTTCCACAGCAAAAGCTGATGCACTGCGTGCATGTAAGGGTGTACTCCAGAAGAAGCTGAGGAAAATGAAAAATGACTGGCTTGAAGAGCGAGTAAGAGAAACTCAGAAATATGCCGACACAAACAACACTAGAAAGTTCTTTGAGAGCCTCCGAGCTGTGTTTGGACCATCCCGCTCTGGCACTACGCCACTTCTTGCGTCAGATGGTTCAACACGCATTGTTGAATTGAATGCCATAATTCAGCGTTGGGCAGAACATTTCGGAGGTGTGCTAAATCGGCCATCAAATATAAATACTGAGTCCATTGACCGCCTCCCTCAGACTCCTATTAATGCAGCTCTTGCCAAGCTATTCACAGCAAATGAGACCCGAACTGCCACAAATCAGATGTCCTTTAACAAATCACCAGGCGTGGATTCAATTCCTGCTGAGGTGTATGCCTTCGGTGGAGAAAAGCTTATTGAAAGGTTGACCGAGTTGTTCAATCATATGTTGAAAGCAGGGAAGCTGCCACAGGACTTCAAAGATGCTTCAATCATCCATCTGTACAAAAACAAAGGGGACAGCCAAGTCTGTGACAACCATCGGGGAATCTCTCTACTTTCAATTGCTGGCAAAATATTGGCAAGAATGCTTGTGAATCGCCTTCTTGATCACCTCTCGTCAAATGACTTGCTTCCCGAGAGCCAATGTGGTTTTCGTAAAGAGAGGGGAACGGCGGATATGATTTTTGCTGCCAGACAGATTCAGGAAAAATGCATGGAACAAAATAAAGCGCTGTATATCACATTTGTTGACCTCACAAAAGCATTTGACACAGTGTGTCGTGAAGGCCTCTGGAAAATCTTGGCGAAGTTTGGGTGTCCACCCGAATTCATCACAATAGTGCGCCAGTTTCATGATGGCATGCAAGCTGCAGTCAAAAGCAACGGCAGTGTTTCAGAGCCCTTTGCTGTCACAAATGGGGTAAAACAGGGTTGTGTCTTAGCCCCAACTCTGTTCAGCATCATGTTCTCTGCAATGCTACAAGAAGCCTTTAGCTCTCCTCCTCAAGGGGTAAGCATCAAGTACCGAACTGATGGCAGTCTATTCAACCTCAGGAGACTTCAGGCAAAAACCAAAACCAAAAGTACTCAAGTCTGTGACCTACTATTTGCTGATGATTGTGCACTTCTGGCACACGATGAGGATAGCATGCAAAACTGTGTTGATAAGTTCTCTAGTGCCTGTGACAACTTTGGCCTCACAATAAGCACAAAGAAGACGGAAGTGCTCCATCAGCCTACTCCAGACGACAAGTATCCTGTGACCCCAAATATCAAAGTCCATGACAGTCTTCTGAAGGTGTCGGAGAACTTCACCTATCTTGGCAGTACACTGTCTTCCACGGCTCGTGTTGATACTGAAATTCTCTCAAGAATCAGCAAAGCCAGCTCTGCATTTGGCAGGCTTCGAAAGAGAGTGTGGGATGTTGCCGGCATTCGCACAGACACTAAGCTGAAAGTGTACAATGCTGTGGTCCTTCCCACCCTACTCTATGGGGCTGAAACCTGGACAGTGTACCAATCGCATGCCAGAAAGCTAAATCACTTTCATCTGGCCTGCCTTAGAAAGATCCTAGGGATCAAATGGCAGGATAAAATTCCAGACACTGAGGTCCTCAATCGTGCCAAGGAATTGAGCATCTTCTGCCACCTGAAAAAAATTCAGCTACGTTGGGCAGGACATGTTGTCAGAATGCCCGACTCCAGACTCCCTAAGCAAATCTTCTTCTCTGAGCTCTCCAATGGAACGAGGAATGTTGGGGCCCCAAAGAGACGTTACAAAGACACTCTCAAGCAATCACTGAAGGCCTTTGCCATTGATGTGAGTGAGTGGGAAAAGCTCTCGCTTGATCGTGCAAATTGGAGGGCGGCCCTTACCAGAGGCAGCAAAGCATGGGAAGCTGACAGAGTCCAGCAGGCTATCAAAAAAAGAGAACGGCACAAGAAAAGGCCCAGTGGTACTGAACCAACGGAGCACTCTTGTCATTTATGCGGAAGGGTCTGCAGGGCAAAAATAGGACTTATCAGTCACATGAGAAGCCATAAGTCATGAAAGAACAGTCTTTCCATTCTGTCCTCTGTGTCCTTTAGTTCTCTTTATTGTCCATGTGTTGAAATTCTCAACAATTTCTGTTCTTTATTCCTCTGGTGTTGTTAAGGTCATCATCATACCTGATGGACGAACTATTATTATTATTATTAATATTATTGTCGTTGTTGTCCTTACTAACATTGGGGCAAACCACAGACTAATAAATTAACCAGACTGGATGATCCCATTGTGTGACGTCACAAAACAGCGAAAGGTCATGAACCTTCCGCCATATTAAGTTTACGGTAACGACCGACGCTTCAGCATAGCTACAATTTTGAATGGCACCATTTTGACGCACCTACTGAACGCGGAAGTTTGGTTCCGCACCAAGAAATTAATACATGTACAACCAATCTTGACAACTAAAAAGAACTTTCTACTGCAGATAGAACTAGAATCGGAATTTCCCGAGCGGCGGCCATGTTGGTTATACGATCGCAGAGCGGGAAATTCCGTAAAAAACGACACAGCCCGAAGCTCGTGTTTCCAGTCTGGTTAATTTATTAGTCTGTGGGGCAAACATTGTTACTGTTCCTCTGTGTATGTTTTTAGTGCTGAAATTTATGTCATCCGCCCCGCTATTTTACGGAAAGTGTCGTTTGACAAAGTAAAACTCTTTGCCTCTATACCGGTGAGGAGCGGAGCGGAACGGATGCTGTGGACAAGTATACAGAGGCCAAGAGTGTTTTACTTTATCATACGTCAGTTTCCGTAAATTAGCGAAGCGGAGCGGATGTTGTGGACAAGATCAGTTATAGCGCATTTAGAAACACCTGCCCTCAGTCTCTTGGAATTTTCTGGAAAAACTGATTGTATTTCTGCAGTAAATGTTGGCATGTAGTCTTAGATTTTCCTTGACCTCGACATTTCCTAATCGGTAAATCCACAGGCAGTGTGAAATTTTGGAAGCAGCGAATTTCTTTGATCTTTTGAAATATTACAGAAAATGCGCCCTGAACACCAGCATTTATAGCAAACACACCATTACTAATTCACGTCACCTCCGTATTCAATATTGATGACTTGATAAAGGGAACATCAATACTCGTCCTTTCTAGAAAAAAGAAAAAAATCCTGTTCAAGCTTACTTTTCTTGTCCATGAGCAGAAGTTTGCACTTTTTAAAAGGAAATGACGAAGCACTGGATTCATTAGATTTAATCTTTTTTGTGTTGGATTTTTATGCTGAACTTTTGAAGAATACTTTTACATAACCTTCAAAAAATAACATATTAAATAGGATTATTGTCAAAGAGTAAAAAATATTTTATTAAGGCCATAGAGGCCACTTATAAACTCCACATGCCAACTTTCAATACATTCAGTGAAACGGCTGAAAAATTATGGACTATAAGGATATTGTATGGTAGAGGTGTGGTGGTTCGGATGTAACTCTGAAAAAGCCGATTTTTGCGCATTCATATGGTCAAAGATACTATGTAGAAACAATAAGATGAGACAGCTAGCGCATTTAGCGTGCACAGATTTCGCATCGGCACCTAGCGGCGAGTGCGCGGAAGTCATGAAAAGTGCACTATTTTACAAAGCCAAATAGGGAAAATATTGAATGTTGTTCACCTATCAGCTATCACTGTAGACCTTGATTGACGTCATTGATTTTGTAATTAATAATTTCAATCGCTGTGGGAAAAACTGGCTATTTTTTCTTTTTGTCTTGTTTTATTAGACGCAGTAGCTCTGTCAAAAATCAGCATCATTAACTTATAATTATATCAAGCATACTTTTCATGCTGTGCAGCATGGGCCCCAACCCCGATCAGCGGGCAAACTGCGTACACATTTTTTTTTCAAGGTGCGGAGAAGCGTGTGTCTCATCATATCGTTTCTAGTATCTTTAGTATGGTGAAAGGGAGTGGCTGGGAAGAGGCGGGTAATCGCAGTGTGGGAGATAGGGGGGGGGGGTGGATGTGATCTGGCCTGAATCTTATTATAGGAAAAAAAGTTAGTGATGGGAGTATCTCATTTTGGTACAATCTGGGTACTTCAAAAAAATTTTTTTTTTTTGCTCAACGCTGCAGCCTGAATAAAGTTTCAAAAATTGTAACGTTAACTATATTATGTCAAATAGTCTAACCCAATAGCATTTGTATCGAACTATTGTGTTCTTTGACATTTCAAGCAATCTTTTAAGGTAGAACTAGTGGCAAGGGTACTAAAATTACTATTTGTGAAATGATTGTCTTATAACTTGGCATGTGGTATCAAAAGGGATTAAAATTTTTGTTGATACTGAAATGTGCATAAATTATGCAAATTAGGTATCCAATATGGCTGCCAAACTGCCTAAATAACACATAAACTTCCATGCAAGCCTGTGGCCTCAAATGTGGACCAATTCCTTTGAAATTTTGCAGACCAATAGCTGGTAGGCTGTTGCAGGGCCCTTACTAAAATTGTTGCTTAATTAAAAAAATTGTAATGTTTACAAACTTTTTAAATTTTACTTTGCCCTGGGTGGAAAAAATTGACCTCATTACATATGCATGAAGGTCATAAGTCCGAAGTACTGTAGTGAATTGCTTTTTTTAAGTACAAACCCTGCATAAATACATACAGTATGCATATGCCAAATTTCTTTAGATTTGCTCCAGTAGTTTTTGAGATATCTTGCATGAGAGTAAGCCAATTACTCGCAAAAATGACTTTTGAGAAAATAGGCAAAAACATTAATTTCTTACCTCCCACGTCAAAAATTACCTTCTATCCCATTTTATCCATCTTAATGACCCCCTGGTGCGTAGACATCTCCCTCTGTAGCCTCTGCTTTGTCTATAAAGCCTTTTTTGATGGCTCTCAGCTTATTCGTATTTGAAGGCATCTTTATAGTGTTTCAACGAAATTTCACCATAGTAACCATGTATAAACAAATCGTTACTAAACACTTTCTCATTGGAGATTGTATTTCGTATTTGTATTTTGTATTTGTATTTCGTATTTGTATTTTGTATTTGTATTTCATATTTGTATTTTGTATTTTGTATTTGTATTTGTATATTACTTTAATCCCATTTGGGAAATTTGCCTTTGGGTCAATGCACCCAGTTACAACTGGAGCAGGCACGTCGTCGCCACAGTGCAGCGCCGGTAGGCGGGTTTCTTCTTTTTGGGGGGGGGGAGGGGTAGATGAGGGAGGAGAGGGAGGGAGTGAATGAAGTTTATTTGATTTTTGCCCGGGCAGCGGCCTTTTCGATTTCCAACTGTCAAGGTATCTTTAACGTGCGCAACGTGGACACGGGCCCTCCGAATTTTTCGTCCTTATCCGAGAAGACTAGGTACCCGATCCTACCCCTCAATAGGATCAGGGACACCAAAATATGAGAAAAATCCCAAACTTCCAACATGCCTGCATCGGTCGAGTTTTGAACCCGGTACCCTTGGCATGAGAGGCGAGCGCCTTGCCTCTAGACCACCTTGTCCCTTTATTGTTTCAGTTTAAAAATGAGTTAAATGGGAGCGAGGAGGAGAGGGGTGGGGAGAGGGAGAAGACAACGCCGATCAAAACAAGACTAAAGAGATTAAGGGTGAGTGGAAATCCAATTTTGGTCCCTGGCCTGTGAAGTTGCGGGTTCTCTACTGGTATCTACAAACGTTATTACAATGGTAACAACGCCTGTGCTATACATAATATCCTACTTCATACGAACGCCATTTCCATTGCGCTCACTTTTCGTTAAATGTTAAAAAACACATTTTGTTTATCTTTCTTTTTTTTTTTTTGGCCATAGAATTTCTCTTTGTCGAATGCCGCGATATTATTTATGCCAGAAAACATCCAGAAAAAGAAAAAAAAAACAACCATTTCGACCCGTTTCACAAAGTACAAGGAAAAGATATTTTGTGGCTATCTCGCCAACGAGAGATCGCCAAATGTACCTTTTTCTCCATGTTCTCTCGCCATAACTCTCAATCCTTCCGAAGCATTCACACCGTAAAAAAACACTGCTATTCGTAAAATTATCTCCACCACTACTACTACTGGTAATAATGACTACAAATAAATTCGAAAGAAAGAAAAATAAATGAATAACTAATTAACTAACTATAATTATAGATAAATAAATAAATACCACCACAACTACGACCACCACAACTACTACTGGTAATAATGACTACAAATAAATTCGAAAGAAAGAAAAATAAATGGATAACTAATTAACTAACTATAATTATAGATAAATGAATAAACAAATAAATAAAAATCCCAGTTAGGCCAAACTACTCAAAACAACCACGACTTGGTAAAAAAACAAAAAAAAAATTCCGCAAGGAAAATTAATCATCATTCAGTTCATCATGAACATGAGTGGAATTTTATCGGGTTAAAGTACCAAATGTTAATTATGCTACTCAAGTCATTGAATTTTAAATCATGTTTCAGTTACTGAACACAAGTTCTTGATTAACCCGCTCACAATGGAGTTGTTTGAAGACAAAATTAACCCATTCAAATTGAAAAAGCTTTGAACCTCTCAGCCATCTGACCGCAAAATGCACCTTTCTCTCTCACTCTTTTTTTCTCTCTCTGTCTCTCTCTCTTACTTTTTCTTTCTCTCTCTCCCTCTCTTTCTCTCTCTGCGTCTCATCTGTACCTCTCTCTCTGTCTGTCGGTCACTCTTTCTCTTTCTCTGTCCCTCCTGCCCCCCCCCCTTTCTCTTTCTGCTCCTTTTTCTCCTTCTCTGTCCCCCCTCTCTCAATCTCTCTCTTTCTCTATATCGCTCTGTCTGTCTCTCCCTCTTTCTCTCTCTCTCGATTTCTCTCGCCTCCTCTGTTCTCTTTTTCACTCTCTCTCTCTCTGTCTCTCTCTCTCTCTCTTTCTTTCTTGCTTTTAAACATGTTTAATCGCAGCAAGCATCATCTTTCATTTTAAGACTTAATTTGCTGTCAAACTCAGTCAGTGCAAATTTCATTTCACCTGCATTTGTCTGATAACAAAAAAAAAGATAATATGAGGGCATCAGCTACGGTCCCCTAACAACATCGTTTTTGATTATGTAATGTAATATTCCTTGAAGAAAAACTGTTAACATTTTATCAAACTCTTTGAGTTTTCAATGAGTCATGTCTGGCAACTTAGTGACCAGTTTCCTAGTGTTGTGATTAATTCGTTGACTGGCTGTTATCCCTTCTCTATTGTCCTTATTCTACTCCTAACACTTTCAAAAAAATTAAAAACTTGGCAAATTAGCCAAAATAATAATTTCGAAATAAAATACAGTCAAAGATCTTGTAGTATTCCAGGAGCAGTCTCTTCCTTTCGTGAACAGCAAGAACGTCCTAGAGATTCGTCACTTTAAAGGATATAATAGTCGATAACAAAACAGTTTTAGAACGAACTAAGAACTACCCAGGGGGCAAAATGGAAAGAAGAATTTTTAACATCAGACTGCAAGGTAAGATTTCCCATGCTGAAATACGCAAACAAACCACGCTTACAGACAATGTAAATGCTACAACAAAAGTGGAATTGGGTTGGACATGTGGGAAGGATGAATGATAATAGATGGACAAAACGCTGCACTGAATGGCAACCATGGACAGGAAAAAGAACACGAGGACGACCAGGAAGAAGATGGCAGGATGATATTAAAAAGAGAGAGGGGGAACAACGTGGATGAGGAAGACGCCAGACAGAAAGGAATGGAAGTCATTGTCGCAGGGCTGCATCCTGCAGTGGATGGACAATGCCTAAGTGAAAGTGAAAGTGAAAAATCATGTAACTTCTTGCTCTTTACACTGTTCCGACAGAGATCTTCTTATGAGGTAGTTTAGGTTGTTCGACACGTGAGACACAACTCTCTATACAACAAACCACAGAGTGCCGAGGGACATAATCATTAAAGACGTAGGACGTTCTTCTACTAAATACGAGCTCTCTTCTACTTTGTCGTGTCTTTCAGGACCTTCCCATGTCTATACATGTACTACTAAAATTTTTTTAAAAACCGGCGGGGTTTTTAACAAGACCTACTGCCGCTCATACAGCACGGATAATAATATGCATGAAATTTTACAAATGCCTTCCTTTTGACTTGCGGAAAGGTTCTTTTTTAGATTTGGAGACTTCAGTAAGAAGGAAGTACATGTATTTTTTAAAATTTTTTTAGTTTACTTTATGTCGTTAAATTCGCCCCTGACGCTTTTTGTTTTTCATGAACGCATGAGCCCACGACGTCACCTCTTCCTGAAAAGTTCTCGGTGCGCAGCATTGCACACTGTGCGCTGTCCTATCTAGCCATTATTAATCGCTGCGTTTTGTGGATAATCCGTAACGCATCACTGCATCTATTATAATTTATGTTTTTGTGCTGATTCCTTTCTGTCTGAAGAGGGTTTTGTTGTTGTTGTTGTTGCTTTTAACCATTCGAAGGATGTGGCAATTACTAGTACTACTAAAATTCTCATCCGCTTCATCTTTTTTACACCCTCAAATACACAACCATCTCTACCTATACCAAAGATAGAAACGATAAGATGAGACACTGTCTTCTTCGTACCACTAAAAAAAACCCGTGCACACAGTTTCCGCGCTGATCGAGAGCGGGGCCCATGTGCATAGTATGAAAAGAATGCTTGATATAATCTTGAATTCATGATGCAAAATTGTGACAGCGCTACTGCAACTGAAAAAGAGAAAAAAAAATAGCCAGTTTCCCCACAGCGATTCAGGTTATAATGCCACAATAAGTGACGTCAACCAAGGCCTATAGCGATAGCTGAACAGTGAACAAAATTCAAGATTTTCCCTATTTTTCTGCTTTGTAACATACGGCACTTTTCATGACTTCCCTGCGTTTGCCTCTAGGTGGCAGTGAGAAATCTGTGCACTTCAAAAGCACTAGCTGTCTCATCTTATCAGTTGTAGTATCTTTGCTTATACCGATCAAACTTTTTGCACATTTTCATTTTCGGTCTGTCTTGGTGCATTTTGAACATTAATTTAGTGCAATCGGGCCTCGGAAGTTGGTTACAATAACTTTCAGGGAGAAAAAACGTGTGGCAAGAAAAAAAAATCATTCTGACCTTTTTTTTTTCGAGTCGAAAAGTTCCCATATTTTTTTATTTTTTTTTTTAAATCCGCTTGACCAAAATATGAATATCAAAAATATTTCCGTTATAGAGCTTTTACAATTGTGACCCAAAAAGGCCGTAGACTTAAAAGGGCGAGGCTTAACCCTCCAGGCCCCACCTTATTTCTGTTACAGTAAAAATTCTGATTTTGTGAGAAATATCTGCTCCTGGGGTGGGGTGGGGGGGGGGGGGTGGGGGGGCGTAAAATGGGGGTTTTGTTGATCACTTGGTTGATGTAGTGTATACCGTATAAATGACTAAATATAGGTTTTGTCGCCGTGAGTTCTTGTGGAAACTGTAGCCTAGTGATGCATTTTCTGTGTATCACTGCAGATCCATGGAGCCTAGCTAGACGTTTAAAGGAGCAATCGTCTCGTATAAAACAGTGCTGATTTATTTTTGTTATACCAGATGGTCCTTGTTGCACCCCGTCACTCTGGCGAAGATGCTCAAATGAGGAAATGTTGCAGATTCTTCAGCCTGTCACTGGATTTATTGTCCGCAAACAGAAAAATGACGGAAAAATAACCTGATAAATTTCAGAAATGAGCTAACTTCAAGCAGAAATCTCACACAGCGATTGAAGTTTCACAAAACACCGAGCATTTGCAGCAATTTACAACACAATTGTCGCGATTTTCGTTAATTTTCATTGCATCTTTCTGAGCTCTCACTTCAAAGTAATTGACATTTAATTTTCACTTAACCAAACCCAATACATCACCGTCAGGGAAGGAACAATTCAACCGCATGATGACAAATGCATTCATTTGGGCCGCAAAAAAAGCGGTGCAAAGCGCTAATCATTTCATTTCAGTAATTAAATGGAGATGCAACATTCACGCAGCGAAGCTTCCAATTTTGTAATCATTGAATGGAACTCTTCATTGCTCATTGTGATTTGCTGTTTTATCCGAGATCGGCAGGGATTAACCAATGAGAGAGCTGGTCTCATGACAGCCTCGCTCGGGCGCTCGACAGGTCACGGTGTTAAAGGTCAAGTTCAATCAACGCTAACACTCGAGTTCAAGTGGTGTAATCTTCGGCCTGCGCTGAATTTCATTACTGGTTCCTTCCTCCTACTTCTCAGTCTTTTTTTTTCTTTTGTTGTTCTTTTCTTGACGTGTTGGTCTCTCGTTCTCACCAAAACGGTTTTTCTCTTGATGACAAATGACTTTATAACAAGGGTTCTTAGCTTGCTGGTCCACGGACACCACGAATGTATTATTACGGAGTTTAGATGGGCTGTGTAGGCATATTTTTGTTCTTGTTCATGTTGTTGTTTTTTCACAGCAGCAAGTTTTTCTATTGTATGCTAAGAATAAAACAGTACTGGACATTGTGATGTCATTAAATCTAATTTCATTGATAAATAAATAAAATGATTAACATTGTGAAAACGCAAAATAATACGTAAATTAAAAAAAAACAAAAAAGATGATTTCAAAGCTTTTTTTTGTTTTTTTCAGGTGACGGGGCCGATGGTTGGTGTGCTGTGGTGGCACAACAGAGGTAATATTTTGATCTCTGTCCAGGCAGCAGACGAATGTATATTATGAAAACCCCTGGAGATTTAAGTTCTGGTAGACGACCCACCGGGCGGGATGTGAACCACGGACCGTTCTCGCCAGCTCTAACGACTTGGCCACTGAACCAGCTGTGGTGCAGTACTGATTATTGTTCTTGCAGCCTGGGGTACTGGCACTTCTAGTAAAGTCTGAGTTTAAGTTTGAGTTTGAAGAAATCACGTCGACACGATAACAGCCATATTGTGCGAGGGAAAGAAAAACAAGATAATAGACGGAGTCTAACAGAACGACAAAACGGAACAGATGCCACCGACCACCCACACTTCTAGTAGAGATACCATCAACACGTATCATTTGTACTACTTGTCTTTATAGTTGTTTCGTGAAAAGAAGAATTATTTGGAAAGAATTCGAAACAATTTCATTCATTTGTCTGAGCTGGCCGTTCCCTTTAACCCTTTAAATTTTAAAAAGTTTAAACTAAAACCGATCTTAACTGACTCACTCCTAGTGTTTTCTTCAGATTTTCTTAAGTCAAGGATCAGCACTAAGGCTAAGAGAAAACATGGTGAGATAATATAGAGAAATGCCAAATTCTTGGAAATTTAGAAACAACTATGTGTGTGTAATTTTCATGCACCGGTTGAGTTGAGTTCTTTTTTGTTTGAACCGCTGAGAGCGGCTTATGGGAGTAAACCAGTTAAAACTGCATGTTTTATGAATCAAGATGGCTCAAATACAAAAGTGAGACAGTTCTAAATTTCAGTCACTGGTTTGTAAAATGAAAAGAAACGATGTAATTTTATTTACAGAAAAATGTAACACTTCACCGCCCAGCCAAAGTTGAGAGATGAACCCAGAAAGCACTCTTCCTTATCGTTCAAAGCTGCATCTTTAAGTTATCAATCGCCGCTGTCTGTCAGTTATGGCAGCTGATAATTACAACATCAACAACGCCATCGACAACGACTGCAGCAACAACATATAAACTCCAACAGTAAACACGAGCCGGTCGTTAGCGGAAGGATTGATCATTCATACAACTAATACTTCACTCTCACAAGCAATAACATTTATTTTCACTGCAGAATCTAACTCTTGGCAAGTCTATCTATAATCTCCTTTATTTCCCTTATAAAACTGTTGGCCTGGTATTTTTTGTACATAAATCAGAGAGGAGAGAGAAGGAACGATCACCCATCAACAAAGCTAGACTCCATTGCCTCTAGCACTTAAGGCCCGTCTGAGTATATGTATTGCTTTTTAAGAGCCCTTGACCAAAGCGCCGATGAGTTAGTGCGACAGTGATCTATCTGGTTCTCCCAGAGATTGCCCAGTTTTGCGTTCCTTAGACGTAGAGTTCTGTCCTGCTAAACCCGCGTAACTCAGAATCACTCTTCTCAACGACCACCGGAAAAATTACACATCAAAGCAATTCTTTTTTAATTGTTTTTGTTTATTTATTACTTTTTTCTAATTTGAAGGGCAAACAAAATTCTACCGAGTGTATTCGCATATTATTTTGTTCATTTCGTTTTAATTTATCAGCAATTACACATCGTTGATTTATTCATTCCATAGGTTTGTGTGTATAATGTGTATGTCAATGTGTTTCAATGCTGTTTTCGGCTATATTTTTGTCATTTAATACTTTGTAAGTTAATGAGTTAATTATTCATCAACCACTTTTACATTTTCTATCTATGATATATGATATTTTCTTTGCACGTCAAAGTCACCAAGGCCTTTTCGCTTGAAAATGTTCGAAATTAACAAAAAGCAATTTACATATGACAGATGCGTCGAATCTTCAACCTGACTTTGGATATATCTACATGAAACTATGTACTTAAAATATCAAAATAATATATTTTTCTGGCTCGATCTATGATCTGAAATTGTTAGTCACAGAATATATTCCATCGACTTCGTAGATTAGCCGTGAGATACGTGGTTTTTCCACGACAGAGATTGACTTCTCCGTGAGAGGAATCATTACTAATAACGGCAAAGATGCCATTAACGGCTGCATGATTTTTTTTTCCACCTCTCTCTCAAGCCGTTGTTCAAATAACAAGCACTTTATTTCATTTTTCCTCATTGGCTGGGGCAGCAAAGAAAAGGGGAGATAAATGAGAATCATAAGAGAACATTTACACAAACAGAAAAGATTAACCGCCCCTTAAAAGCCTCCATGATAGCGAGACAGAAGAAAGCGAGAGCCCAAATAAAGAGATAATAATTCAAACTGTCCTTTGCAGCGACGGGGCAATAGCCCTCGTTTATTCCTCAGTAAATGATCACTTCCCTCGATCTTAACCCCGGCTTCTCTTTCACCACTCACCCTGGGCCATCCCATCCTCAATACTCGTAATTTGCAAATGTCGCCCGCCATCTAACGAGGCTTGTTGGCCATTGCCACAAATTTTGGCCAACTTTTTTTCGAGTGCCCGGCCGGCCATTACTGAAATTGGCTTTAAACAAATCGGCACGCGGGTTGCGCACGAGCGCCCGACAAATGATACTCGCTCGGATTAATGAGAACGAATTTCCAGAATATTCTCTTTCGCTCCGTTACCAGCGTTTTCATCATTTTCTTCACGCCTGGACACCCCGGGTATATTGACGGGGCCGTCTTCTACCCTGGTTTTTTTTTCATTTTTTTCATTTTTTGTTTCTTCTTGTCTCACGCTGTAGGAACAGTAGTGAATCTTCATGTGGAGCAATTTGTCCGCATATGACATCTTTATAATGTCTACATCAGGGCCGTGGTGGTCTGGACATCTCGGGCACAGGAGGAAATGGAAGGTTACGTGGAAGAGCGAAATATCCCTGGACCTGTCTTGAAACCGCACAATTGGTAAATTCGCATACGGGCAGATGATAAAACTTTTTTCAGCCGAATATTCTAGGAATCCTTGAAAGATTTTGTTTCTATTGATTAAAGCTGCGTTTTCACATGTACGGAAACGGAAACGGAGAAAAAATTCATCAAGCGGTAAAAAGAAAGTGTGTTTCCATGTGTACGGAAAAACGGCGTTTGCGTACAAATGAAAACATTTTTTCTACTTCACTACTTGTAGGTGGGTTTTTTTTCACTTTTCCGTTCCCGATTTCGTTTACATGAAAACCCACCGGAAGGGGGTGTGTCATAATTTCAAAGTTAAATGTTCAGTGTTTGCATCTAAAAGTGTATTTAAACAGGAACGCAGTTTAGAGAACGCATTCGACTTTTTTTTTTTTTACATTCTGTCTCTCCTGTAATGTACATCTTTCGTTCTTAGTGTGATACTGATAGGATCAGCAACAGATGGAATATGACAGTGATAAAAGTGTATGTGTAGTAGCGGGAGAGTTCGAGTTTGATTTTGGGTTTAACGGCGCACTGGCACGATAGCAGCCAGTTTGGCGCCCTTCAGGGTGGAAGGGGGAGATGGGAGAAAAAAATAACAGGAAGTTCGGGGGGGGGGGGGGAGAGGAGGGGGGGGGATGTGGTCATCATTTCAAAGAAAAGAGTTTGAAATACAGTGACTCAGTTAATCCTGTCGGGTTGCTTTAGCAGCAAACAAGGTGGAGGATGTTTTTTGCTGGACGCCATTGATAGATTTTGTAGAGAGTAAATAGCCTTTACTAGGAGAGAGGCGGACAGACTGGCAGGCAGACTGAGACAAAGACAGACATAGATAGATAGATAGAGAGATAGAGAAAACAACAAAGAAGAAGCAGTGAAATATCTGTGCTATTATTATAGAATTACATATCAGAACTTCGCCAGGTGGGCAGGTAGGGCACCAAGTCCATGTGTTTGGGTCTTTATTTGAGGAGGTTTCGCTGCTCGTGGCATTTACACCTCACCTTGTTTTGTTTTGTTTTTTTTGGTTCTTGTTTCTGTGTGTTTTGCAGTAGGAATTACTATTTTTTTTAGAATTTTGCCCGGGCAGAGGTTTTGTTCGGCCTGCTCTTCTCGACTTTCAACTGTCAAGGCATCTTTAACGTGCGCAAAGTGCACACAGGCCCTCCGAGTTTTGCATTCTTATAGGAGAAGACTAGGTGCTCGATCCTTACTACTAGAGGATCATGGACAAGAATACCCCCCCCCCCCAAATAAAGTCCGTTTTGTTTTCCTATTAGTATGAAATGCGGGGCATGGAGTTAACCCTTTATTTACTTCATCAAATTCGTAACAAGACTTGATTTTACTACATGTAGTTAGGCATAATGACTAGAAATGGGCATCTCAGCATGTTTTTATCTGTTTTTTTGCTTTTGTGGAGTGTGGGAATATATGAATAAATAATAACACATTTTGGGGTATGAATGCTCAATTGTTAGCACTCGGCAATACAACAAAACTTTCGAGGTCTAGCATTTCGCTCTGAGTGAAGACAATCACATTGGAGGTGGGAAACGGAAGTTATTAAACCTTGTGAAAAGGTAGATAAGTGGATTGGAAGAGTTCTCGGTATTTGGGAGAGTGAAAATGCGGAATTGACCTTAAGTGCCGTCAGTAAATAAAGGGTTAAATAGGAACTTGTCCACAGACAAGGCCGAAACAAAGTCTATTTCCCTTGTTGATTCAAAGGAAGTTCAAGTTTATTATCTCAAGTGCAGTGGTTTTCAAACACAACGTTCCCATGACATTAGGTAACTGTTCTGTATGATTTCCTTTGTTGCTCTAAAGCTGCTCGGACATGTGAGAAAATTTTGAAGGTGTCTTTTTCTTTCAACCCCCAGAAGTTCTATTTCTCGTTGTTGTGTTTTAGATTTCTCGTCTTGAAATGACAGGTTTTTTTTTTGGGGGGGGGGGTATTAACAACGTATGTCAGTCCACAGACTAATAAATTAACCAGACTGGAAACACGAGCTTCGGGCTGTGTCGTTTTTTACGGAATATCCCGAGCGACGACTATATAACCAACATGACCGCCGCTCGGGAAATTCCGATTCTAGTTCTATCTGCAGTAGAAATTTCTTTTCATTATTTTGTCAAGATTGGTTGTACATGTATGAATTTCTTGGTGCGGAACCAAACTTCCGCGTTCAGTAGGCGCGTCAAAATGGTGTCATTCAAAACTGTAGCTATGCTGAAGCGTCGGTCGCTACCTTAAACCTAACATGGCGGATTGTTCATGACCTTTCGCTGTTTTGTGACGTCACACAATGGGATCATCCAGCCTGGTTAATTTATTAGTCTGTGGGTCAGTCTTTTAGTTCATCTATTTCGCTAGTGAGCCGAAGGCTTTATTAATAAGAATATAGAAAACAAATCATGCTTTATTTTGTATACATTTTTAGAGAGATTGTGGGGTTGTTGTTGTTTTTCTTTCCTGTTATTTTTACCCCCCACGTCATTTTTTTAAAAAACAAACACAAAAATAAACAAGCAAACATACAAAAACAACATACAGTTCTAAATTGGTATTTTGAAATCCCGGCTTCCCTTGCTTCTTCCTCTCTTAGATTTGCGTCCTTCCTTTGTATTATATTACCCTTTTCCAGCAACACCCAGCAAATTTTATCAAAGACGTGGGTCTATGGAGGGATTTCCCTGGGTAGATCAATGAGATATCAATAATCTTACAGAGAAAACGGTTGGAGATACAGTGACTCGTAAACACTGGCTTAAATATCTGTGAATTCTGTGTCCTGTACTGACCCTGGCATTGCACCCATTACACTTCAGGTTTATTCTTTTCTTGAGGCAATATTTGTACTTCTGTTTGCATACATATTCCATTTTTTTAGATTTTGGCCCTGTTTGTAGGATACTGAATATTTTCGTGCTATCACGATTAGATTTCTAGTGATTAAGCCAAGCAGGGCACAATGTTGCCGTTACCGAGCCATCTCGGCATCCCGAACTCAGATCCGAACTCTCAAACTCTTCCACAATCACTCATTCATTCATTCCATCTCTTTCTCCTCCAGCCTACCCATCCATCCAAACATCCACCAGCATCTCAGAAAACCTAGCTCCCACCCACCCCCCACCCCACTATACTTCAGTGAATAACACTTAGGAAAACCGGAACTAATTCGAGTCCGCTAAAAATTGCATTTATCACACTCGGCACTGTGGGACTCAATGGTGTGCGATGATGGGCCGGCAAATTCCGGCAACCGTGCATCAGGCCGGAAAACCGAACTCGTAAATGGAAGACTCTGTCATGTGTATCACCACGTGAACCGGTGGCTCAAACGACGGCTGTCAATATCGTATTTAACCGGTTTGCCGGGAAAGCCGGACTGCGAGAACCCCGTAGTAAATGTCAATACAATCTCTAATCAGACTCGCCAAAGTTAAGAGACGTATCTGGACATTCTTGGAATTTAGAGGGAAGCTGTTATTGCAATGAGTTTCTCTTATCTGGTGGATATAGATAGATAGATAGATAGATAGATAGATAGATAGATAGATAGATAGATAGATAGATAGATAGATAGATAGATAGATAGATAGATAGATAGATAGATAGATAGACAGACAGACAGACAGACAGACAGACAGACACATAGATAGGTAGATAGATAGATAGATAGATAGATAGATAGATAGATAGATAGATAGATAGATAGATAGATAGATAGATAGATAGACAGAATTGCAGACAGACAGACAGACAATTAGATAGATAGACAGATAGATAGATAGATAGATAGATAGATAGATAGATAGATAGATAGATAGATAGATAGATAGATAGATAGATAGATAGATAGATAGATAGATAGATAGATAGATAGATTTGAACCCTTCCCCCCCCCCACTGATGAAATATACTTGTTTCCGTCTCCCCTGTGCGCGAGGCTTCGTTTAATTC
Source organism: Onchidella celtica (assembly GCA_963931925.1). Lineage (NCBI taxonomy): Eukaryota > Metazoa > Mollusca > Gastropoda > Systellommatophora > Onchidiidae > Onchidella > Onchidella celtica. Next base: position 41,909,712 of record OZ007582.1, read on the forward strand.
CACAGACCACATCATACACTAATACCGAGACAAGAAAGACTAGACAGTGCGCCATCTGCCAGGCACTGTAAAGGCTTACTCAGTTCTTCAAATATAAAACTGTGTTTACCTCCTAACCATCATGTTATCATACAATCTTCACATTTTTATATATATTTTTAAAATGTTTTATCTGTTCAATTTTCCCAGTTGTTGTTTTTTTCCCTGAACAAGGCTGTTGCCGAAATATTGGCATCTCCTATCTTCCTGTTTGGTTAGCTTTTCATTGTATCATTTGGGTATTAATATTAATTTCTTACAGGAGGCTTTGCTACATACAACTCTCTCTCTCTTTGCCAGTTTTTGACTTGTCTGATAAAGCCAACAAATTCAGCGTAACAAGATGTGGCCTTACTTCTTCTTTGTTCCCACTCCACGTTTTGCAGAACTCAGAAATTCAACTTTAAGCTGTAGCTGCCTTAGTATTATGATAAGGAGTTAGAATAAAATGGGAACTGTGAAACGGCTTGATAAATGCCACAACGCACTTTAAACAATTGTCAAAGTGTGCATTTGTTATGTACACATTCTACATACTAAAAGATCTCCATGTTTCTTGGAGAAAATGGAGATCGAACAAACAAGAACAACAGTCACTAAGAGAAGAAAAGATCTGCAAAAACGTCGTGATGTCTACAGAAAAGTATCCGGAGCTGTAGTCAATCATCCTACCATCATTACAAAGCTGTACATTCTTTCAACGGCGTCCGTCTTTTCTCTCAAATGTTTATTCATCAACAGACAACCGAGCTGTCTAATGTCTAATGTCTCCACCCCGGGTACTTGCTTTGAAATAGTGCTTTCTAGTCGAATACAATATATATCGATCAAGTAGCATATCGAAAGACAGGGAGGACTCCGTTTTTCGTAGCGCTTTTTTTTTTTGTTGTTTTTTTTTCACTAGAAAAATTAGAATAGAATATGTCTGGTGGCATACTGGGTCGTCTCTTTGGTCTCCGCTTTAGTGTGAGATGAGATATGAACCCGAGACACAGAATACCGAGACGGACCATTCCTTCTTTCGCTATATGTCCACAGCTTGTGCGCGTATGAACATGGTAAGTACTACTCATAGAGCTCTGTGGTACTGGTCTTTTTCGTTCAGTTATGAAGGGGTGTGGTGCGAATTGTTGCGTTGTTGACAAGGATCTTACTCGCACAAGCCGGCGGACGGAAAATGATGGATTGGTCCGTCTCGATATCCTGTGTCTCGGTATGAATTATGAAGCTAAACGAGACCTCGCACACTGATGAGACGGAAACATATGTGTCTCACTAGTTCGGTCGGGTCAAAACTGTCTTGAGTCACTTAGCGGAAAAACAGGTCTGGCGCACTGAGACACAACAGTGGCGAAATGGACTTGACTCAGTGTTCCACTAGCCTAATCGCCCCCTTAAAATGTCAGTGTTTTTCAGTTTGGTGATTAAATAGGATCTAGTGTTTTGTTAAGGGAATTTCAAATTTCATGAGTTCTAACTCCCCTCCGTCAACTTCTGAGAAATCGAGAATTGAAGTTTCATGAGATTATAGCTTTTAGAGCAAAGACCTTTTTTTTCTTTTCAGTAATACTTGCAAATTACACAGAGAATCTGCTTGATACTTTGACACACAATGGAGAAGGCCTGTAGAAGTAGTGTGAAGTGTGCAGCTCAGTTCAGCCCAAAAGTGGACATAGAAACTTCTCATTCTAGGGGGACCTAATGTTACTGCATATTGTTGTTATTCTTTTTGTGGTCTTTGTTCTTGATAATATCTTTGATACTTTGATCGCTTCAGCCTTCCTAGTCCTGTTGCCGCTGGACTTTGAGAAATAATCCTCGAAAAAGTTGGATCTGCTGATTCTTAGAAACCGTCTGGCCATTATCCAAAGCATGCTTAAATCACCCATGTTTCAAAGAATTGGGAAAGGCATCATTTTATCCCTCTTTAAACTAGCAATACGCTGATACATTATCTACAATAGTAAGATATACTTAAATGTGCAAGTAATTTTGAATTCTGAGTCTTGTCCATTAGTATCGCTGATCTTTTCAATTTTAAACTCCGTAATATGCTCTCAGTACCGAGTAGATTCTTAGCGGTATCGATTACGTATGACTTCCGGATCTAGCAACGGACACTGTCCGTGTCTAAAGCCCATCTCCATAATTAAAATAGCAAGGCCCGCTATCGAGATGTTCCCGTGCTATTGATCCGGCCACCCGCTATAGTCCTCCCGTGTTTAATCAGTGAGCAAAAGGGGCAGCAACTCATGTCACTTTAGCCAGTCTGGACAAAGGAATGGCGGGCAAATATTTGCTTCCCTCCCCTTGCTTAATTAATTAGGCCTAAAGTCCCCCATGACGCTATAATAATGCTATGATTAAGTAGGCGAGAACATTGGCCATTCTGGGAAAAGGGGTTTCAGATTATCGTGCAGAATAAAATGGAGGTGGACGCAGAATTTCTGACCTGACCAAAACGTCATCAGTTCAAAACTTTTGCATCCGCTGAGGCAATTGATAAAAATAGCTGATAACGTATGACCAAATTACATCGGATTATAAACAAAAAAAAGTACATTTTTACCAATCGACAGTTTTGAAAATGGGTTTGATTTTAATCATGTACTGCGTGTAGTTGAAGTCATAAATGCATTAGTGCGTACACATTCCTTAATAATTATAGATAAGAACGTGAGCAGAACAAAAATTAAAATTATTAATGAGGATGAAAACTATTAAGTGACCCCAAAAGATTTTCCCTGATGACCAAAAGTGGTCTAGGATTTGTGACTTTTACCTTGGCTTATTACTCTCCATTTCAGTACAAAGAGACACCATGATGTAGTTTGGGTCCTGGTCATACCGCTGAAGTGTAGACATCATCAAAACACCACAAGAAACTGGTGAGGTTGTACCCCATTTCTGTCAAGTGTCGAACCTGGGGTCAGTCGCAGCTGGTCAAGCGCTCTAATTATGGAGATCCACCTTGTGTTAGAAGAGAATTGCACAGGTTGTATGGTCAAGCCATTCTTAGTGTTGATCAAATTGAATGACCAGTTTGGTTCCAGCCATATAAATGATGAACATGAAACTATAATTATCAAGTGTTCCAGTTTAATGATTAAATGGGAGCTAGTGATTTGCTGAGAGAATGTCAAATTTCATGAGTATTGATAGAATGATCACGAACTATGCAAACTCTCTTTGTAACAGCGCCCATTTAGCAATACTTCTCAATGTGTGGGTCACGAAGCCTTCGGCAATGGGGCGCGGACCTGGCCTGTTTCATTCTTTTGTTAATGGAACATGCATTTATTTTTATTTGTTGATTTTTGAAAATGATTATTAAGCTCCCAGATTTGATGCACATAATATATTTTTTTTTTTTTATTAATGTTGATCCTGACCACTTTATAACAGAGTGGCGTTAACGATATAACGTTCATTAACTTGATGCGTGGCGATTGATGTACCAGCAATGTTAAATCTACATGGATCACGAAAAAGTAAGTATGAGAAACACTGTATTATAGTATCACGTAGAATCAATGAGTAATTTGAAATGGCCTGTTATTTTACTTCTTGTAACAGGGGTGGCCAACAAACCGCTGCTCGCGAGCCACATGCGCGTCCTTGATCTTCAATATGCTGCTCATTAAAATATGTTGGCTGAGCTTTTTTTTTGTTGTTGAAAACATTAGGCATATAATTATGTATACTTAGAGATTACTAAAGCTGATACAAATTTATTAACAGTTTAAACAACTGCACACATGAATAAATATTGTTGCATACACGTATTTCTTAATATTTACATACAACTTTTGTCACAAAAGATGTAAGGAATAATAAAAACGTATGTGTAAAGTTTGTTCAGGGGTGCTCAACCTTTATTGACATAGGATCTACTTTTACATTTCCCAGCCTTTGGAGATCTACCATTCTGGCGAAGCCCTGAAACAAGATTGGCCTCTGATATACTCGAAATTAGTCGATAGCGGTAATTAATGTTGATTATCTCGCACCCATAATGGCGGTTTCAGTGTTGCCAGGCAAACTTTTGCCGTCCTGACACGTGTTTTATTTTCAATCCGCCACATTCACAAGGACAAAAGAAGAAAAAACTAACACAAACCCGCCACATCCAAGAAAAACGACCCGCCAAAATACAAAGACAAATTAAAAATATATATCTATACCTCGCGGGTGTGTCCTACATTCATCCCGCGATCGACTGCCAAGCACTTGAAGATCGACCGGTAGATCGCGATCGACTGGTTCAGCACCCCTGCTCTAAAGCATCTGAAGTTTATCCTATGTGACTCTTACATTAAGCAAGTTTGGCCAGCCCTGTCTTATGATATCCTACAGTAATGTTTTATTTCTTTTGATGGAGTTTAATAAATTTGTTTAGGTTATCAGTGTCTAGCTCTATCAGACGGCAACAGAGTCATCCCTCATCGAACTTGCTGTTCGGTTTGGTGATTTCAACGTAATAACACAGACAGAAATCATTCCCTTTAAATTTATTATCATACAGCTGATCTTTACCTGATGTGGAACAGTCACGAGAGATTATTTATTCGAGTTTGATAGTGTTAAAAAAATATTTTTGTTTAATTTTTTTTTTTTCATTTTCTTTCTTTTACTGTTATCATCATCAATATCATCCATCAAATTCAGCTTCCTCTTCTTATTATTATCATCATTATCGTTATCATTAATATTGATCTATTAACATTAATGTTATTTTACCAGCGCTGCACTGTGGCGATGACATGCCTGCTCCAGTTGTAACTGGGATGCTATGACACTAAGGCAAATTTCCAAAATGGGATAAAGAAGCATACAGAATACAAAAATACAAAATACAAAATTAGTATTACTATTATTATTATTATTATTAATGGTCAACAACATTATTCAATTAATATGTAAATTCCCTGTGTGTGAGGACAATTGTCAATGGGCTCTTGTTGTTGATGCAGCAGTTAGCAGGGACATTAGGTGTTGGGAACATAAAAAATTGTGCCAAAGTTTTTCTTCTTGATTTCCTTTTTCTTCTGCCCCGAGAAACAGAGGGAATGTTTGTTTACAATACAACTGTAACAAATGACACTGGTCTTTAAAATCCAGATGGGCAAACTGAGATAAGTATTGTAAGGTCATTATTCATAAATGTACCCGGAAACTGCCTCAAAGTGGAAAAAACACATAAACAAAACAAGCAAACAAACAAGTGAAAGTCCTGGTTGGACAACACATTGTGAAAATGACAGGGCAGTACCATAACATACACACTCACATTGTCATCTGTGTCGTTAACCGAAATGTGAGTGTGCATGAGAGAACCCACAATATGTCGAAAGAGCTGATTTTGAGAAAAACGGCTTTGAAGTGAAAATATGGGTCCGACACAAACTTCCAACTTGTCTGTTGTATAGGGGACCGTGGCATGTTACAGGGTAAACTGTAGACGAGCAGTGAACACTACTCACTATGATCTCTATAACGGCTTTGTAATTAGACTACGGTCTCCTAACAAGATCCAAAAACTTCCGACTTGGCTGTTGCTAGGGAACCGTGGCATGTTACAGGGTAGACTGTAGATGAGCAGTGAACACTACTCACTATGATCTCTATAACGACTTAGTTATTAGACTACGGTCTCCTAACAGCAATCACTCCAATATTACTTGGTCAATTAGCTATTGCCAGTTATAGGATTAAATGCCGTTTTTTCAAAATCTTGTTTTAGGGGGGTCACTGACTTCAATTTATCAGAAATGTCTTGTCTTTTATTATATGTATAGAACTCAAAATGTCATGTTGCCGGCTTATGCCGGGTTTTCCCATGCACACTCACAAATATCCTAATTTTCTAGAAAGACACTTACAGTATTTCTGTCGATGTTTGGGCGTGTTTTCGGCTTAAGAAATTTTAATAGTGCAAATCATTCTATCTGGACACAATGCCCTTAATGTGTGCACTGAGACACGCCAAGGAGGGAAACAGTGCAATTATTAGAAAGTGAGGAGCCCCGATTTGCATATTTTCTTTCTCAAGTTACAGATTAAACTCTCGTGATTGTCTTGGCCAAGGGAGAGAACACACGATGTCTGGGCTGGTTGGGGTGATGTCGCCAGATGGGAGACGCGACGCCGGGACCTGCCGTACCATCACACAGACGCACGCCAGATCGCTGAATCGCTTGAAAAATGTGAAAGTGTCTTGTCCTCAGCACACACAACTCTGGCCAACTTCCACACAAGCTTTTGTTTACCTCCCTTGATTAGCTGCCATTAAAATCAAATCGTCACTACCATGGAGCCCTGGCTCATTTTCTCGACCATTCCCACGGGTCAAGTTTGTCACTCATATTTTAGATCTTCTTCCTCGGCATTGGAAGACAATGGGAGAATTGGCCCCATGACAAGAAAGATCTCTTCACTGGAATTCTTGACACAAGATTTAAACTCACTGTTTATGACTGAACGACCGGTATCTGGGAATTTAAACAGTGGAAGTGAAGGGTGTGTCATATATCATCTATGGACACAGTAGTTTACAAAGTGCTTAATATTTTTGGGTGGATCTGACAAAACTGGACTTAAAGTGAAATGTTTATACCTCTTGAAAAAAATCGAAATAAAATATTTTTAAGACGATTTCAAGCAAAAGATTTTAACTGAATACAGAAAAAATGGCTAATCTTTATCTTCCATGTTATTCCTTCTGTGAAGGGTTGTTTCTTTCAGGAATCTGGTCTTTCACTTTCATCAGAATTTCGTCAGATCCGCTCTCACATGTTTGGGTTCTGGAAAATTTGTTTCCAACGTTATTACTTCATTTTGTATTTCTGTCATTATTTTATTTGCCAGTATGGTGTTCTTACCTATACTGATGTTCGTTTTTCGAATACTTTTTTCTTGGACGGGGGGGGGGGGGGGGGAGGAGGGGGCGGAGAGAGAAGGTGGGGTTATGTTTAGGGTTAGATTAAGGCTGAAGCTGTCTTGAATCAAGTTTGTTTTGTGTCTTTTTGGACTCCGTGCGCGAGGTCTCTGTCTCTCTCTCTCTCTCTCTCTCTCTCTCTCTTCTCTCTCTCTCTCTCTCTCTCTCTCTCTTTCTCTTTCTCTCTCTCTCTCTGTCTCTGTCTCTGCTAGCTGGCCACAGGCAGTTTTGTCGCCGCCGAACTAGTAAGACAAGACTTGAATGTTTTGGTCTCGTCACTGCTGGAGGCCCCTGTCAACTCCATAGTTCGTACTTCACACCTCAACAGAGACAAGACAGTCTAGACTCAGTGTTCCATCAGTCGGCCAGAATGGGTTAGGTTTTCAGTCACCCATATTGGTAACTTCTTTACACTGATTAATCTACACGGAAGGAGAGCTGTTAGTTTCCAACTTGTATATCGTGCCAAAATAAGCTTTGGGGGATTAGAATGGCCACCAAAACCTGAGTTATCATGTCCGAAAGGGACGGCTCGAGCTGCACTGAGACGCGTCAGTTGGTCTTTGGTTTTGTGAGCTATGATTTTAAACAGGACTTGCCACACTAATGAGACAGAAACAGATTTGTCTCACCAGTTGATTCAAAAGAACTTCAAGTCTTGAGCGAAAACTGACAGAAACCAGACCTGACTCAATGGGCCACTAGTCGAAGTGTTTGATATGGTTTGTCAATATAAGTGTTATCTATAGTTTCTGTTGTCAAAAGAGACGGCTCGACAATTCGATGTCATTTCTTTTGTAGTCGCCCGATTTTGATCATGATACACACTTGTGAATGGTTGCTAGAGAGAATGAACTGGCTTGAACATTAAGATTGTTTTTATAAATCAGGGAGAATCGAGAGAGAGAGAGAGAGAGAGAGAGAGAAAGAGAGAGAGAGAGAGAGAGAGAGAGAGAGAGGGAGAGAGAAAGAGAGAGTGAGGGAGAGAGAGAGACCAACAGACAGAGACAGAGAGAGACAAACAGACAGACAGACAGAGACAGAGAGAGAGAGAGAGAGAGAGAAAGAAAGAGAAAGACAGACAGACAGACAGACAGACAGACAGAGACATAGAGAGAGAGGGAGAGAGAGAGAAAGAAAGAGAAAGACAGACAGACAGACAGACAGACAGAGACATAGAGAGAGGGAGAGAGAGAGAAAGAAGGAGAAAGACAGACAGACCGACAGAGACAGAGACAGAGACAGACAGACAGACCAGATAGACATACAGGAAGAGAGACAAAGAGTTACAAACACAGAGGGAGAGAGAAGGAGGAGGAGGAGGAAGCAAAAGAGAATGTGACAAGAGGGAGAGAGAATGTCAAAGGGAGAGACAAATAACAGACACACAGATAGAGACAGACAGACAGACAGACTAGACAGACAGACAGCAAGAAAGATAAAGAGATACCCAGAGAGAGAGAGAGAGAGAGAGAGGGAGAGAGAGAGAGAGAGAGAGAGAGAGAGAGAGAGAAAGGGGATGGAGAATGTAGAGAAGAAAACACGACTAAAGGCAAGAATGGACAGAATAAAAAAAAAGATACCAGTCACTTTAATAAGGCCAACAATTTATTTCAAAGTCTTTCCCAGTCCAGCCTCAGGCCGGGTAACCTCGTCATGCAGGACAAAACATGCGGAACTGTTATCGAAATCGAGAATGTTCCTAAGTCCCTTGTTTCATGTAACCACTTCTCCTCAAGGATCCCATTATGTTAATGAAGTGTTTACTCTGGCCCGTCTGCGCATGTCTAGCACGAGCGGGCATTATCAAAATTATTTTAGCGAAACAACGGAACAAACCCGAGCCGGGCTAAACTCGGGTGTGATTTAAACTCCTGCAACAAACTCGTAAACTGGCAGCGCTCACACTGGCCCTGGGGTTCGGGATACAAACAATAGGAGGTGAACAGACGGGATCGTTTACTTAGAGATCAGTGGACCACTCACGGGCGCATTGGAGACCTGCCAACTAACGAGAGCGCTTTCTTATTGTGTTCCGACTCCCTCTGTCGCTACCCCACTTCGACTACTTTCTACTCCGTGCGCCATTTTGTCCCTGGCGCAGACAGCCCAAATGTATGGAATGCTCTCCATCAGAGAGACAGAGAGATAATTCTTCATTTGGAAAATACAAAACAGAGTTGAAATCACTCTCGTGTCGGGAATATCTACTGACTAACTGAAAATGTCTCCCCTAAGCCTTGTATGTTTTGTAGTGCATGAAAAGTGTATTTGTAAGTCTGTAAGTAAGGTAGAGAGGGGGGGGGGAGAGAGAGGGAGAGGGGGAAGAGACAGAGAGACAGAGAGAGAGAGAGAGAGAGAGAGAGAGAGGGGAAGAGACACAGGGAGATGGAGGAAGAGAGAGAGAGGGAGAGTGGAAGAGACAGAGAGAGAGAGAGAGAGAGAGAGAGAGAGAGAGAGAGAGAGAGAGTTGTTACTACATATTTAACATTGTAAAGCGCTATGGATCTGCTAAACTAGTTCGGGCGTATCAAAATTGTTTTGAATCAGTTGACGGAAAGAGAAATCTTACGCACTTAGTCAAAACAAACGTAAATAAAGAACCTGACTTTCAGCTTTAGTTCTGTATATATCGTGTCTAAATGCTCTTGTCCACACCATCCGCTCCGCTCCGCTCTTTTTACGGAAAATGACGTATGAAAAAGTAAAACATTCTTTGCCTCTGTATACTTGACCACAGTATATGTTGTACTCCTCTCCTCGTCGCTAAAGAGGCAAACAGTGTTTTACTTTTTCATCCGTCATTTTTCCGTAAAAAGAGCGGAGAGGAGCAATTGCTGTGGACAAGAGTAATAATAATAGTTCGTCCATCAGGTATGATGATGACCTTAACAACACCAGAGGAATAAAGAACAGAAATTGTTGAGAATTTCAACACATGGACAATAAAGAGAACTAAAGGACACAGAGGACAGAATGGAAAGACTGTTCTTTCATGACTTATGGCTTCTCATGTGACTGATAAGTCCTATTTTTGCCCTGCAGACCCTTCCGTATAAATGACAAGAGTGCTCCGTTGGTTCAGTACCACTGGGCCTTTTCTTGCGCCGTTCTCTTTTTTTGATAGCCTGCTGGACTCTGTCAGCTTCCCATGCTTTGCTGCCTTTGGTAAGGGCCGCCCTCCAATTTGCACGATCAAGCGAGAGCTTTTCCCACTCACTCACATCAATGGCAAAGGCCTTCAGTGATTGCTTGAGAGTGTCTTTGTAACGTCTCTTTGGGGCCCCAACATTCCTCGTTCCATTGGAGAGCTCAGAGAAGAAGATTTGCTTAGGGAGTCTGGAGTCGGGCATTCTGACAACATGTCCTGCCCAACGTAGCTGAATTTTTTTCAGGTGGCAGAAGATGCTCAATTCCTTGGCACGATTGAGGACCTCAGTGTCTGGAATTTTATCCTGCCATTTGATCCTTAGGATCTTTCTAAGGCAGGCCAGATGAAAGTGATTTAGCTTTCTGGCATGCGATTGGTACACTGTCCAGGTTTCAGCCCCATAGAGTAGGGTGGGAAGGACCACAGCATTGTACACTTTCAGCTTAGTGTCTGTGCGAATGCCGGCAACATCCCATACTCTCTTTCGAAGCCCGCCAAATGCAGAGCTGGCTTTGCTGATTCTTGAGAGAATTTCAGTATCAACACGAGCCGTGGAAGACAGTGTACTGCCAAGATAGGTGAAGTTCTCCGACACCTTCAGAAGACTGTCATGGACTTTGATATTTGGGGTCATAGGATACTTGTCGTCTGGAGTAGGCTGATGGAGCACTTCCGTCTTCTTTGTGCTTATTGTGAGGCCAAAGTTGTCACAGGCACTAGAGAACTTATCAACACAGTTTTGCATGCTATCCTCATCGTGTGCCAGAAGTGCACAATCATCAGCAAATAGTAGGTCACAGACTTGAGTACTTTTGGTTTTGGTTTTTGCCTGAAGTCTCCTGAGGTTGAATAGACTGCCATCAGTTCGGTACTTGATGCTTACCCCTTGAGGAGGAGAGCTAAAGGCTTCTTGTAGCATTGCAGAGAACATGATGCTGAACAGAGTTGGGCCACATTGGCTCTCGGGAAGCAAGTCATTTGACGAGAGGTGATCAAGAAGGCGATTCAGAAGCATTCTTGCCAATATTTTGCCAGCAATTGAAAGTAGAGAGATTCCCCGATGGTTGTCACAGACTTGGCTGTCCCCTTTGTTTTTGTACAGATGGATGATTGAAGCATCTTTGAAGTCCTGTGGCAGCTTCCCTGCTTTCAACATATGATTGAACATATCAAGAGTAGTTAGTCACAAAAAGCGGAAAGTACGATACTGAGCCAAAAGTGGTTCTGAAACTTTCATCTCTTTCAAGTTGCCGCACCCTCAAATTGCCTTATTGCATTTTACATGGTAGACACTGTACTCACTGATTTTCAGCTATAGTGTTTATTGGGAGTCTTTGGGCTGAGGCATGGTTTAGAACTGACCCATGCAGTTATTATACATAAGAATGTTTTTAAGTCAGCACTGTGCCTATTTTCATACTTTGTATGCCTGGATTCTCCGAGACATGCCACGCGTGGATAACTTGATGTGTCCCGTTATGAAGACAGCCCAGGCTAAGCATGCTGTAAAACTGCTGTTGCTACGCTGTTAATCAAATTAACGATATCCTGCAATAGATTAATACCGATGGCATCTGATTAACCAGGCGATATAATTCAGTACGATCGTGCTTGACTATCGGCAATAAACTTGTCATGGATTAGAGGGAGCCATTTCTCCGTGCCAAACTTAGTTCTACTTTCAATGCGCAGTCAACAATTACACTACATGTTCTGCGATAACAATAGTTCACCCTTGTATCAAATACAATGCATCCATGTGCATTGATTATATTAAACTATGGTAAAACAAGCGGATTTCGGTTAATTTCACTGATTTGACTTGGGAAGCCCATTTTGAATGTTGATTTTACTTCTTGTCAAAGTTTCATTTCTTTAGCATGTACGCTTTAAATGATCATAGAGCCTTTGAAGTGTTCCAAAAATGGATTTATCAATTATTGCTCTGTACATATATTTTACCCATTTTATTCATTCTTCATTTATTCACTTATCTTTTTATGTCCATTTAAGTATCTGTTTCAGTCTGTTCATAAGTTGTTTAATAAGGCAGAAAATGCATGTACTTATTATGTTTACTATAATTTATGCATAATGTTATGATTTTGTTGTTTTTCAAGATTTGTTTTTCTCGATTCGTTTAGTTTTTGACTAATCAACATAGGATAATAACTTCACCTCTAATTTCACACTCATTTGCCAAATTTTATCTGACAGCTTGTCTGCCTGTCCGTCTGCATCTCTTCCTCATTACCACGTTCACCCATTCCCGTAAACACAAACATGCAGCCTTCCCCGGTTACTTGGAAACAGCGATAAAAACAGCATGCGAGTACGAGGATACCAAGCAATCCAATGCATATTAGCGAAAGGGACAACATAAATCACATGCGCACTAAGCTGCACATATTAGAGCAACTTGTGTGACGTTATGATTAAGTAATCGACTGTCGCAGCTCGCCGATTCTGCTAACGATGCATGATAACGCACGAGCCCGCCGAGGAGCGTGAAGAGTTGTGACGTCACAGCTTTCTACCGTCGTGCAGATACCGTGCGTGACGTCATCAATAAATGAGATGTCAGCCGTCTGGGTTGTGGAAATACCCATATAATTGCTATTTATCGGCCGGAGACGTTATTGCTATGTTTACGGTGATCGTGCAGATAACAGTTGGGGGGCCTTTATTGCTAGAAACACGATCGCAGCGAAGGCGAACACACAGGTGTTGTACAGGTGGTCAAATGGCATGATTTGGGAAGCGCCGATTTCTATGGAATCCCGTGGTGCTATCTGTTGTTAATCTCTACGCCTACCGATTTGCTGATAAGAATTATTGTTAATCCAGTGTAAATTAATCTGACGGTGACATTTCCGTCAAAAGAGGAGATGAATCAAGACACAAGACTTGTGAAATATTGATAATACAAATTTGATTGTCGACAATGGCATTCTCTCTGATTACTTTAGTATGACAGCCAACAGTGTATATTTTCTATATTCACAAATGAGAATGTAATGCTCACTGAGACCAAAATAATCTAATTAAAATCGTAGCAGAACAAAAATTACGCCAGTGAAGAAAAGCGACCGTAAAATCTAGTCACTGTTAGGGTTACAGTGTAAAAGTTATATTTTATTATTATAACAATATTTAACTATGTTGATGAATCAGTTACAACTGTTGCCTGTGTTTGTCGATGCTATGTTAAGGCTAGTAGAGCACTGAGTTAAGTCTGCTTTGCATAGGTTTTGACTCAGGCTTGATCTTCCTTTGAATCAAGTAGGGAGACAGATTTGTTTCAATCTCAATGGTGCACTATGTCACAGTCATGGTGCACTAGGTCACAGTCATATTCCACAAAACCGAGGGCAAAACAAGACTTAACTCCGTGCGCCATCAGCTTTATACATAGACTATCCAGGTGTCTCACTACTGCATAAGAACACCGCTATAGTTTTGCATCGATCCCATCGTCAACGTATCTCACCACTTGCTATGTACAATCAAATGTATTGATAATTCTGTAACAACTATTTACTCAGACCATCCTCTTGACATTGTATAGTCAGAACCGCGAGGAGCTTGGCGTCCACATTACAGTTGTTACTAAAATGTCTCAAGCTCTACTCATTTAAAACAAAAAATTCTTTTCATCATCAGCCAAGTCTATTTGTTTTGGAATTATGTGCAGCACAGAGCCTTAGACATAGGAGTGGCACAATCTTTTTTCGTTCAGAAACTCAATTACTTTAAAGAAAAGAGGCTAAAAATAACTGTGGTGAAAAAGAAAACATTTCCACTCCCCGAAAAGTTGTTAGAAATGAAGTATCCCCAAGGCTCCTTAGAACTGAGTCGGCTATTCTATTTTTTTTATTTTCTAAAGATTACAATCTGTCCCCTTATCATATCATTAAAGAACAATTTGCCAAAACTGGTGATCCCAGGGTAATAATCTATTTTAAGCTCTCGAACTCTCATATAATTTTTGTGCAACCTGGCAACTCTGAACTTATCAATGAAAGTTGAGAAATCATGCCGTCACCAAACAAGACAAAAAGACTAATTGATGTTTAAGATTAATAATGAGCCTTTCATCTCACACAACCTGTATTGCAACACAGAATGTGCACTGGCAGATAAGGGTGAGTGAAAAGTTGACAATTGCACTTCCAGTCATATCAGATCGATACTAATTAATCTGAGATATTTGTTCCAATTTGGCAGTGAGATTATTAAAATTGTGAAGAGTTTGTTATGTCGCCCGGAGCCACTAGTTAAATAATGGCATAAGGTACGGTAGTTACGATCTTTTTCAGATGACATAATTGGCAAACCCTTGATCGTTTTTAGTTATCCATGTCTGTCACAAATCCCAGACTGGGAGATGTAATAGTTTATGACAGGACAACAATCACGAACAAACAAGTTTAACACTTAACAGAACAATCCATCAGACTCACACATTTATTAAACATAATTATACAGATAATAGCGCAATTACATACATTATATTATTGAAATTAACTGCCGTACAACGGCCTTATTCTCACATGCACTCTTCCTCGGATCCACAACCCGGTAGTTACTCCTAAAGGCACTTCGGCCTCAGCCTCTCCCCTCAGGGTCTTAATAGCACATTAATAATTCACTGGCACCGCAGTCTCTCAACATCACCTTCCTATTGTCATACACCTTAGCATTCCACTGGCACCTCCGCAGGGCAATAACACATTATCATTTCAATAGCCCATCAACATGGCAATAGTACATTATCAGTTCACTAGCCCATCAACATGGCAATAGTACATTATCACATTCACGCTCATATCTACGTCCCTGTCCGTGGCCTGACTGCCACGACTTTATGTGCCTCTACTGTCCTGCACCGACAGCCTCACTTCTGGCCTATGTGTGGCCTCCGGCCCTATGCTGGCCTATCCCCCGTGCTCACTGAGGTGGCTCTTTCGGCCCGTCCCCGACACCTACAAGAATAACATTACATTGGTATAATACCCTACCATTTCTATTCACTCCACCTCTCCTTACAACCCATGAAGCGTACACACAATAGTTCACCTTTCACTCACCACACATCTTACGGTAACACACCTCCATCGGAGTACACAATACTCACTCGTGCTACAAATCCATGAACTCACTTTCATCTATCGCTCATGGTGCACATTGCTATATCCAATATCAAGGACTTCCACATTCCTCACATATGCTTATTTACATCATGGTAATAGACGAATATAATACATCAATCATAATTATCAATCAACGTTCTACCTACCAGTCATCACTGGAAAAAACACTCTCATCCGTCTTCCGACTGCTCCCCTTATGTTCGCCCGCTGGGCTCTTACTAGCGTCCGTTCAGTAGGACCTTCTAACTTGCAGTGATAGTAATACAGCGCTTTCGCCTCATTCAGACCCCCCACCACTCACAACATGCACGCTTAACTTACTTGTCTACGTGCGTTAATTTTACTCTCCTCCTTTCCCCCCGTAATTATTAACTATCGCTCACTCCACTCGTGACAATGTCATTCAAGGCCGTCTGAACATCCTATGGGCCCCAGGGGAGAAACAATAGGCTGCATTTCCCCGTTTCAAAAAAGAATGGAAATTTGCTTGCATGTCCCCCGGTATACCCTAAACTGCCCTGTGTGCCCATGCGTTAAGACGGTTCTGATGTCATTACCTGACATTCAATATTAAACCCTTTGTTTCGTTGATGTTGGGACATCCTGGCTTCAGCCTTGTCCAAATACCCAAGTCAGTCTCTAATTTATAGTTAATCGTTGTTTTTCCTTTTACATAAACGTTACACAACAATAGGTAGGACTGATGCTTGTGGGGCTATCTATATTGAGAAATGTGTGTCACATGGCAAACTTACGAACAAAACTGTTGCTGATCAACTGCACGCCCAGCGAGTTCAGTGGAGAATGGATCTGTCATCTGGCAAATTTCACTATCAGCAGTCAGGACTCCCTGCACCTTTACTTCCACGTTTTAAGCTCCTCCTTGTAGTCACTCACGATGCACTTATCTTGTTGGTCTTTAGTCTATTTTGTTATTCATGATATGATTAAAATCATATTTGGACACTTAGCATCTCATCTGCCCCATCGCACAAACTCTTATGTCCGTTTTATCAGTCCTATTGTCTTTAGCCTCCGATGAAAGAGGTTTCAAGGCTTCGTGACTCTTCTCCCTGTATATAAAAATTATATGATTCTTTCCAGGGCTTCATCTACATTGCGCCCAGTCTGAAGTACACTCACCACTCACACTTTCCTCGGATTCAGATGATGGTTCTCTAAAAATGTTAAGCTCTTTCCCGATCATCGTCTCCATTGCGCCCAGTTTTTAAATGCGCACCGTATCTCGACTTTTTCCTGCCTGGATACCATTGCTATCATTCATAGAGAGAGCCAAACGCTGCCTATACAGCCAAACGTCCACGGTGTACACACGTTGTCATAAAGCAATTATTGTCCTGCAAAGCCCGGTAAGCTGACGATTGAGACCGGTATCTGCAGCTTATCGCCGGTCACATTGGCCGGACAAATCTGTAGCGGTGCCGACACAAAGACCCACCGGGCAATATTCTCCTATCGCTTGGACACGTATTAGCTGCTGATGGTGGTCGGAGGTGGCCGAAATGAGGTGTCAGAGACGTGATTTCTGGCCCGGCTCCTGGATTGTTCTATTGTTTGATGTCTGATCATTGAGACATATCTTCAAGTGATTGGCGGTGCTGCTTACTTCAGCCACCGTAAGACAGTCTCAACACTCATTGATATTAAGCTTCATTGAGAAGCTTGTCTGCGCAGATATCAGTTCCAATCTCCATTAATTTTTTGCCTGAGTTGGAAGTCGCGTTTTAACAACAATATAATACAAGGCTAAGGAAGCATTGTTCCATAAATCTATTGTTGTAACGATTTCAGGCTTTCCCCAGATATTTGCTGCTGTCAAGTGAGCAAATCTATCTATCTATCTATCTATCTATCTATCTATCTATCTATCTATCTATCTATCTATCTATCTATCTATCTATCTATCTATCTGCCAGTCTATCTATATGTCTGTCTGTCTGACTGTTTATCTATCGATCACCTGAACACGTCACCTGGACAAAATCGTGCTCATTTTCTGATACAAAAGTAGACTACCCATGTCACAATGTGCTTTGAGAGTCCGCTCACCTCCGTGCCTCTCCCCCCCCCCCCCCCGGCCCCAACACCACCAAACCACCATCCGCCCTCTCGACCTTTGGCCTCCCCACCTCCACCCTCTATACCCGCACAAACGACCCTAATTTCTTCTCTTCTTTTACAACTATCCAGATATGAACTACCCACGGTAAGCTGAACCGATTTATGGCCCCTTATCAGCAGTTATTGACTGCAAGTGTTAAGGGTCGCCCCTTGTTGACATCAAAATTATGAGCCCTCAGTCTTGTTTACGAGTTCATAGTCATTGGTCGCTCTCGTACGAGGCTTTTCAGATTTGGTAAATGGTCAGTGGTTAGACAGAGGAGATAAATAAAGAGACTGGGCAGTTGTCACACGTTGCCATAGAGAATTGTCAGGGGCGTAAAGTTATGATGGGCGTGGAATTCAGTGAATGTTTCATAGAGCCTATTTTATAACAGATCTTCAAAAGAGCAGAAAACCCGCATGAAATCAGTGATTAGTTGGGTACCAGTAGTACAGCACCTAGCAATGCAATACAAAGCAATAAAATACAATAAAAAAATCAAAACAATACTGCACTATAATAACAATTTAGTGCAGTAGAGTACAATACAATATAACGCAGTGCAATACAATGCAATACAATTGTCATGATTCAGATGTTGTTAAAACTCACGCAGAGAGTGCGTTGTTGTTTTACCAGGGCCATGAGAAATTGGCTGGTGGCCTTGAACGGCCCTCGCGAATTATAGTTGGTGAGTAAATAAATGTAAAGTTAAACTGTTAGATGCACGCTTGTCGGTTTTAATGTTCGTGATTAATAAGTAATGGAGTAGGGGTGAAACAAGGTGGGGATAGTTGACATTAAGTATGACTAGACAAGTTTTTGCACGTTAACTGGCTGGTAGAATAATGCAGACGTATTACTACAATTAAAATGGTGGGAGGTTTCGACCTATGAGATAGCTGAACTAATTGGGCCAGCGGACTAGCACGCTGGGTAGTTAGATAGTATATAACATCGTGTAACGTTCAGATTTGGTGAATACAGACGAGCAGAAGCATCGTGTCGTGAAGTATCTCCGGTTGGCCAGTACCTGAACTGTGTGGTTTGAAGACTAGAAGTCCTTGCTAACGGACTGACTGAGCTCTAGAAAGAAAGGTCTGAGTGGGCTGACCTTTGAAAGCCCACGCTGCGCTATATTGATGTTCGCGCCTACCAGTAGGCGTGACCAATGGTAATATATCTTATTTGTTCAAGCATAATAGAGATCGGAGATAGAGAGAGAACTACAGCCTCATAGGAAGACTAAGGAAACCCCAGCTGGCACTCGACCACGAGTGTCCTGTATCATAGATCTATTGCCATAGTATGATTGGAATAATATAGCACATTGTTGATGAATTGAATAGTGATTGTGCATAAAATATAGTCTTTTGGCAACTGCTTAAATTACCTACAAGCCGAAGAGTGCTTCTGTAGGCTTTGAACGTACTGGGCTCTCCTAACATTCAAGCCCATATGATTTATGGAGAGTTTGCCTGGCGACTGGCCAGTGGCGACTCAACTGTCACTTTAAATTGATATCTAGTTTCGTATAATATACCTATTTGCTATTGATTGCAGTACCTCCATAGTTACATGAATATCATTGGTTAAGTTCTTAATTAGAGTTTTTTTGGTTTGAATATATACCCCTATTGTCTTTTGTTTTGTTATTAATATTTATGTAAACTATGGCCTGACCGGCCTGACATATATACGCTCTAGTTATTTGATACTTTTCTTGTGTGGTTGTGTCCGAGTGTGAGTTAGCTGCCTCTCGTGCAGTCGTAACATCCCCAAGACCCTAACCCTGCTCGTGACAACAATACAATACAATATAATACAGTACAGAACAGTACAGTACCGTACAGTACAATGCAATATAGTACAATATGATACACAGGGCTGGATTAACCATTAAGCAAGATAAACACGTGCTTAGAGCATCTATCAGGACAGAGAGAGAGAGAGAGAGAGAGAGAGAGAGAGGGGGGGGGGGCACCACAGAATTTTTTTCTTTCACTGCTGAATTTCGAATTTACCATTGATCAGATGGTCCAAAACTTCAAACGGTGCAGCTGAACCAGAGTCCACAAAACTTTTCATATAAAAATAAAGTGGAAGTATACAAAAATAAACATGAGTTTCCCCCTTACTGTAAGGTTTGTTTCGTTTCGAAAATAAAATTTCATTTGATATGGTTCATTATTGTTTATATTTTAAATTACGTATACAGTAGCCTATACGGGGGCAACAAAATCTTTTAAGCGCTTAAGGCCTCTAAAGGTCTTCATCCGGCCCTGATCATACAGTACTATACAATACAATACAGTATGATACAACACAATATACAATACAATATAGGACAACATAATACAATCAGTACAACACAATACAATACAATAAAACCCAATTACGATGTTGGTTACACTGCAGCACAATATAGCACAATATATTACAACTAGCTGAGGTACCCGGCCCTGCCCGGGATAAATCGGTTTGAATATTAGTTTCAGTTCTGGGTGGTTATTATGGACCTGCTTCATCTTGCCTGTTCCTATTTGTTTATTTTATTTTTGTTTGTTTATTTTTAAATAAGTCTTAACTGCTCTGCCTTTGTGAGTTGACACCCTGCGCATCCCGTACAATAGCATGATTTGCGTACGGGTTAGTGTGTTTGATAGTGAACACATCGCAGGAAGTGATAACGAAACCTTAAAATGGCGAACCATGACTCGGAAGAGATCTAAAATTGGGGAAACAATAAATTTCCAATAAAAAAAACTACACCGATTTGAGACTTCTATTAAAAACTGTGCACCCTTACATCCATTCTGATGCACCATATAAAATTTGAAGTCTGAGTGTTGAGTGGTTCAGAAGCCTTTTGCAACGAAAAATCTCAAGTCCACAAATATATATAGTATAGATGATATTCAATTATGGTAGAATACAATATAGTAAAATTCAGTATAAAGGAGCACAACACAATAAAACAAAGTGCATGAATACAAAGTACAGTGCAGCACAATTTATAAGCTTACTACACAGTACAACACTATTGATAGTAACAATCAGCCAGACAAATTATCAGGAATAGTACAAGTCTTCATAGACGATAAATTTATACACTGTACAACGCTATACGGTACAGTACTGTTGGCTGTAGGTTGACTGACACGGTGTGACAAGTTGTTATGATTCAGACGTGCACCAATGTTCAGTGATCAGCTGTATTTCACATGTTCGCACTGACAATCTGTGGAGAGTGTTGTCCATGTCTACCATTATGTACATGCAGTAATGAGCTGTTGATAAGCTGTTGACAGTCAAAGGCGTATCGTTGCTACCTAAAGCGATGGGATCATACACTTCTCTTTCCTTAGCACTTTTGATTGATATCTTCAGCCTGTTTTACTATGGAGACCTGTTTGATAACTAGTACATGTTTGCTGTCTAGATAAATGTAAAGTTGTTATGGTTAACAATGTAAGATTGACTTATAACATATGAATACGAATGGTGAATTTTGAATTGTGTATTACATTGAACTTTCTGCGTGAACATATTTCGCAATCACGATTGAGTTGTGGATTCAGATAGATGTACAATCTTTCTTTTAATCTTCAGCATCGCATCTGAAATCAGTTTGCAGGCATTTCTAAGAAAAGTATCTCTTGTGAAAACTATTCAGACATTTTAAACGTAATGACTTGCGGCAACCAATCGGATTGCATTGAAATTTAGCCGTTACTGTAAGCTGTATTACGCTACCACAGCACCAACACGCATATATAACACAGAAAGAAAACCGCGAGGGTAAAACGAGGTGTAAATGCCAAGGGCAGCGAACCTCCTAAAATAAAGACCTCAAATCACCGCGAGGGTAAATGTTAAGGATCTACTCGTGTCAGTTTTTTGCCGTGGTTGATGCACAAAATAAAAGTGACTAGAGGGTGACGTGTTGTCGGCAGTTTCGTCTGAGATACTTCTATAATCACACGCTCCAGTTTCAATTTTACTGTCATTTTTGACGACATCACTGAAAGAGAAAAAAATGTACTGTCATTCTTGCAGATACATATAGTAGCTTTGTGGATTTAGAATTTGGTATAGGCATCGAACTGGAAACCTAAGCTAAAGAGATCCCAACTAGCAATGCTATGAAAACCCGACGCTTTCGTACACAGATCCGCTGGTTGTAACATCGCACCGACATCATTTTGATGTAGCTAATCCGCACCAAAGGGCCATCCTACAGAAATCCTCCACAAATCTACGTCGGAATGCTTGTTGGGATGATTTTCCTCCTCCACATGCGAAGATGACCACAAAACTTGCACTACTCAACATCTGATTACGTGTATTGTGCAAAGATGGCTGATAGGGCCATTCCTGGCTATGATTTGCCTGCTGCAGTGATGGCACGGAAATGCTGAAGTCTGATTTTAGAAAGTACGTATTTTCTGGAAACCTAACTTTGTGGCTTTTGTCAGCTTAAACGTTGAAAAATTCGCTGATTTAACTACCGGCAAGATCTACAGCTTGACTTTTATACAGATTTACAAACTTCTTTTCAGATCTATACAAAACAGTTTTTTAGGAAGTTTACCAGTGTAATCAAGTTTGTACGGAACTGTTTAAATTGATGAAGCTCTGAATACCAAACATAGATTTTAATAAAGTACCCCAAAAGACAGAGAAAGGCGCCAAGTGGCCAAACCGCCGTTAAACTTACAATCAAACTCGCACCTGTTTTATAGATGGGTAGTAAATTAGACTTAAACTTAAATTGCCAGGGGTGACTTTTTTTTTAACCCTCTAGTGCCCGGTGCACCATATCTGGAAACGTCACTCGGTGCCATATGGTCCACATTTTGCCCAATTTCTAATTTGTCAATATATTATTTACTTGACAACGTGGTCTTTCCTTCTTTCTTTCTTTTCCCCCATTCATTTTAGAGAATTTTTACAGGTTTCAAAATTCTTGAACATTGCGCTTTATGTCTGGGCACTACAGGGTGAAATCACTTGTGAGAATCTTGTAAATAATATGAATATCTATAAAAGTTTTGTTAATTATGTATTATAATTATATATAACAAAGCCGTGATGGTGATGTTAAGGAAATACTTTGTGAAACCACAGAGACATTTAAACACCACCATTGCCATCTTGCAAATTCATTTCTTTACAGGTCTCCCCCACACTGCCAACTGAGTAGGCGCCTCTGAAAACAATGTTACCAACAGTTTGTCGGTCTGTGTTTGCACAAACAAACATTATGTCATGTTACAAATAGAGCTCAGCCCAAAGACCTTGGCATTTGTGAGCTCTTTGCCCTTTACCTTGAAGCCCCAGACATCGTGGATATGACCGGCTCATTACCGTAGCTATATGTCGGCCCTGTGGTGTAATGGGTAGCACGTCGGATTCTGAATTCGGAGGTCTGTGTTCAAGTCACAGCGGGACCCTTGACTACTGTTTTTTTATTACTATTAGTATTTTTTTTACACTTTAAAATTATAAATGTTTTCTTTTTTTTTTTTTTTTGGTTAGTAAAAAACATTCAATCAAAGATCTTAAGCATATTCCATATTATTGTTTTGATCATTCTTCCCTTTGCCATTCATGCAATAAATCTAAAAAATTATATTAGAGTATAGGGTAAAAAACTTACTTTCCAATATCATTTATTAAAACAGTTATAATTATTTCAGCTTGAATATGGAGGTTGTTTTTTTAATTGTTGTTGTTTCTTTTCTTTTCTTTTGTGTGTGTGGAGTTTAGTTTCAAAGTATTCATTTTTTAAATTGATTTTTACTTTTTATTTATTTATGTATTATCCAGATGAGCGTAAAGTAATTTTTGGCCCACCCAGTGTGTATAAATTTATCATCTATGAAGAACTGTACTATTCCTGATAGTTTGTCTGGCTGAGTGGGCAGGCCGATTTTCAGTTACCAGTAGCATATCATATTGTAAAAAAAATGAGAGACAGTGCCGTAGTTCTATGACAATTTCAGTACCATTGTTTTACTTGTCCTTCGGCTGCATTGTCTTACGAGTAATTTTTTATTGTTATATAAGTCGTCCTAATGATGATGATGATGATGAATGTTTACCCTCGTCAATATCACTCAATTTTATACCAACAAACTGAGGCAATTGTTGTGTGTCTTGGTTTTTGATGTGAAAGACAGGCTTGTCTTAGTCTCACCAGTGTGGGAAATCACACTGAAAAAAAGAAAACAGAGAGAGAGAGAGAGAGAGAGAGAGAGAGAGAGAGAGAGATGCTTAATCGTCGGCGGCTTGGCCTGGAGAGGGGGTCAGGAGCACAAACCCTCGTCTCTAATACAGACCATCGATCTGAAAAGGGGCCAGACTCCCACCTCCACCCGGAAAGAAAAACAAATCAACAACAACCATAACAAAAATCCTCCCTCATACAACAAATTCTACAATCTGACAAGTATCCAAGAAAAAGTGTTTGACAACAGATGTGGTAAAAATAAGACTGTGCTGAGCTCAAATGTATAAGAATTTCATGACATTTAATTTAGTCTTACACAAGACTGTTCGATGAAAAGAATCTGACTTTCTTAAAGTTTGTTTTGCATTTCTTACGAAGCGGAAATTGTTGGGTGAAATCTATATTCTATATTATAAAAAGAGCTGGCGAGATACCTAATGAGACATACCGCCGTTTATACACCTCGGATTTGCATGAAATTTTAGATTGTCATCCTTTTGGCCTGCAGAAGTCTTTTTTTTTTTTTTTAGATTTGGAGACTTGACAAGGTGGAGAAGTATTTTTTTCTAGTTTGATATGTGGCGCTAATTTTTTTTTTTTTTTTGCACGAACGCACGAGTCAGTAACGTCATCTCTTCCTACCATGTATTCACCATTGAACAAACTAACCAGTGCGAAGATCATTGCCTTTTCATGGCAATCTGTCTCGAATATGTATACGGCAGTAACCTGCAGAAGGGATTTGTGGTAAGACTTATTTAAAACCAAAAAAAAAACAAAAACAATAAATAACGAAATAAACCTAGAGGAACAGACAAGATGAAGTAGATCCCTTCTAATCACCCAGAACTGAAACTTGACTATTTCAAGAGATTTATCATGGGCAATGCCGGATACCTCGGCTAGTATTTCAATATAATGATTGATATTTCTGTGCTAAAGTGTGGTGGCGATCAGCACGTGGCCACTTGTTCTTATTGATACAGTTCATCGACGCCATCACAACTGTGATATCATTGTTCTGTCACCACTAAAGATAACAGATATTTAAAGGTTTGAAGAAGCACACGGTTTTGTGATGTCAAGTGGAACCAACGAATAGCAAATTAATAAAAAGCCAGTGTTTGTTTTGTTTAAAATTATCATAGCCTTGTTCTATAGTAGTGCTAAAAGTTTAATTGCTGTGCAAGATGTAGATTAGGAGAACATGAATGCCATGCTTTATGATTTCTAATTCAGAAATGAACCACTTTTCTTTAATGGGATTATGCTTGTATTTACATCCATACGGAATTAAAGCGTATCTGCATAACTAGCAGCTCATCAATGCAGGGAAAGTTACTCTTAGAGCTGTCAGCAAGCCAAGATCTGCAACCTGGTGGAGCACTGAGTCAAGTCTATCCTGATGTGAGATATGGACTTTGAGTTAAACAGGACCTCACGCACTGGCAAGACTGAAAGAGATCTGTCTCACAAGTTCGGGTGGGACGCCAGAACTGTCTCAAGACAACAGGCGGGAAGAAAAGCCTAGCCCACTGCGTCAAAACAAGCACAAAACAGACTTTGGCCCTGGGCTCCACCCGACTAACAGGACTTGGTGTCTCCTCTTTGTTTCGATGGCAAGTTTGGGTCACTGCTGGGAAGTTTGGTATGTCTGCCCTTCCCACTGAGTGAGGCTAAACCAACACACATTTGCTCATCATCAACCCTTGATTGGAACTTCTCCCACCATTTCATTGAAATAAATTCGCTCTCCACCTTTTCATTCAATTTATTTCCCAGTTTTTATCACGGCCCAGGTGTTAAGCGCAAACAAACGGTAAGACGACTTCTAGGCTGGAAACTGGCGTGAGACGTGACTTTCTGTAGCTGAACGGGCCGTGGAAATGATTCAGCTTTAGGTAGCCGACAGATAGCACTGGTCCTTGTGTTGACACTTAACAATTCCGAAATACGCCGGCCCTTTGCAAGCCTCGGTTGCAGCAATGGATATTAATCTCAGCTGATAAGATTAGGAAGTCGTTCATTGAGATTTAATCCGTGCTGTGATAGTTTATTTCAGCTAACTGCGCCCCTTGACACGCTCGACGCGTAACTTGCAGATGAATGAACCATCAAAGGGGCGCTAATTCCGTTAATCGTCGACCTGCGAGAGTTTGAATCGTTTCTGTACAACTAGGGATCAGAAACGGTTTGGAGATTAACAAAGCATCTCACATTCGCTCGTGTCCTGGACAAAAACAGTTTGGTCCTGAGACTACGGTCGAGTGAAGTAATATTTCCGTGAAGTGGATTAAAGAGTGCTACTAAATGTCGAGTTGTGAATTGAATAAATGACGCTGACAACCTGCATAGAGATGGATATTATCTTTGCAAGTGAATTACATCAATATATATGAGTAACAGAATAAAAGGTTAATAAAGAAATGTAATTTTGTCAGTTAAACAGACGCCCCAGGCGTGTTCTAGTACGTCTGGTAAGTTTAGTCCTACAAGAGCACAACTGGGGACAATATGGGAAAAGGCAGGATGCTGCTGTAGTAGTGGCTTGTGGTGCCCTGTGTTCTTGCATTTTCTATCGCTTTCTCGACGTGGTTTCGTCGGTTGTTGCCTTTTCAATACTGCCACGTCTAACACTGCCAGTAGTACACTTTCAAATTATTATTGTCAACGGATGATACTGTCACTGACATTTGTGCTGTAAAGATGCTTTTCTTGTGAAAACGATTACTGATAGCACAATATTCAAAAACCACCATTACTCTGCCTTTCACTTTCAGATGAACTACCACTGACTTTGGTACTTCAGCATTGGTAGTATTTCCTACATCTGCAAACTATTTCCATCACCACTGTTACCATCCCACCTCTACTTTCACATAACTCACCCCCGTGCACACGTACATAACAATCACCCTTAAAACATTGGAGGAAAGACTTCTACCCAATAAGTAACGCCCATCAGACAATATTACAGCCTCTAGCCAATCCCCTCATCGGACAACGCTACCAAAGGCAGAGAAGATCAGATCTCAGACATGAATAAAAACCTGATTATATTAATCACCTCGTTTTACTTCGCTACCAACCACTTTCCCTCAGTGGGCCAATATACTCTATCTCCTGGCCTGCGCTCTTTAACAAGAAATCTCTGGTCGCTGATTGGTTGGATTACACAGAATTTGGCCCGGCGTTAACTAGGTTACACGCGGAATTGTAGCCGGAAGAGGAAGTCTTAGGGACGCCATATTGAGTTATAACCACCGCAATGAAGTTAGCAGCCATCCTACGATCGTTGAAATGAGATGGCGGTGAATTGACGTAGGCACTCGAAAACGACGCACCCGCGGGGCAGTGCGGAAAGCTAATCCAGTTATAGCGATGTTTAAGATTGGGAAACTTCTGTCGCATTTCACGTCTAATCTGTTTATCAAGGCTAACTAAGCATGCACAGATCGGAGACATTGGACTCTTCATGTCCAGGTCCATTTATAAGAAGGACCGCCCCCCTTCCCCTCCAAAAAAAAAAAGTGTTCGGAGGGAGGGATAGAGGAACAAGTCAGGGCTCCGGACAAGAGTATTAGAGAATGTGCCGGGAATGTAAATTGTTGTTGGCCACTTTTTTAATTAGTTATTTCAGGTTTGAAATACTCTGGAAAGAGAAGAGGGTGACACGAGTTAGTTTAGTGTATAAATTTGCAACATTTATTTAAAGTTTGAATTTTTCTTTAAATTGTTGGGCAAAGGTTTAAAGTGCAAACAGAATAAACCAAAGAATAGAGAATAGATAGCAACATAATAAGATAAATACAGATAGGTTAAGCAACAAAGGACAAAAGCACGAAAGAAAGAAAGAAAGAAAGAAAGAAAATGACAGACAGACAATCCCAAGTCATAGTCCATCATCCCACCTCTCTGCTGTTGTTGTGTAGGTTTTTTCAACCCGATTAATCAGTGCATTCCTTACCTCGCAGGCTACAGTTTCCAATTTCCAAACCTCATAGCTAAATAAATAATTAGAATTTATTCACTGATAAGCGAGAATATACTTTCAAATGTTATGCAATCAACAGCCCGAATAAGCACAAACTGTGTCCAAGACCTTCGACGTTATATTCTTTTTCCAGCAGAATTAGAAGCTCAGCCTTACTCATCTCAAAATCTTTAAAATTCCTGGAAATAAGTAAATAAATAAGTAATAAATAAATAAATGAATAAATAAATAAATAAATAAATATTTGAACATTCAGGTCCCCCATTGGGCTCGAACTCTTAACCAGCTAAAAATTCACAATTTCAGCCAGCTGGCCTTACATTTTCTAGTTGATACGGCCTGTAATGTCTGTGAATGGGAAGATAATGCATACCGCTAGGAAAACGCAAAGGATTGACTGTGTTGACGATTACTGTTTGCATTTGATTATTCTTTCAGATCTGCTGTTTCATCTTTTGTGTGTGTGTGTGTGTCTGTCCCCATTGTTACTGCCACTGTTGATGTCTTTCTAAAGGAGCTCTGACATTGTTTCTCTGATCACCAATACCGTTTGCTGTTTGACCGTCCGTTTGGATCTGTCCGAGAAATATTTCAATTTGCAAAGGCTCTTATTGTTAAGAGAAAGTTCCAGATTCCATGTTATTACCATGAGATAGGGAAAAGGCCTAGGGGCCATCTATTAAGTACGTATCCTCAAATTTGACGCTTTTGATACTCTTGTCTTTCACCCCTCTCTTCAGTGTACGAGTCCATGGTCATAAAATTGCGGAACGAACGATCATATTTTTTATATAATATACTAATAGTTCGTCCATCAGGTATGATGATGACCTTAACAACACCAGAGGAATAAAGAACAGAAATTGTTGAGAATTTCAACACATGGACAATAAAGAGAACTAAAGGACACAGAGGACAGAATGGAAAGACTGTTCTTTCATGACTTATGGCTTCTCATGTGACTGATAAGTCCTATTTTTGCCCTGCAGACCCTTCCGCATAAATGACAAGAGTGCTCCGTTGGTTCAGTACCACTGGGCCTTTTCTTGCGCCGTTCTCTTTTTTTGATAGCCTGCTGGACTCTGTCAGCTTCCCATGCTTTGCTGCCTCTGGTAAGGGCCGCCCTCCAATTTGCACGATCAAGCGAGAGCTTTTCCCACTCACTCACATCAATGGCAAAGGCCTTCAGTGATTGCTTGAGAGTGTCTTTGTAACGTCTCTTTGATTATATAATATAATGATAAGGAATTTGCTACTTTGGAAGTTTTAAATAGCATTTTGCTCGGCCTATTTGACTGTTTTAGTTCAAACAAGTTTTACATATAATTCTCTAGCCTGTATTGTTGGGGAAATAAAAAAAACCTACTTAAAAACCAGACCTTTTTAATGCAATATGGAAACTAAAAAGCGCGCGGACCCTTCACAGACACCCCCCCCCCTCCCCGAAACCTCAACTCTTTGTATATTTTTCAAACGCCGGAGTTCCCCACCCCCTTTTAGCCTATGTACTTTACGGATGACCCCTGGGCAAAGAGTGGTCCTTTCCTTTTTTTTTTTTTTCTTTTTCTATTTTTCTTGGTTAAAAAAAGGGGGGAGGAGGAGAGGAGAGGATGAGTACAGAGAAGAGGTGAGGCATTTGTGAAGCCAAGGCAACATGTTCATCGGAGCAAATCAGGGCAGATCATTCAGCGATTACCATTTCCTGTGTGCATCAAAAGACAACTCACCCAACGACAAAGGAGGCCATCAAAACTCACCCACAACAACAAAACAGCACGGCAAACATCATCAAAGACGGGCAAAGCCAACCAAATTCCTGCAACGCCGAGAATTTGTTCCCAAATTTCCAGCAAATCTTTATTCTACGAAAAAGGGGAAACTTCAACAAAGTTCTGTCAGACACAGTGAAAGCAACTGAGAGGGGGGTGGGAGGGGACTGAGGGGGGGGGGTCTTGTTTTTTTGTTGTTTTTTTTTTAAAGACGAGAATGGAGGTTTTACAAAGAGGATGAGCTGAAGTTCTGCTCTATTCATCATTGTCCGCGCTCACGGCATTCTGTCATCTGTGGACTTTACAGGCGATTTTTGACATGCCTTTGTTTGGTTGTCGAGTTGTTGGGACAAAACTGGAATCATGACTGGTAAAATTGTTTGATGGTCCAGACATTTAGAGCTTCCTGTGGCCGTCCAAACTGCCATGGAGTGGACGGGCTTTGAATTTGACATGCTGGTGATTCAAAGGGGAGTAGAGACATTTCCATGTTCTATTTTCGCCGATACGTCTTTCATGTTATACGGATGTATCAGTTTTACTTTGAATATATAGTCAGTCAAGCCTGTTTAGAGTCAAGATGCTCGCCTCTCCTGTCGAAGGTACCGGGTTCTATCTCCGGTCGG
This sequence comes from Onchidella celtica, assembly GCA_963931925.1. Taxonomy (NCBI): domain Eukaryota; kingdom Metazoa; phylum Mollusca; class Gastropoda; order Systellommatophora; family Onchidiidae; genus Onchidella; species Onchidella celtica. Next base: position 41,939,741 of record OZ007582.1, read on the forward strand.
TACAGGCAGGTTGGAATTTTTTTGAGGGTAAGCAATATTCCTCTCCCTGATCCTACGGTAGGTAGGCTCGAGCACCTAGTCTTCTCGAATAAGGACAAAAAAACTCGGAGGGCCCGTGTGCACCCTGCACAATTTAATGATGCCGTGGCATTTAAAAGTCGAGAAGAGCAGGCCGAACAAGGCTGCTGCCCTGGCAAAAATTCCGAAAAAACGAATCCCTACTACAGGACCACATAGAAATATGAACAAGAAAAGTGAGGTGTAAATGCCTGAGCAGTGAACCTCTTGAAATAAAGACCTAAACGCCGGCTTTTCGTCGGGTTTGACTAAGGACTTGAATTTCATTGAATTAACCAAAGGGACAAGCTTGAATCAATCACACTTCTGGGAGAGGACCCGTTTAACTCTGTCGTCCAGAAGACCGAGGCAAATCAGACTTGACTCAGTGTTTGTTATGGGCCCTATCCTCTCTTGTAGCAGTGTTACCTACCCTGAAACCTCCCTAACGTGTGGTGATAACAAAAACCAGATAGTTTTATGCTGTATCATATCATTGCTATTGCTTGCTATTTTATCTTATCTTCCCCGAAACATTTTTTAAATATAATTATTACAAGAATAATGTTAACAATCCCGCGTTCATTAAAATTGTTTACTGTTACGGTCTCCAGTTCAGAAAACAACAAAAAAAGTGAACTTTAATGTCTATTTCTAAATCATTAGAGAACGATGCTAACAAGAAATGTTAGTTAATAATAATATTAATAATAATAATGATAATATAGTAATAATTACTATAGTATTTTGTAGGTGTACATTATGGACAAGACCTAGAAAAAAACAACAACTGTTGTTTTATCCAAAAAGCCTAGAGAAAACAGGGGAAATACAGCTTTAGATTGTTTCATAACCAAGGAGAGCGGTGTTGCTTTTCTTCAGCTATGTCTTGAGACACTTAGACATCTGGATATTAGGTAACACGTTCACTTGTCAACAGTTGATCTTTTCTTACATAAACTGACCAGTAAGCTACAACAACAAAGTGTACGAGAGTAAAATGAATAATATTTAAAGACGCAATCCTGTTGAGAACAGGTAAGATCTTCTTCACGTTGTCATGGTATTATATCCTGGGCTATCATCCACCAAATGACATTGGGAAACAGACTGTCTTTATCTGAACAAGACAGGTAATCTTGGTGTCTGTCCAGACGGCCAAGAAATGTTTCCTTCAATCTGTTTCAACACCCGCAAATTTCCAAAATTGACACAAGACCATTGACCGAGGCATCACGTGGAAATAACTGACCCCTGTAATGTTTCTTTCACTATCGCCTTTGAGCTTTGAACAAAGCATTCGACACTGTTGCAGTGCAACTTTCGGCTTGCTAACAATTCAAGATGAGCATGCATTCGGCGTGTGCTTCTGTTGACACTGAGGGAAACGTCCTTAGTCTGGTCACAAGTATTGTCTTTGTCAACGTGGAATTCCTCAGACAATTAGGTCTATTGTTCGATGAACAACTTGGCTTTTGGGCCAGCCATCCAAAAATCACGTCCGAGCGCTGTTCGAGGGTGTTTGCCGTTGTCCGTCCTTTTGCTGGTACAGTTTAGAGACAACCTTTCTATGGGGACTGCCAGCTCGTGTCAGACAAATTTCTCGTCGCTTTGCCGCTGTGCATATTGGACAAAGATGTGCAGAATGACAAATAAGAAAAC